>JAZDUH010000383.1:36510000-36972500 GCA_036419115.1 Scarus forsteni
CACCGAGTTCCCAGTAGGAAATTCAGACTTCGATGGACGTTCCAGTCGTAGTTTCCTACTCAGAAATTCCTACTTCTGACTTCAACTCGAACGCACCACAAGCCAAAGCATGCATTTGTTGATGCTAATAAAAATGCAGCTCGGACCTTCCTCAGAACTCTGCATTGCTTTGCAACTTCTTTTTTCAACAACTTACAGGATGCAAAGCGACGAGGTAATGTATCTCTTTCTAGTTACGTAGCGGTAGTTTTTGATGTGTGACAACAAGCAATTTTTTGAAAACTTAGTATTGTAGTTTTGTAGTTGGCTATATATCTCTACTTACAGCCCGGTCTAAGACATGTCTGAATAATATAAATTTGCTCTAGTTCTAATTGTCTTGTTCCCGAAGTTGAGTATTCAGGCCAGTCCAGCCCTGTCCGACCCGACCACGAAGCTTTTTTGGCAAATGACTGGTGTGCCGCATTGAGTGACGTGAAGGGCCCCATATGGCCCCTGGGCCACCAGTTGCCCACCCCTGGTCTACATTCATTTTCTCTCAGCTGTGGGATCCTCTGCTTTTGCTTTTGATGCTCCATCCTCTCAAAGTAAAATCAGTCATGAATTTAACATTGCTGCTGGTTATCTCCACTGAGCCCCGCGTGGCTTTTAAATGCAGAACTTTTCCTGAAGCAACATTGATCAGAACAATCCAGCAGTTCAAAGTTGTGTTAATACTTCTGCGTGCCTCCTCTAAAGAAGCTGCAAACACTTTTCAAAGACGAAGACGAAATTAACATCAAACTCCTCCATGTTTCTCTATCTTAGAGGCTTCACTGCTCTTAAAAGGTCCATTTAACATCCATTTTTCATCAGCCATGTTTGATGAAGTTGTGTGGATTTCTGCGTGCTGTACAGGCCTGCGGTGTTTGGATTCGTTTGGTTGTATCGTCTATGATCATCCTGCAGCCTCGGGTCACTCTGAGCTTTGTTAATTCGCTCTTTTGTTCTCCTTCGTCGTTCAGAAGCTTCTCCTGGACTCAGCAGAGAGCCAATGTACCATAGAGGACGATGATGATTCAGAAACACTGAAGTAAAGAACAGATTTACCCTCGAACTGACTCTGACCATCTCAAGCTTTCATCTCTGCTGAAATATTAAAGGTGCTTTGTGTGAGCAGGTTCACATTAATAAGTCATACTTGTGTAATTTGAAGGCCTGAGTGTGAGCCATGAAAACAAACAAGACTCAACAAAACCAAACTGAAGAAATAAATTAGGGCGAGTCTTTGTGTCGACTAACAGCAGTTTCTACTCTCGCTGTGACATTTTCTTTACAAGACCAAAGCAGTGTGCTGTTTCCAGCAGTCAGCATTATGAGCTCAGAGTTTTGTGTTGCTGCCAAAAGAAATCTTACAGAATAAAAGTGTCAACTTCAGGGACAGTGATGCTGTTGTCAGAGTGTGATTGCACGGTTATCACAGCCATGATCCATCTTTAAGAAGCCTATATTCTGCTTTTTCTTAGTTTTAGTGCCCTTTAGAGTGTTTTATATGTCTCCTCTGCATGATTGAACACTTCTTTATATGAAACAGGGCCACATGGGGAAAGGGGCCTCAAAGGGGAAGAAGCTCTAACAGTGTATCAGGGGATACGGGATCACTTATTATATGAATGCGAGATGTTTATAAAATCAGTGATCATGAACAATTCATCAAAAATTAATATATGAACCAGGTTCAGACCAAAGATTAAGCCTTTAAGTATTCATGAGCTTGCATGTGTGAATCAAATTCCATCTCAGAATGTCAGGATTTTTCCCTTTATAGTCCTAAGATAGCTCAGTTTCAGGTTCATACCTACACCGGACATTTATTCAAAATAAAATCAACGAAGAGCAGCTGGATGCAATCAAATGGAGCTTTACTTCTTCTTCTTGCCTGGACAAGGAGTTACAACCAAAGAGTACAGTGTCATCTCCTTTTGAAACACTGTATGTGGTCACGTGAGGTTGTTTTGGTGAGGCAGATGGCCTTGCAGGTGCAGTAAGATCAGCAAGTTCATGAGAGTGTGGGAAAGCAGTCCATAGCAAGGAGAGGGCTATGTAAGATCATGTACGGGTTATTTCAGGTCAAGTCACAAAGCAATGATTTTACAGCAATCCAGGATAGTTCAAATCCATAAGAAAAAACTATATACAATATATACAAGAGTAAAATTGTTCCTCACACAGAAACATCTTGATTTCAAGGAACTGGTGTTGCTCCCGGGTGAGCCCCCAAAGAAAATGGCAAACTGTGGCATGCATAAGGCTCATACTGTTTTCTGCCAAAATATACGATACAGGCAGCAACATAATCCAGTAATCAGATGTTGGGATGCCAGCATTTATCAAAAAAGATAGTATTAGTAATAACAAAATAAAATTTAAGAAATCTGAATATTACCAAAATAGGGACATTGGTCACAACCAGGACTGCTCAGTGAAATGAAATTTTATTTCTATAAAATGGGTTTCATTGTCTCAATAGTATGTATGTATGTGGATTGATAAGATATTATTGTTACCAATGCCTTTAATAGTTCTCCCTATCAGTATAACTCTAACATTTCCTATATCACTCCAGCTGATTTTCTGTGAGTTAAAAGTTCTCCTATAAAGATTTTAATTTGGTAAAAATGTCAACATGTCCCTGATATTTGTTGTTGTATTGCATAGATAAATGTCTCTGCAGGTGTTGTGTTTCCATTCACTAATAATTTTGGTCAAGTCTGTCCCATGTCTGCCATGACTTTGACTCTGCACGACACAACATCCTTGATTTGCAAGGAAAAAATAAAGAGTGGAAGGAAATGATAAGAATAGTTAACATTCCCTCGAGGAATCAAAATCAACAATCACTTTGTTCATTAAGTCTTAACTGTAGTTGGCTTTTGATTCACCTCCCTAATCATAAGGAGGAATAAATCCAACTTAAATATTCAACATTTAAATTTCTTACTTAAGTACTTGATGAGTAATACAGTTGTTGTTGTTTTTTATTTTATTATATTTACGAAGGTTAGCTAAAAGAGAGGCGACTTTTCAAGTGCATCAAAAAGTTTTGGTGTATTGTCTTTACCTTTGGTGTAAAAACTGAAAACCACTGGATAAAGCTCATTTAAAACCTCAAGCTGATATGTTGCCATGAATTGATTCCCGCATTGCTTTTTTTATTTTTAATTTATATCTATAAATCCAGCATCAAGAGCAGATGCACGCTCTACCTCTGATAAATTTCTCCAAGGACAGAGCATAAGCCCTGTGTTTGAACACTGTTCTCTTATTTGTTGGTTATGTGAACTGAGAGATCAGAAAAAAGCAAAAGTTAATTTGTTTTCTTAAAGCTTACGTCTGCTGAAGTACAGATCTGATTCTGAGGGTTACAGCAGGGGCAGAACGCTGCATGGATAATTTAGGTCCATACATTTGTCTTCTGCAAGACGTATTTCAAATGTGTTTGTAAAACTGAGTAGATGACCTTGGCCTCTTTCACTCCAAATGTTTGTTTGGTTCAGTTTGGGGTCAAACTGCAAAATTGCTTCATCTTTTTCTTGGGTTGGTTTGGTTTCTGCGCTGTGTCAGGTGGACCAGGGTTTGTCAAAGGTTTAAGTCTCCTTAGATACTTTGTTGTGACATTGGGCCAAACTAGGCCACAGTTCACCCCCTTTTGGTTGGCTTACCCTGTTTGGTCCTTGTTTGGTTCGGATTGTTTTCACACCCACTGGGAACCAAACTCTGATCCCCTTGGAAATGAACCATGACCCCTGTTTTTTGGCAGAGCAGAGGTTGGTTCTTTGGTCTGCACCAGAGTTCATGAGGGTTTCACAGCAGCTCAAATGAACTGAACTTGGAGCTATGAATGTTTTCTAAGTCAGGGCATCAAGTACACTCTGTAACTTTCAAGAATTTGATCCTAAAGTAAAATTAAAAGTTGAAAAGACTGTTTGCTTGTCTCATTTTATGACACATTTTCTCTTTTCAAAAAACAAGCATAACAGGTGAAGCCTGTTTTATTTTGTTTTTTATTTGAACCATTAAAGCTGAGGTTGGCGATTTTGGAAAACTAGCACGAATTTGAAAGTAGCATCTCCTCAGGGCTCCGCCTAGCGAGAACGTCCACCTGCAGTAGCCTGGGTGGCAGCTGTCGCGAGATTAGAGCCAACAGCAGAACAAACTTAGAAAAACAAAGAGTTTATTTTAGATTTCTTGTACACCTGTCTTAAAATGTGAGGGATACTGGAGCTTGGTTGGGGTTGTGGGACGGCTCACGGCGGGCTTCCCTTTTTTTCAAAGACAAAACTTGAAACTGAAAGGTAAGCATTCTCCAGCAGAGTCTGATCCCTTGCTCGGCTACCTACATGCACCGAGTCTGTGCAAGCCGGGAAAATGCACTCGCAGCAGGCGGGCAGAATGGCTACGGGATTCGATTGGTTTAAAAACAGGTGTCCCGGCATGATTAATGGTTGGTGTTTTCCCTGTTTTACTCCTGCTAGATAGCGTATATTTTTCACTCAGTTTTAAGAACACATTAAGATTACCATCGGGTCATAAAGACCATTTTAACTAGTATTACAAAAAGTGTATCTAAATAAGATTGCCAACCCTAGCTTTAATAACTGACAGATAAATTGATTTATGCTCAGTGTTAACTACTCGTAAAGCCTGCTCATCGTTACTATGATCCAAGAGAAGAATGGAAACTGCTCCACTCTTGCTGGCACGTTTTTTCCTGAAATATCCCCCCAGCTGTGAGATCATTGTACAAATGTGGAGCACTGCTCTGCAGCATGAGTGTCATATCAAACCTGTCTGAACTGCTCCACTAAAAGCTGCTCAGAATAATCCGACATCTTAATAAAGAGCTGACACAATGACTAACTCCTGCCTGACTGACAGCAGGTGACCGAGGTTCCAGGTATGAATCCGCCGTGTCGGTCACCTGTCCATCAAAGTGATGTCACGTTCCTCTGAAGACCGCAGCGTTCTGTCGATGCTGTCACAGAGTCCAAAGGTCACCTGGGGTCAGATCTGCTGCTGTTCCTGACGGAAACACTTTTCAGGAGCGGCTCTTCATTTACAAAGTCGAAATGCATTTAACCTGTGCTGCTCTGTGGCCTCAGAGCTCTGAATATGCAGAGCCGGCGGGAGCTGGGAGTGATTTCTTTAGAAATGATATTAAAGAGAAGTCAGAGCTTTTCCCAGAAGACGCCGACCCAAAGCAGAGCTGTAGCCACAGAGTCACGACTGTCAGCCAATCAAAGGGAACCTTTATCTCACCCTGCCCCAAAAAGATCCACACGAGCTCACACTTTTTTCTCCTGCTACAATAAATGTTGAAGAAATCAGACTCAGAGTTACAGCACAATACTGGACAAGTGCACTGTGATTCATGTCCGCCCAGCTGGATCAGCAAAATCAGCCTGAACACAAACAGGCCACCATCATTGATCCTAAAATACAGGACGATGAACTATGGCTGTATGATGTCTATGACACATAAAAGAACATGACCAGTTCAGAAAAGTCCCAGCTAAACCCTGCACACAGTGTTTAAGATTTGAGTGAGTCTATGCTGGTTTGGGCTCTTGAAGGTTGCAGATTTTATGACTTGTGCATTAACCCTTTCATGCATGGTGTCCACTACAGTAGACGTATATTTGGAATAAATGTCATACCCTTTAGGTTGCAGTTTCATGTCCACCTACAAAGTAGAAAATTCCCAAGCCCTTGTCTAAAGTTTGTCGACCATATCGAGATATTGCATCATAAAAACAAAAAAGTTGATGAAGGGCAAATTTGTGTATTGTGCCTGTATTCAGATTTCACATAATTTTTGGGGGGTGTAATTCACAAGTGAATAGTTTGATTAAGTAGCATCAATACATATACTTCAGATTTTGTTTTTTATGTACTCTTAAAAATGCTTGTAAAAGACATGTATTTCTGGATCTCTGTTAAGTTCCACCAAACTACTATTTATACTGTTGATGCATGGTGAATTGGACAGATGCATAAGTCCCTCAAAATATAATATGGAAAAAAAACTGACCATGATTTTTAACTTGTTTGGAAGTAAAATCAAACTTTTCTTTTTTAAAGCGATATTCCTTTGTGATTAAAATTAAAATAAAAATTAAAAATTAAAAAATTAATAAAATTAAAAAAGAGCGAACTGCAAGTTGTGATGATACAGTATATTTATATCATGGCTGCTTTTCTGTTTGAAGGATTTGAGGTTTTGGAAACCTGGTATTGGAATTTGTCTAATGTCAGTGTCCATTGGAGGGTGTCAACAGTGTTCTAAAGGCTAATGATATTCAGACAGCAGACTTTCCATGGCTTCGTCCAATTCTGTTGCAGTCTATAAATAAGAAAAACAAACACAAGAAGAAGTAGAAGACGACCAGGGAGCCCCACCAGTGAGAAAACAGCAATATAATGGATGCGTTTCAGGTGCAGTATCTGTAACAGTGCATGTGGTTTTAAGAAGAAGTGCAGCTACGAGATCATAGGTAATGAAAATAAGCATATCTATTGTAAACTTGGACCATTTTTTTAAATATGTGATTTCAGGTTTTCAAAAGCCCTGTTCCATGTTGACAAAACATCTACATGATGAAGAACTTTTGCTGATATTTCCAAACTTGTCTCCCTGTGGACAGCCTCTTAAATTATTCTACACTGAACCACTCGGGTCTAAACACCTACCACTTACTGGGTATTTTCTCTTTTTTCAGACCATCTCTGTAAACCCTAAAAATGGTTTTGAGGAGGAAAATCTCTGAACATCAGCCTGTCTGACACTAAGTAACAATGCCAACGATGTCAAAGCATCTTAAACCCCTTTTTGTCCATTCTGATGCTCCATTTGATGTTTAGCAGCTTGCCTTGTTCATGTTTATGTGCTTTCATGCATTAAGTTGCTGCAATGTGATTGATGTATTGAATAGAGTGGCTAGTTTTAGCACTTTTTACGGGCCTCCTGCCAGTTATTTGTCCTTCAGTGTCTTTAATCTAAAGGATTCAGAGGCTCAAAGTCTCTTTGTTGTCACCGGAGAAAGTATCGGTGCATGTGAGGGTAGAAAATCAGTGACTCAGATCCTGATCTACAAGAAAAATTTAATTTAGAATACAAAATACAAAACAAAACAAAAGATGTTATGTGTCTGAACCTGTAATAAGATGATCTTTGCATGACCTCTGTTTATGCTCTGAGCTGATGTACAGCTGCTCTACATCATCCCAAAGTCAATTATATTGTTATTTCATGTTACAATAGACAGAAATAAGCTATTTTCTTCTCATGCTCCCAGGTAATTCCCCCATAATCCTTTGTGTTTGCATCCCTCTGGGTCAAGGAGCTCGGCGACGGCGTCATGTATGATTGCATCTCCATCAGGGTCACCTTGCACTTGAAAAGAAAGCACGGCTCCTTCCCTCCGTCTCCCACCATCTTTCTCTTTTGTTTCCCTCCAAAGGATGTCGAGGGGAAGATGATGAGAATAATCTACATGCCGGCGAGAGAAAGAGAGACGGAGGGAGAGAGGGGAAAAGACGGAGCATCAAAACTTTAAGACGGGGAGGCGATGATGCAAGGCCCAGGCAAGACGCCTAATACCCCCGGCTAACGATCCAGCAACTGGAATGCAAACCCTCTGTGGATTCAGGTGGGGAGATTTGGTCGGGGGAGAGGGGGGATCGGTTTTAATGTTCGGGGGGGGGGGGAGTATGGCGGTGTCACTCTGCTTCAAGGCCTTTGACGCTGTTGTCACTTCCTCTTCCTGCAGAAATACCTCCAAGGCAGCCAGCGATGATCAAGGAGGGAGAGTGAGGATGCAGACACCCGGCCTGAGCGCTGCAAATAACAAGACTGTACTCCCACACCCAGACTTCACTGCAAATACTGCAGAGCTAGACATCTTTACTGCAATTTACAATCGAATATTTGCAACTGATGAAATTTCTCAAAAAAATAAGGCTGTTTGTTCAATTCTTGGGAAACATTTGTTTATTATTTGCTTTTATTCTTACTCCACACTACTCTCTTTCAGTCCATGGTGTCTGAATTTATAAAATACTCATAATTAAAGGATAAGTTCGGTTTCTACAGCTTTCACATTGTTTATAGAATGAAGTAGAACAATATACTCACCCAGAAGGCTTTCCTGATCCAAACAGTGCTTCAGGAGATATTTAGATCCAAAGTAAAGCGGCGTACATCCATATAATGGTAGCACACGGGGCATGTATAGCGCAGCTCCTAAAACTGCATTAATCGTCCAAAAACTCATTAGTTTCACCAATATTTCATCATGGTCCACTCGCGCTACTCCTCCACGACAGTCCGGTGTCGCTCCACCCATGTTTTCATGACTGTGCTGACCTCTGAACTGAAGACTGCTCTCTGGAGAGCTGTTCTTCTCTTTGCCTCCGCGTCCTCCTTTTGATGAGCTCCTCATCTGTAAACTCTGGCTCCAAACTGTAAGGACACCCATCATATTCAAAGTTCTCCTCCACAACATCTTCATCAAATAGATATTCGTCCATTTTGCAAAAAACTGGAAGAAGAAAGCTGTTGAGTAGCTGGCAATTGCCACTATAACAATGAGACGTACTGCGCATGCGCGGCAGCCGTGAAGAAAGTCTTCAGTTCAGAGGTCAGCACAGTCACGAAAACATGGGTGGAGCAACACAGACTGTCGTGGAAGAGTAGCACGAACGGACCATGATGAAATATTGGTGAAACTAATGAGTTTTTAGACGATTAATGCAGTTTTAGGAGCGGCCCTATACATGCCCCGTGTGCTACCATTATATGGATGTCCGCCGCTCGATTTTTGATCTAAATATCTCCTGAAGCACTGTTTGGATCAGGAAAGCCTTCTGGGTGAGTATATTGTTCTACTTCATTCTATAAACAATGTGAAAGCTGCAGAAACCAAACTTATCCTTTAAAACAGAGAGGTAAAAACTTTCCTTTAAGCTCACCAGCCATTGATACTAATGTAAATAGCAACCCAGCAAATCACATGGTAGCAACTCAGAGGCTTAGCAACTTATCCTTTTATCAACATCAGATCAGCTCAGATTGTTGGCTCATTGATAAAACACATAACGCCAGCATTGCATGTTTTTACAGCATTTCTTCTGTGCTCAAAGGGTGTAGTGCTTTAATTAGCTGTCAAGTCAAATGGCGACTTTCAGCAAACCTGGACAACTGATTAAACCAAAGTGAGTGCTTATAAATGTCTCCTTATTTAGAAATTAGATACAAGCAAAAACTGCAGAGCTAGATATCTTCACTACAATCTCCAATCTAATATTTGCAACTGATGAAATTTCTCCAAAAATAGGACCTTTTATATTATTATTGGGAAACATTTATTTCTGTTTTGCTTCATTCTTTCTCCACACTACTCTTTACCAGTCCCTGATGGCATAATATTAAACTGCTCATAAATAATCAACATCAGATTAGCTCAGTTTGTTGGCTCATTGATAAAACACAAAAGACCAGCATTACGTGTTTTTACAGCATTTCTTCTGTGCTCAAAGGGTGTAGTGGTTTAATTCGCTGTCAAGTCAAATGGCAACTTTCAGCGGACCTAGGCAACTGATTAAAGCAAAGTGAGTGCTTATAAATTTCTCCTTCTTTAGAAATTAGATACAAGCAAAAACTGTAGATCTAGATATCTTTACAACAATCTCTAATATAATATTTGCAACTGATGAAATTTCTCAAAAAAAAAAAAGACTGTTTGTTCACTTCTTTGGAAACATTTATTAATTTTTTGCCTTTATTCTTACTCCACACTACTCTCTTTCAGTCCCTGATGTCTGAATTTCGAAAATACTCATAAATAATCAACATCAGATCAGCTCAGATTGTTGACTCACTGATAAAACACATAACAGCCTTTCTTCTGCGCTCCAAGGGTGTAGTGCTTTAATTAGCTACCAAGTCAAATGTTGATTTTCAGCGGACCTAGGCAACTGATTCATCAAAGTGAGTGTTTATGAATGTCTCCCTGAAAAAACTGCAGAGCTAGATATATTCACTACAATATCAATCTTATATTTGCAATTGATGGAATTTCACCAAAAAAAGGACCTTTTATATAATTCTTGGGAAACATTTATTTATGTTTTACTTTCATTCTTACTCCATACTACTTTTTACCAGTCCCTGATGGCATAATATATGAAATACTCATAAATAATCAACATCAGACTAGCTCAGACTGTTGGCTCATTGATTAAACACATAACAGCAGCATTGTATGTTTTTACAGCATTTCTTCTGTGCTCAAAGGGTGCAATGGTTTAGTTAGCTACCATGTCAAATGGCGACTTTCAGTTGCAACTGATGAAACCAGCGTGAGTGCATATAAATGTTTCTTTATTTAGGGTTTAATGTGTTTGTTCTACAATAAGGTTGTGATTTGTAGTGACCAGCCATATGAGGTATTGGAGGCAAGTGTCGAGCTCTTGGACACAACAACATGTGGCCTTTAGGGTCCTGGGAACTTTTGGTTGAGGACCGCAACCTACACCAGTTGTCATGTTCAGGGCTGGAGGCAGATGACTTTAGACTACTGGAGCATGTCTTGGACTGGTTATCAGCCAAACACAGAGCTTAAAAAGAGTTGTGAAAACTTCTGACGGATACCAGAAGCCAAACAAGAAACATTCTTGCTGTTCCACAATGTTGCCCAACTTTTCATGTTTTTTTTTTGTTTGTTTTTTTTTTGGAAATATTCCTAATAAACATAATGACTCTGTGGCTGCATAATTTAAATGATAATATCAATTATCAAATAACCTTTGTGTACATCCCTTATCAGACATATAAGGGTGTGAATCCACCAAACACCTTTGAGTCTATAAATCTAAAGAAGACTAATCTAGGACTAAATGTGGCTCACAGGTACCTAGCATCCATCCCATCATCCATATCTACTATCCACATCCAACCATCGACCTTAAAGCCATCAACCTTCCACCCATAAGTCTATCATTCATTCAAATATGGTTGGTCTTGGCAGTGTAAAAGTTTCTGAAAAGTCTGTACCTTCCTCTTGAAATAACTTTTATGCTCTGTTCTGTTCTCATTTTGAATTAAAGCCCAGCTCTACCTGGCCTCCTCCTCCTCCTCATCTTCTTCTTCCTCCTCATCCCAGCACACAATGAACACATAAAAAACAGGGCCGAGCTTCCCCTTTTTATCTCCTGACACTTCAAAGAGAATACATGCAAAATTTAACATGCCTGCTTTACCACCAGCGCCGCTCGTAGATCCGTCCTCGCCGCTTCAGAGTGAAGGCACCTCGCTGGGGAGAGGTGGGCGGTGGGTGGAGGTGAGACGGTGGTGACAGGTTGGCTCCATGCTGAAGTCAAAACCAGCGACAGAAACTTCTTCCTCTGTGATTCCTGCAGCCACACAGGGGTGGAAGGAAGCTTTGAGGAAGTTGGCGCGCTCACCACAACACAAGGTTTAATATCTTCAAGAGAATTGGATATGATCATCATTAAATTGATCTCATAGCATTTCTAAAAATGTATGTTATTAAAGTTCTGGCTGGTGGCCTCCTGCATGGTTATTTGATATCATATCGTGTGTCCTTTTAAAGCATTTATCCCAAAATCTGTCAGACCTTCTTCCCTTGATGATGACCTCAGTAAGGCATCTTTTTACTACTATGGACCCGCTTATGGAACAGCCTACCTATAGACCTGAAGACTGTACCTGATGTTAATGTCCTTAAAAACAAACTCAAACCTTTTTAGTCTAGCTTTTACCTGAATTGCCTTTTAGTGTTTTTATTTATTCTAATTACAGCCCACTTTTTTATTATTTTATCTTTCCTTATTTTATTTTCTAGTTTTTGTATTTTATTTTTTGTATTTTATTTTATTTTATTGTTATTTTATGTATTTTTTTTTTAAACTTCATTTCATTTTTCACTTCATTTTTTAAAATTCTTTTTCTTATTTTATTTTATGATACATTTAATTTTACACTTTTAACCTAACCTCCAGTGTTTCTCATTTTTAAAACCTCTGTACGTACTGGGTACATCAGTGTGCTTTATTATTGTCTTTCATTTATGAGGCTTTTTATCAACACTGTGTATGAATTGCGTTGTGGGTGGGTTTAGGGGCTGGGTGGAGTGGGTTTGGGTCATAAACCCTTCATTTAATTCATCTGTCTGTTTGTAAAGCACTTTGTGCTATATTTTTTGTATGAAAAGTGCTATATGAATAAAGTTTGATTTGATTTGATGATGTTGTATTGAACGCTCTTCAAAAAACGATACAGTGAGGATAAAATAAAGTAAAGCAGTTGAGTTAAAGTGGAAAATCCAATCCAAAATCCAACTCTTGACGACAATTTCAGACTCATTTTATTAATTTGAGCAAGGACATACCTGTTTGGGCCCTGTGCCCGAGAAAGGCAAGGCACTCTTACTCAAATGTACAGAGAACTAAAAACGAAGATAAACAAAGAAACAAAGATATTGTGCCATTAAGAGCATTACAAACAGACTAGCAAACAAATCACAATGAAAAATGAAACTCGATAGAATCTTGAGATTAATTACACGTCCAAGTATGTGTTGGACGTAAACGTAAATATGCTCAACAAGAGGAGAGCTGCTGAACTGCATCATAACTAATTAAATCAGGTGTTTGTTTCGATTCCTAACTTTAAGATGATTTAAGCTGCAGTCAGCAAGTAAAATTCAAAAGGTCAATTTTATAATTTAAAGGTGCAGTTTGTTGAATTTGGCAGCATTTCGGCAAACTGAAACGATGAATATAGGATAAAATGTTTCTATCTGTATGTAAAGTACGTCAAAATAGGAGTACAATCATATCTACAAAACTTTTGTTTTATTTTATTTAGTTAGAAAAAGCTTAAACCATGAGCCGCGTTCATGTAGGCTGACATAAGGATACGTGTGTTGTCTACAGGTGGATTTTAGGGACAAAAAGAAGGAAAACGCGGCTCTGAAATCTACCTGGAATGCAGGCGAAGAAGAGGAGAGAGGAGGACGGTGGATGTATAGACAGTTGTTACTTTGCACTAGGGATTTAGATTGTGTGTATTTTTCAGTTAAAGCTTTGGAAATGGAAGACCACATTTATTCAAAATCACTCAAGAGTCCGATCAACTTCTTTCGAAAAAAAGAAAGCATGATGAAATGAAGCAGAATCATGATAGAAAACGCCAAAAAAACAAGGGTAAACATTGGGGTTGCTTTTAAAAGGTGGAGAGCCTTGTTTACGAAGTTATGTTTGAAGACTGACGCTGAAGCTTGTTGTAAGTTGTAACAGTGTTTATCATGAATATTTCTGTTTCTACAAGTTTAAAAAACGTACAATCAGCAGCTAACAACTGACCTATAGTCTATAAAAATAATGGTTACAAACCACTTTAGTAAATGATGCCGTGTTCAACGATCCCTTTTGGTCTTCACAGTGTTTCGTTGCTCAGCAACGCAAGATGTCGCTAAATGCCAAATTCTACATACTGCACCTTTAAGCTTAAAGGTGAAGTGTGTAGAAATTGGCATTTTAGTGACATCTTGGGTTCAGATTCTAGAATGAGCCTGTCTGTTTCTAAAACATCACATCACTAAGCGACGAGAGCCGGTGAAGACCAACAGGGCATCATTTACAATAGCCAACAGGTGAGGGTTTCTTCATTCATATTTTTAACAATTATTTTGATAGATTGTAGGTCAGTTTAGATGATGATTACAGGTTTTGTAAACTTATGTAGACTCATATTTAAATATCACATTTTCCTCTTTTTCTCCCCTAAACCCACCCGTAGACAACATGGCAGATCGTTGTGTCAGCCTAAACAGAGGGGAGACCTGCAGTACATAGATATAAAAAGCTTTTTATAACTTTATAAAAAGAAAACCAAAGTTCCATGAGGATGATTGTACACCTACTATGATGGAGTTTGCATACAAACAGGAACATTATATCCTATATTCACCGTTTCTGTTTGGCGAAATGATGCCAACTTCTACACACTGCACCTTTGAATGACACCTGAGGAGTTGGGACGTGGGCCTGGCACAGGCCTGGATGAAAGCTGACGGGGTAAAGTGATGAAGTGGCTTATGCTCCCATACCTGAACTGACCAATTAAAAACATTTGTGTGATGCATCTTCTAATTTTTTTTATTTTGAAATGGAAATTTCTCAGTAATAAATATTAAAACTCTGAGTGTAAGTGTCTAAAAACTTCTCTGAAGGCCGACACAACATTTTAGAAACAATTTAAAAGTAACGATTAGTTGTTACATTAATATGTAGATGTATCATTCGTTTTTTTTTCAAAGGAAGTTAATTAATGTTGCCGTTTTGTTGAAAAAAAAAACAGAAAGTAACACACTTCATGCCACATTTAAAGATGAAAATCATCATATTTCTCTGTTTGCTCTCAACCAAATCATGTTTTTGACTTTCCTTCACAGTAATCATCTTTGAATCACTTCTCATACCAGCAAAAGTTCAAAGTATAAAAACTCAGTACAAATAACACTTAAATCCCCGTCTGTGACAGCCTGATAAAAAAGCATTTTCTGCTCTTTCTCCTCTCAAATAAAGCTGCAGTTCAGTTAGTCTTCATTTACCGAGAACATACAGTGAACTCTTCCTTCTGGAGATGGAGTGGAAGTCGACGGGTCAGGACTCAGACGATGTGTATCTTCAGTCTCTTTGTTAGGAGAGTTTTAGTCTGTCTGTGTGAAGCAGCAGCAGGTCAGGAGAGGGAGAGCTGAAAGCTTCAGAGGAGAGAAATGTGACCTCAGAGGTCGCTGCTCCGCCGTCTAATCTCACATCAACGCCATCTGATGGACAGCAGAGCTAATGGACTCCGCAGCAGGATGAGGGAGAGGAGGGTCTGCAGAGGGCTGTAGGTGACGCTCTGAGGGAGGAACGGGTGCAGATCTGAAGTTCGTCACATAGAGGAACACCCTCTGCAAACTCTGCTCCAAAAGCAGTTCAACCATTTTAAAAATGGAAAAAGCAGAGGCCCCCAAAAAGCCTGACATACCATAATGTCCAAGGATAACTGAGGACACGTTCAGGGAGTATTACGTTGGTCTTTAGTCTGTGGCATTTCAATATTTTCTCCTAGACCACATAGAACATTTCCAAAGCACGATGCTTTCCTCTGTGGCTCCCCATCTGTACCGCCTCTGTGGTGTTGACATGTACTTTGCACAAGAACATGAAGAAGGTGACACATGGATGTGAAGAATTTCATGAGCTTGTGTGAGATCACACTTGGGAGTCAGCAGCTGCACGGAGCTGTTAGAGTTTAGCTGCTCAGCAGTTTAAAGCAAACTTTAGTTACTGAACAGTAAAACTGCAGGAGGTACTGACGTGGACCCACACAGTGGAAAATGACGTTAAAGGTATAGTTTTCAGGATTCTCGGCTCAATTTAACCCAGATGCAGGCCTCCCGACAATCAGGGAAGAAATCTGGTCGGGGACTAAAATCGGCCTTGACGTTTGGCCAAGATTATCTTCTAGTGTGAGCGGGTGACAGATCAATCTTAAGATTATCACAACCGGTGTGAAAAGGACAAGTGTTGGAGAGAAATAGCATCCGCATTTAATATTCCAGGCAAGATAATAATGTGGCAGAGTGCTGCAGGTAATCACCCCCGGCGCTGATATACAAGATAATAGCCATCGCTCTCATGTGACATTGATATATACATCAGCTACACATATACATATATATACTCGATATTTGTCCTCGTCTCCCCAACCACTTCTTACTCCAGATGTGTCTGGTCCTTTTTTTTTTTTGCTACAAATAATGGCCACAGCCAGCAGTACAGCACTACTCTCCATCTTTCGTGTTTTTGTTTACATACGCTCCTCGGTGAGATGACGTAGGATCACGTTGAGCGTCGCTCTGGTCCAATAATCTTGATGAAATCCTGTAGTGTGCACTGGTCACGATTTTCAAATCTTGTAGTGTGTGTGTGCCTAAGACTGAAGAGAAGATAATCTCTTCATGTGTGTGATACAACCAGATTTCAGAATCTTTTAAGATTTTTAAAATCCTGTAGTGTGAGCCAGGCTTAAGGCTGTACAGTGCTAGAGATGGTACCTGTGACTCTGCAAATTCTGGCTGAAAAGAAAGAAAAACAGTGTAGGACAATTAGATGCCATCATTAGATCATTTACAAAGACTAACTTTTCCATTAACAAGCCACTTTGTTTAAAAACGACTTGAGTCAACATGCCTTTCCACCAGCAGGCTTCACAACAGGGAACAAACACAACTAAAATAAAAAAAAAGACAGACATGGCGGACTGTTGTGGTGTGAGGTCTTAGATTGGATGGACTGCAGCCTCTTGCCACACAGGAGGGTTACAAAGAGTCAGATGGATCAACAATGATTCTATCTACACACCTCTGGGTCCTGGAGGCGTTCTGGTTGGAAAGAGATGGACGGTTACAGCCGGTCACATTCTCTGCTGGACGAATGATACACTGAAGCCTTGTGTCATTATGGTGACATCAGCGTACCAGCCCATGATAGAGGGGGTGAGAATGGACTCCATAGAAGTCACCACCATTGTTATTGGCAGGTTGAATTTCTTCAGCTGCCTCAGAGGGTACATAGTATATGTACAGCCCTAGCTTCTGTGCCAACCATTTCTGCACAGATGCAGAGCTTAGCTTTGTGGTGTTGCTCAGTTTCAGGCTATTACCATGCTCCTCCTACATTTCCACTCAAAAAAGTCCCAAACTGTTCTTTAAATGTGCTGGGAGAAGCACTGCAATTTTAAAGTACTTAAAGATTAAAGTTAGTCTTTAATTCATTGCTGCAAAAGCTGTGGCTTTCAGCATTAGAGATTGCCTCTCGCTCAGGGCACCTCAGCCCTCAGTCTCTGTTTGGATTACTGCCCATAAAGTGGAGATATAGCTGGACTATAATCCCTGTTGGTTTCACCAGCAAACCGGTGGCAAATTTTAAATTCCACAGAAAAGTCAATTCCCTCCCAAATTTGAGAGAAAGACATGAAAATTGCAGTCTGGTTTGCAGCTGGACTGGAAAATAATCAAACCACAACAGATGTTCTGCATTAAACTCTGATTGTAACACCTGGATCCTCATCTCCTCCATGTTTGGAAGTTTATTGCTATGCTTGGATGATAATGTAGAAAATGAAAAATGATTCTAAATCCAAAAATTGAACCTTATGAACAAGAGTAGGCTGGTAAACCTCGTCTCTGATGCCTAAAATCAACAAACAACTGACAGGTTTTTGCTGAAAACAACAATGAAAGTTGCTTTCTGTGGAATTAAATAAAAATGCAGCAGATCTGAGTATAAGATGTGGCATTTCTTCTCCTTCGGTCTGTTTAAATTCTGTGTGAGTGTTATTTCATCCCTTTGCTTGTTTACTTTATTACCTTGTTGCAAGTTTTGAACAGCACTTCCAGCGATGGCTTGTCAATTATGCATATTGCATATTAATACTTCATTTTATTTGATTTGCCTTTCCTTTGCTGTTAATCCATGCACAAACAAGCCATGGATCCCTCCATGTGGAAGAAGAGCTCCGGTACCGTCATCTATAGGAGACTGAAATCGCCCGAAAACCTTCAAACCGGAGTAATTAACTCCTTCCTTCACGCTCGGCAGAGAGGGGTTTTTATTTTAATGATTTGATTCACTGATCCTTTAAATTTAGCCCTGCAGGAAGAGATGCAAATAAAACTCCATCTTCATTTATTGTCTTTGTGGCCTTTTGTGCCGCATATTGAATCAGGCAATAAAAGCCTCATTGAATTTATGAAAGAGGAAAACTGAATGGCGCTCACGGCTGATCCGGTCACTTCAGCGATGTTTCCGAAGAGATGATGAATATGTTCATCTCACTGGAGTTCAGAGACGAGACAAAAGAGAAAAAGTCTGAATCTGAATCCATTAGTCAAGCGTGAGAGGAGACAGCGTGTGTTTGCAGCAGGAGTTAAAGATTACACCTGGAATCAGCGGATCTGATCTGCTGATCGATATCCAGTCCAAGCAGCAGATAAAACATCAAACGCAGAGGTTTCTTCCTCCTCTGCCTCCTCCATGCTCGTCCTCTGCAGCTGATGGCTGTCGTCGATCAGATATGCAGAATATGAAAATGACTGCTTCATATTAACATGTTAAACAGGCTGAAAAACATGATGTACAAAGAGATCTAAGAGACGAACACGGGCAGAAAGGTGACGTCAAATAATACTGCTGTTGTTTTTAATGGTGGATTAATTCATGGTCACTCAATCTGATTAAGTCCACAAATTCTTCTACAAACATTGAAGTTCACATGCTGGAAGCTCTATTCCAAGACCTTGTCTGTCACATCATTTTTAGACATGCAAAAACTAAGCATCTGATCTGAGGTGCACGTTCAGAATCATCCTCCACCTACACTGCTTATCCTCTTCAAGGTCGCGGGGCACTGGAGCCGATCGCAGCTGACATTGGACGAGAGGTGGGGAATTGGTTATGAGCCAATCATGGCAAAATAGAAAGATGAACTATCATTCACACTTACACTCATATCTAAAGGTAATTTGGAGTCATTAACCAACCTAACAAACATGTTTTTAGTCTGTAATGGCCCCTTTCCATTAGCCCGACTCTACTCTACCCAGCTCTACTCTACTCGCCCTGTGCTGCTTCTCCATTAGCCCCAAACCGAGTAAAAAAGGAAAGCAGAAGAAGGCTGCAGGTGGTAAGAAGAAATACCCCTTGAGAAGCACAGGAGAGTTTTGGAAGCTATACAACAGAATGAAGCCGAGGACGAGAGCAATCCAGCTGCAAAGAAAAGACGTATGAGGGTAAGCTAACGGTAGCTACCGCTAGCATGCTAGGTCGTCGCGCTCATGACTCATCGATGACGACATTGTCTGACCAATCAGTAGCCGGCAGTCGGTGATGTCATCTTTCAGTATCGACTCAGCTCGCTTAGAACCAGAGCGGAGTAGGTACTAAAACTAGCTTGTTTTAGGAGGTACCAGGCTAGTGGAAACACGCTGCTAATCTAGCAGGGCCGAGTAGAGTAGGGCCAAGGCGAGCTAGTGGAAAAGGGCCATAAGAAGCCAGAATACTTGGAGAGAACCCAAGAACATGCAAATTCTACACCGAAAGGCCCTGACATACATGAGAATCGAACCTGGGACCTTCTGAGGCATGTGCTATGCCATGTGGCCCCATGCTCAGAATCAAATAGACAAAAAATTAATTCCAACTTTGCCGCCTTCAACTTTATTGTCCCTTTAACGAGGTTTGCTTTGCAGCAAGTGAGAAGACATTAAAGCAAAGTCACACCAACTCAGTCACAAGAACAAAATATTAAAGTACATGAACACTGGAGCACATGGACCAAGGAAACATCAG
This sequence comes from Scarus forsteni, assembly GCA_036419115.1. Taxonomy (NCBI): domain Eukaryota; kingdom Metazoa; phylum Chordata; class Actinopteri; order Labriformes; family Labridae; genus Scarus; species Scarus forsteni. Next base: position 36,529,465 of record JAZDUH010000383.1, read on the forward strand.
TAAACCAAGAATGGAGCAATCACAAAAAATAATCAACAACACCACAGTTATGTAGTCTTTTAAACCTTATCCCCACATAAGACTCCAGCCTGAAGTTTGGATCACAGATGTACTCACACATATCATAACATGCTTGTTCTAGTCCATCACTGTTGAGGAAACAGGAGGTGTAATGGAGAAGGGAATGACTGATAAGTGTTTTTTAAGAATAGCGTAGTTCTTTCATATCACTATGTAAAGATTGTTGGACAATATAATTTGTACTGTGAAATAGGATCAGGGTAGCATAAAATAAGAAAGGTAACATGTTAAAGATAGTCAAGTTGTAAATAGAAGTAAAAAAGTGCTGAAAGTGGCTTGTGGGAATTGTCCAGATCATCCTGCGCACAGAGGAGGTGTATACTCATTAAAGTGATAAAAGTGGCATCAAATATTGAAAGTAATAGTGTGCTATGAACACAAAACAGTTATTGTCCAGTGGTTTGGGGAGGCAGAAACAAGACTGTCTTCAGTGCAAAAAGACCACAGCAGGAGGACTGGGTGGGGGCTTAGTATGAAAGCTTTCATTATTAAAGCTATTGTTATTAAGCCTTTTTGTTCCCCTAAAACACTTCCTAAACTGAGAGTTTGTGTGTCCTATTCAAGACACCAATCCTTGGAAATGCACTGCATAGGTACATCAAAGTTCATTCAATTCCAACAGCTCCTAGAAAAATAAAAGATCCTGTTTCTTGATCCAACAAGAGTTCCACCAGATGATCCCAATATCAGATTTTTAACCCTGTATTTATTTATGTTGATTGACCTTTATTTAACAATGTAATTATATAATTCCCATTCAGATTGGCATCTCTTTTACAAGAGTGAACTGTAAAACAATAAATACGGGAAAAGATTAACAATTTATCTTTTCTTTTACAGAAGTCAGATGTTTCAATTTCAATTCTTTGCGAAGTTAACATACTTATGGACTGGTGGTTTGATAAACCATGCAGTCTGTGATCCCTCATAAGTTGCTAAGTGTGTGATCCTCGGTCTTTAAAGTCGTCCAAATATCTGCTGAAACCGTCGGTGTAAACTCTTCTTTCAAAACCTGTTAAGGTGTGGAAGTTGTGAAGCATGTCCCAAGCTTTAAATAATTTGGCAGATTGTAATTTCAACTCGCAACTTTATATAGTAATGACCACTATGGTGCTGCTGTATTGTCATGATTACATTCACATTTCTATTTAAATGGCTCAGTTCGCCCTGGTTTGAATTAGTTCATCCCTTAATGTTCTTTTATTCCTGCATCTTTGTGCAAAATTCCAGTTCAAATTATGTTTTGTATTTGCAAAGTTTTGAATAATAATGACAAACATGCAAACCTCTTTTTGGGTCGTTCCTGTCACTAAAACCTCAACCAAATGATTTCTGACACCTGTTGCTGAGTTATTATCAACACGTGGAAAAGTGCTCACATCACATCATGTTAACAAATCCATCAGACTCTTTGTACCATGAGCAACATTTCCTGAAAATTTTATACAAATCTGTCAAGAATATTTTGAGTTCATTAGCTCAGCATTAAATGCTCTGTTTCAGTCGCCGTGGTTTCTTGTGCACAAACAAGCAGAACACAGGACCTGAAAACAACACAGTGCTTCAGACTGGAGATGTGTTGGGCCATTGCAAAACAACACTGACATGCACGTGCACAAGTATGAATGGTCAGTGCATCATAAGTAATAACATAACATTGACACTTACTCTGGACTCTTCCCCCTTTATAACTAACATTTACATTTTCGATACTCTCCTGCTTTTCCATCCGAAGTCTGTGTTGCTTTCTTCTATTCTCTACTCCCTCTCCCACTCCCACATTCAACAGTTTCCTAAACAAGACAAGTTTTTATCATGTTCCTACATTGTCCCTGCTTTTTGAATTCCCTGATGGGGCCTTCATATTAATATTTTCATTCTAATGCACATTTTCCTAAATAAACATGGTAAATAATTAACGGTATTAGCTGAACTGCGGGATCATGATGTGTTTCCTCCTGATCAGCTCTAAAGGACAGAGCCAGAATAACTTTGTGGTTTAACAGTCAGGATGCTCTGTGTGTGCACGTGTGTGTGGCACTATCCTACTTTACCTCCTCTAATTGCAATTACCGAGGGTGGCCGGGCCTATTATCATTTTGACAGTTTACAGAAGTTCCTTCATTAAAGAGCTGGAGGACTCTAAGTGGGTTAGGTGTCTTGAGCTTTGGCGTTGGCGCTCCTGACAGACTCCTTCCTCCTGCTCCTTAATTGCTTGCACCTCTGCAGGTCGAAGGAGAAGCCGCTGCGCTTCCGTTTCCCTCTGCCGCCGTCCCACCGAGGACTAATCTGGCTCTGCTTAATGAAGCTCAAACACAAATCAGACAAAAAAATGAACTCCTGTCACGGCAGGAGGGAAGACAGGCAGTCAAGACCTGAAGCTTAAACTGGAAGATTCTTCTCATCACTTCATCATTTTTCTTCTACAAGTGTCCGAGTTCCCGTCACCATGAAACTTTTACTCTGTTGTATTTTCTAACATCTACAGCTTTGTTATAACTGAAGCTGATAATGCCATGAAACTCTTTTTTTTTATCATAAGCTTAAAGTCAGGGATCAAAGCTGAAACCTAATGGAGCCCTGTTGTTTCTTCTTCTTTTGTGTTTTATTGCCTTAAACTGATCAGACATCAGAGGGGCGACAACAAACTGCCGGGTGTTTGCAAAAAAAAACAGCAAAAGACTCAGTTTATATAGTAATGACCACTGTGGTGCTGCTGTATTGTCATGATTACATTCACATTTCTATTTAAATGGCTCAGTTCGCCCTGTTTGAATTAGTTCATCCTTTAATGTTCTTTTATTCCTGCAGCTTTGTGCAACATTCCAGTTCAAATTCTGTTTTGCATTTGCAAAGTTTTGAAGAATAATAGCAAACATGCAAACCTCTTTTTGGGTTGTTCCAAATTATTTCTGACACTGGTTGCTGAGTTATTATCAACAGGTGGAAAACTGCTCTGTCACATTATGTTAACAAATCCATCAGACTCTTTGTACCATGAGCAACATTTCCTGAAAATTTTATCCAAATCTGTCAAGAATGTTTTGAGTTATCTTGCTTGTTTTCTTGATCTCTGCCTTGTTTCTTCATTTTTTAAACATTATTACCCCTTAAAGTTAAAGAGACTGTGAGGAGTTTCTAAGTAATTACAAAAAAGTCTCACTTTAGATATATGCCTGATCCAAATACACACTTTAAGATGAGTTTTATAGCATCAAAATATGTTATCTATAAATGCTATTCCTTAGCTTCATGGTCAGGTCAGACAGGGCTGGACTGGCCTGGATACTCAACTTCAAGAACAAGACAATTAAAACTAGAGCAAATGTATATTATTCAGACACGTCTCAGAGCATCGGGCTGTAAGTAGCCATATATAGCCGGCTACAAAATTGCTTGTTGTCACACATCAAAAACTACCGCTACGTAACTAGAAAGAGATACATTACCTCGTGGCTTTGCATCCTGTAATTTGTTGAAAAAAGAAGTTGTAAAGCAATGCAGAGTTCGGAGGAAGGTCCGAGCTGCATTCATTAGCATCACAACAAACGCACGCTTTGGCTTGGGTCACGTCTTTCGGTGCGTTCCAGTTGTAGTCAGAAGTAGGAATTTCCGAGTTCCGAGTAGGAAGCTGCAACTGGAACGCCCCCCGAAGTCGGGATTTCCTACTGGGAACTCGGTGAAACCTCGCCACTCCCGAGTTGACAATGGAAGATGGATGCCCCCAGTGTGAACAGTTATTTAGCTCCTGTAATAATCAATTTATTTGCACTTCTGACTGGGGTGTGTCGCTCTAGATCAGCTGTATACATAGTATTGTTAGACTTATATTTACAAAAATGCTGCCATAGTGATAATCACATTCTTCACGTGATATTTGTGAACAACAACGCAGGGCGTGCTAACAACAGCTAACAATAGCCTGGTAGATTGGCATGTTTTTTTCCGACTTCAACTGGATTGCCAATAAGTCGGAGATGATGTCACTCCCAGCTCTGAGGTTACTGGAACGCAGCATTACAACAGTCGCCGCGCGTGCTCATGGGTAGCAGAGTCTTAATGTCACCGGAAATAGATTCTCCTCAAAGCACCTTTAAATTGAGTAAAGTAAACTTCTCCAGTCTCGGTTAGTTATAGCATGGCGCTCCTCTAAATCAGTTATTATCAACACAAGGCTTCAGGATCACATCAGGGCTCCACAGCTCCTCATCAACATCTACTGCCATAAAACTTTACTCACTCCTAATGGGCAAATGCATCGCACAGCTGAGCTGCATAGTGCTGAAAGCAGCTGATGCTCTGTTGACTTTGTAACAGCTGTTCCACTCTGATGCTTCAATCCCCAAAAATATCAAAAAGATCCAGAATATCTGATCTTTACTTGAAGGATTTTGAGCTGTGGGTCTGTTTGTTATTCAATCCACTTCTTCATGATTTGTAAATTTGAAGTGGTGTTGTCATGTTTTACAAGCAGGGATTCATATTCAGTGAAGGTCAAACTATGATTGATTTATAGGATTAAGCATTCTGGAGAAAGTCAAGTTGAACTTTCACTCAAAATATGAGACAGTGATCCACATGTTCCCTCTTTTAGACTCAGGAGGTTTGGGTCTCTGAAGTGGTTTTGATGGGTTCAGTTCATTCTGGTGTTTTTTTTTTTCTGGTAAAGTCTGAGTTTTGCGTTTTCACTGTGACTCCAGTAAGTCAGGGGAAATGGACGTTTTTTTCTTCTTTTTTTTTCTTTTTGTGCAAGCATGTTATCAAGTGTGCAGCAGGTAGTATTGTAGTTTAGCATTTGTGCCAATAATCTAGAGAATAGAAGGCTTACCTATAGTTATTATGAGCTGCATGCATTTCTTGGCCAAAATGGTCAGAAAGTTTGAAAATAGAACCATAATTACTCCAGTTATGCAACGAGAGCACTTGTGCAGAGATATATACTTGTTTGTACTAAACTCTAAATAGAAGCTGGTTGTTGAGGTGATATACAGAAATATGGAGCTGTGACAGAAGGTAGACATTGCAGGGCATGTACATGCTTGGTGTTAAAGCTGTGGTGGTATTCCTTGATGGACACAGAAAATGAATGCAAACAAGATGTTCCAGTATAAAACAGGCTTAACTCCACCTTTTAGGCTTGGCCACATGGACTTTGCAACCTAAAGAAGAGTCTTCATGAAGTAAGGAAGCTACTGTCTTTGTTTTGGGGCCTTCGCCAACTATCAAAGTGGATATTGAGCTCAGTGTCACAGTCATGAAATGCAATCTGAGGCTTTTTTCAATGCAAAATTTGATTTCAAATTTTAATAGCTTATTGACGGAAAAAAAACTGTGAATGACAGAAGTTTCACAAAACAAGATTGACTTTTGTTTGATCAAAACTCTTTTACTTGTCACAAAAGTGAACTAGACTTCTCCCTTGGAATTAACCAGAATGCTGCAAAGGCATGCACTGTATGTAAAGGTGTTCATGTCCAGGATGCAGTTTGGACACTGGAAGCTGCAAAACCTGAACATTAAACTCTTATCTCCAAAAAGAGGTCACCTTTATTCCAAATTTGGTACATTTTTGTTATCAGTCTATAGGCATGAGAGCTCCAAAAGTTCTCCCCAGATTTTGACGATATTTTCAGGAAATGCTGACGTCAGTAGTGTGTGTTTGGGTGGTGATTTGAACATGGATACAGATAAAGAACTGTTATCAGTTTTAAGGAGTTTCCCACATTTTTGGTAATAGCTAATGTGGATCCAGGGTTTTTTTAATTACCTGTTAGCAATACAGTTTTCCACATTTTCAATACTAACCTGGCTAACAATGTAGGAAATACCTTATTGGACTCCACTTATTATTATTAAAAAAAAAAAAAAAAACTAAACAAAAAAAGCAATCTTTTTGTCCAAAAAATGTCAAGTTCTGTCAAAATAAACACTGTGGAAATTGTTTTAAATTTAAGCTTTCTAATCATCTTAACCCTTTCATGCGTAGTGTCCACTACAGTAGACAGATCATTTAAATAAGTGTTATACCCTTTGGTTGAAGTACTATGTCCAACTACCAGTTGGTGAACTCCCAAATCATTGTCTCAAGTTCCATATAAATATATAAATATATCTTTGCACTTTTTTTTCTACAATATTGAGGTATTGCATCCAACACCCAAAACAGCCGACGAAGGGCAAATTTGGTTTTTGCAATTTAGATTGATTAAAAGCAACAAAACATTTATTTCAGATATTGTTTTTTTTTTATTTTATTTACTATTAATAATAATATTAAAAGTAAATAATAATGTTTGTCAACGATTTGTTTGTGGATCTTTATAAAGTTCATTAAATTACTGTCCATACTGTTGATGCACGCTGAAGTGGGCAGATGTAAATCTCCATTAAAATATAACATTGCAAAAAAAATGACCACAGTTTATAACTAGTTTGAAAGAAAAAGAAGAACTGAAAAAATTATTTCTTTGCATGTAAGGGTTAAAGTGCAACAACTGTCAGATGTTTTTCAAGTGTGCTGTGGCAGAACATGGAGTAAAGAGTGTTGACAACTGGAGCCCAAGTGGAACTAACCGATTGTTTTTTATTTTCATGACTTTCTCCTTCAAAGTATTTTTTCACATTTCTACAACAAAAGTTTGAATGATGTGATTCATTTAATTTTTTTGCTCAGGCCTGCAGAAATACAACCAACTGCTCTCCGCAGTCACTGTTTTCACCTCTGCTTTATTTTTCTCTGTTGTTTTGTTTGATTATTTTACTTCTTGTGTTTTGCTGAGCAGATGCAGAGCTCTGTGACATCCACGTTTACCGGCTGAATGAATTCAATCTTCTGAGCCTGTTATTCAGCTGTAAAAGAGCCATCATCTCCTGGCAGCGCGTATTGAAGCCGCCATATTCATATGAGCGGCTGCGTTTGATGATTGACACCTGGATTTAAATGGTCCCGCCCTCTGCTGCAGCCTCTCGCGGGAACGTGACACGTGTGCCCGCCTGTTTCCCACCTATGTTTGTGAGCCGGTGCACGTCCTCGGGGGTCAGGAGTGGTTTATGGAATAATCTGTAGGACATAAATTAATTGTCAGAGCTGTCAGCGGAGAGAGCGGCGGCTCTCACTGCAGAGGAAGAAAAAAAAGATTTGAAAGATGATTTGAATATTTCTCTCTCCTTCCCCTGATGTCACATTTGATTTGACAGGCCTTAATGGATGCCGACATTGGAAATTCAGCAGCACTGGAATTAATGTTGGAATGGAAATCTCTACGGCTGCTTTGCTTTTCATTTTTTCATCTCATAAAAAGGGATCAAGAACTTTTGCCTTGTTAATACTTCTTTTTGTGCCTTTGATATTTTGTTAAGCCTGAGCAGGGATTTCTATGAGCAGGAGAAGAAGAGAAGGAGGGAGGGTGTGAAGTCTGCATGTGTGTGCTGGGAGATCTCACATATTCATGATCTCCACCTGTGGAGAAGCAGCCTCCTCCACACCTCGCCTCCATTTTTATCTCTCACGGTTCGTCAAAATTAATGCAGCAACAGCTCCGTGGATCCACAAGTGTGAGCCTGGAGACACTGACCCAGTGTCCTGCAGCACAAACACGCATGTGCTAGAACACACATGAGCAGGTGTTTCCACTAAAGGACATTTACCCAGCAGGTGAATTTCATGAGGAGAATTTACATCAGGATCTTAGGTGTTTCCATGCTGAGATATCTGTAACCCAGGACTGCGAGGTCTAAGCAGAGGTGCCTCAGAACAAGACTTATTTATGCCTTTACCTTCTTCTTAAAGGGCCACCAAGTATTTAGAGTAAAGATCATTTATTTAGTATGTTTGCTGTGATAGTTAAACAGCAGCATGGCCGCTCTTCCTTGTGCTGCAACAAAGCTCGGTCATCATTTCACACTGAGATAATCAGAATAGTCTTACAAAGATGGAAAATGCATGTCAATATATCATTATCATTTCAGGTACAAACCTATCTCCAAAACTGCTGCTTTTCAGAAAGTGAAAAAAACAAGCCCACTGCATGAATAAATTATGTTTTATTGTAGCTACAAATGATTTGTCATGCTTTAATGTAGTTAAACTTTATATGAAAACATCTCGCCAACATGGAGGGTGACTCTGGCTGTTTTTGAATTCGCCTACTACACACTGCATATGAAAGTAGTATGTAGTAGGCACTGCATACTGCCTACTACACTTAAATGTAGTATGTAGTATGACTGTTCTGTTCGGTTTATTTTGTAGTATGCTACGCTGGTTTACAGTTCGAGCAAAGCAGAAGTAGGCTACAGCTGATTTATTTCCCAAACTTTATTTTAATTGTACAAAACAAACAAACCATGAGTACATGTTGACATTTCAGTTATTAATCTGCAAAGATATTGCCAGAAGCAGCATTTTATATGAAACAGTCAATGGTGGAGAATACGTATTATTTCGGAGAGGAATTATTTTATATATTTTTATGTGATGGCGTACGACGGCGTATTAGGGCCACTTAAAAGAAAAAAACAGTTCAAGAATAAACATCACATGCACAATACAGTATTAAGAATGAGGAGAAGCAGAACACATTTAGGGTGGTGGAAATAAGGAGGAAAAATACAGAACATAACGGTAAAATGTCAGACTTGTCAGTGGTTTACGCTAATAATGCCGCAGGTATAGGATGTACGTAACACCACCGTCCAGCCGTTATGAACCGTTAATGGAAAACATCAACAACTGACCTCTTTACAACTTATTAAACACTATTACGCGTTGAAAAGGTAAAGATAACAATTAGTGGCTCGTATATTTATTTTCGTGTGCTGCCGGTTGTTGAAGCTTTGCTTCAGCCACTTTGCATTGTGGGTAACAGTAGGCGAAGCAGACTGGTCCAATGCGTACTGTGAAATTTTTCCGAATCAGCACGTCATCCGGGTATATTTGCATACTGCAACTTCACTTTTGTTCACATACTGTATACTGCACATTACATTTTGGTCAAATCAGTACGCACTGCTAGTATAGTAGGCGAATTCAAAAATGGCCTCTGTATTACGAAAAGAAAAAAAAAACATGGAAAAAGTTGGAAGTTTATGCCTGACAATAGTTTTTCTAACCACATTTTTAGTAAATCACCCTTGGTAAAGTTGAACTCCATGGTGAGACACATCCCCTATTCTCAAAGGAGAAAGAGAAAAGATCTAAAATGGACCTAATTTACTGAATTTCCATTTGCAATCTCCTTTTTTTTTTCTTGTATTTTCAATAAAAGCAACATTTTTAAAGGTATGGCCATGCATTTGTGCTTTTTAATGTCTGATTGATGATTCAAGAAGAAAATGAGGCTGGATTTTACACTCCAGTCTTTTCCAACATCTTGAATTTTTTTGAGCGAATTTAGCGAAAATGTTCAGAACAAAATCCAAATTTATGCCTGTTTCCATTTGTTATTTCTTGCGATTACAGGGAGAAGAGTGCGCCATGAGATGATGTCATAAGAAAGCGTCTCTGCCCACAAAAACAAACAACACACTGGGCTGATCATGAACAGATTCCTGATCAACATGTCGGCTTTTGGAAGAACTCTGGATTGTTATCATTTAAATACACAGTAACTGAATTCTTTCAAAACTTAATCTCTCAGTCCTGACATGTAAATTCATAAGATCATATATTACTATCAGTTGAAAACTTCTAAGGTGCTGGTGTATCGGTTTAATTGATGACCGTGTTAACTAGTGATTTTGCTGTGAAAAGTCTTTAAAGTTAAACCTTTAAAAAGACATACTCATCTGTGGTAAATATACATTTATTTAGGTACAACCGTTTATGTGTGACTATTTATGCACATTCAATCGTTCAAATGACTCATTTACCTCTCGTTACTTATCTGAAACTCAGAAAAAGTCACAAGTTAACACGGTCACCAGTTAATCCAAAACACTGGTTGGTAAAAAGTTTCATTACCTTACCTGAGCTGTTGATTGAGGAACTGAGAGATGTAACCAGATGTGTTTTTCCCAGATTTTAGGTCAAAATACTAGAAGTTGCCATTAGCTTTCCCCCCTTCACCACCGGTATCCATCCGACACCTCTCAGCCATGTAACGTTGTTTGAAACATTTCCCCTTAGTTCTGAGGATTTTCCACGGTTTGTCAAATCCTTTGGTCACTAATTTGCTTCATTAATTCCTGTTATACTGTTGTGGGTTTTTTTGCATTTTTCCATCAAGTATGGCATTATTGTTGGCTTCTTTTATTAATTCCAGAAAACACTCAGTTTTTTTGTCCCCCCATACATACCCGACTTTAACATCCACCACCATTCTTTTGTCGACAAAGCATAGACGTGTGACGTAATATCCGATCCAATCACCGTTTATCAGCAAAAGCTGTTTCAACTTTTTTTGTGAATGTATAGCCTTTTTTTGAACTTCAGACATTTCCATCAATGTTTATTGTCCCGATTTCTGAAAATGCGAATAAGAATAGGTGGATGGAAACCCAACTAATGAGTCAGCACCCAGCCCTACAGCACAGTAGAATGTAGAAGTCTATCACACCTGCTCGTCATCAAGGTTACACACACCTGAACCTGCTCCGAGTGATTCCCAGGCTGTGGCAAAGTGAGTGCTCTAGCATGTTCCTCATCTTTGTATCTCATGCTTTTTAGGTTTGTATCACTAGGGATGCACAACATTGGATTTCTGCAGATGTCAGTATTTCTAAATTCATATTTGCAGATATCGATATTTTGACACTTTACTTAGTCCATGAGAGTAAGAATCAGTGTTGAAGAAAAAAACATTTTATTCTTGAATAAATTAAACTTTGGATTGATAAAAATATAAATTGCATGGTGATGAGTTAAACGATCATGGTACATTTTGAATTTGTCAGTATTACGGTCCATTTAGAGGATTGTCATGGCCAAGTTTTGTGGTCAGAATATCAGCAAGAATGTTCGTACCTGCTGATACAGATAATCAGCTTTTTTGGCAAATATCTACCCATACTGATACTGGCTTGGTAGCGACCTGCATCTCGAGTTACGGCCCCTTTCAACATTGTATTGTTTACTCCTCATCATCATCGACAGGCAAAACACATAAGACAAAACGAAAGTCTTTATCGCACCAACTGCTCAGCTGATTTGTCTGACTCAGCTGAAAAAACACTACAAATACTCATATTGCTCTTGGATTGATTCATGTTCACATGGCAGAATTTTAAAGCAGGCTGAGTCCTAGCTCTTACACCTTCATGTTACAGCCCTATTAGTTTGAGTCACGCTGTGCATGATGGGAAGAAAACTGACTGATTAAAGAACCTTCAAAACAAAAATACAAAGTTAGTATTACAGATTTTTAATATATTTTAGAAGAATATATAAATGAGCGTATTTGTCAGTGTGGGCTTATGATATACATAAAAGGACAAAATTGCTGGTACCCTTCTGTTAAAGGAAGAAAAACCCACATGGTCACTCAAATAACTTGAAACGGACAAAAGTAACTATGATTAAAAATGAACTGAAAATCAACTAATGAAAATCCAACATTGCTTTTGAATTGTGGTTCAACAGAATAATTAAAAATTCTAATGAAACTGGCCTGGACAGAAAGGATGATACCCATAAATTATTATTTTGTTGCACAAACTTTAGCAAAGAGCAACTTCATAAAAGATAAATTAGGGGAAACTATTTGAGTTTTTGAATCAGTCCATTTTGTTGAGTCCTGTGATGATCTGCTTCACATGCTCAGTGATGTTCACCTGTTGATATTTTGATGTACCTTGTTCCTGAGCACAGAACATGACTCTAAAGGATCAGAACATTTGTTATCAGCCTGGTTACATGGTTGCTGCTGCTTAAACTACTACACTGGTGTCATGATTTCATCATCACCCTGTTTGTGTCGTTTCTTGGGATGATTGTGCTATCACTGTAAATGAGCTGGGATCATTTCTGTCTGTAGTTGATTGTGTCGAATCAGGGATCGAGGACTATGTTCATACTCATGCAATCAAACCGGGCTGAGCAATGAACACCCACTTCTATCTGGATAAGCCTTCCAAACAATCCAGGTGTCAAAATTACCCCCAAAAATGGCAACATATGCAAAGATTTGCTTGATTTTGAGGGTTAAACAATGAGATCAGTTTAAGGTGCAAGACTGTTGGCCTCACTAAGCTTTTAAACTGCCTTTAAAAGCTCTTACACAGCTACTTATTGTCTACTTACAGGCTCATTTCATAACAGTGAAATCAATTATTGTGTTTATATTCACACGCTTCTTATGTCTGAGTAAACTAATTTCCTGACTCCCGTTAATGGCGCCCGCAGCACACAGAAGCTTCCCCTCCCGTTTAAACCCATGGATTATTAGCATTGTGAGATGAGGAGTAGAGGCAGAGAGGGAGGGTTTAGAGGGTGGAGGTGGAGTGGTTTCAGAGCAGTAATCTGGTTTGGAAGTCATGGCTGGTCCATACACTCCCAGCAAATTTCCTGCTGTAAATGGGGGCTAATGGGGGAAAGGTCTGTGTAATTCTCTCTCCATTAGCGGCTCCGCCTGGCCTAATTGCCCAGCCGAGCCTGAACAATTTTGTTAGACGTTGCCCGGGTAATTATGGCTGCTTTGGCTAAAAATAACAGCCAGAGCCGGGCAGCGGTTCTCATCTCTCTTTGTCTTCAAACCCGAGCTTCGTCCTCCTTCACCCATCAGCCGCTCCACACCACAGGGACGAGGGCGAGCTGTAAATAAAACCGGTATGGAGGCCACGCTGTGTTTGAGGCGATCCGCCGGGCCTGGGGAATCGAACCAGCGGCGGTTTGTTCCTCTGCGGGCACGTCTCCTCTTCTGGTAATGAGCTGAAGGACACTGATAAGGGAGGCTGTGAGTGATGCTTCCACTGCCATCAAGTGGTACGATTTATCCCCAGTGAGGTTTGTGAGCGGCACGGAGACATCACCAATGACAAAAATCAAAACATGAAAAAATAACTGAATATGTTTCACTCAGAAATCCCCACCTACTAATCATTAATGTTAAACTGAGCTTGGTTGTCAGATTATATGAATAAATCTGATTTAAATAACGAGTTGGCATTTCCTATCTCCCAATTGGATCCAGACATGTTCACCTCACTGTGCCTGAAAGTCACTGAAGTTGAAGACCATTTAATAGAGCTAGAATAAGCACACTTTAGATGTGCAGAAGCCTTTCATAAGGGTGTTAATGAGAGGTCTACATCCTCAGTGTTTGGAAAAAGAGAAGACTTAATGAGAGAGACCTTTGACTCTTAGATGGCTGCAACAGCTGAGCTGCAAAATCATCAAAACCATTAAAACAGTGTTGAAATAAGAGTCTTTGCTTTCATGTCAAAACCTCTCCAAAGTCCCACTCCTACTTTCTGTCCTCTTCAAATATTGTTGGATTTCCTTTCTTGACACACACATTCTGGTTGAAATACAGTTTGTATCGCAGTCAGGTCTATCCAACACTGATCCACATGGCAGCTAAACTTACTCAGGTCTTAAAGACAATAGCGTATCTCCAGAAGGCTTCTTCAGTTCTTACGCTGCAAAGACACTCCCTGTGAAGGACACATGATGGCCTTCCTCTGAGTCGATTCAGCAAAGTGGTTGTGCACATCCTCCAGAGTTTACACGCTTATTTGTAGAAACAACTCTTATAGGAAGTCTTAAAGATAAGCTGATAAAAAGAGGAAACGGTAACAAACATCTGAATGATGGTTGAGGCTGCAGAGACGCAAACATGACTCTTCATCCTGCTGAGCACAGAAGCATAATCCTTTAAAAGTTGGGAAATATGGACTGAATTTGGTGTATTGCTTTAACTGGTGACCGTGTAAATTGGTGACTTTGTGTCAACATCATAGTTGACTCTGTGTTTATGCTAGCTTAGTTTCTCTGCCTTTATTTTCTGAGATAAAGTTTTGCTTAAGATTTTTTGTTTGCTGTATTTTGACTGATTTATTTCATTTTCTCTTAAATTACATAACATACATGTAAGTGCCCTTTCTATGGTTCCTGACCTATGGCCCTTTTCCATTAGCCCTATTCTACTCTACTCGACTCTACCCGGCTCTACTCTACTCGCCTTGTGCTGCTTTTCCATTAGCCCCAGTCGCCTGTCCAACAGAGTGCTGTGTTGCTGAGCGGCTCTGCGGTGACGTCATTTTGAGCACGACACAACAATCTGTGGCTTTTTGTCGCAAACCGAGTAAAAAATTAAAGCAGAAGAAGGCTGCAGGTGGTAAGAAGAAATACCCCTTGAGAAGCACAGGAGAGTTTTGGAAGCTATGCAACAGAATGAAGCCGAGGACGAGAGCAATCCAGCTGCAAAGAAAAGACGTATGAGGGTAAGCTAATGGTAGCTACTGCTAGCATGCTAGGTCGTAGTGCTCATGACTCATAGATGACAACATTGTCTGACCAATCAGTAGCCAGCAGTCGGTGACGTCATCTTTTAGTATCGACTCAGCTCACTTGGAACCAGAGCGGAGTAGGTGCTAAAACTAGCTTGTTTTAGGAGGTACCAGGCTAGTGGAAACACGCTGCAAATCGAGTAGGGCCAAGGCGTGCTAGTGGAAAAGGGCCACTAGTGTCATGTATGTATGACACCATACATCACACATTTCATAATAAAGCATTGGGGTGCTTTGGCTAAAGGTCAAATCATCAGTGAACATGGTCACCCATTATACCATAACACCGAGACAGTAAGATTATGACTGTTCTTTGAGTCATTATTATAGAAACAGAGTGTAGATGGTGCAGATGATGAGGAGTGATCACTGCCCATCAGCTGTCAGAAAATATTTAATGAGGAAATAAAGTATTGGTTTTTAATTTGTCACTTCTATCCTCAATAACTGCCATGTTTGCAGGTTTCTTTTAACACAACAGGTAGTTAGTCTGAGGTTTCTAGTGGTGTCCTCCAATATCACAAGTCATATCACAGCTGTCAGGCACCAACCTTTTTTCTCATTTTGAGATTTTATTTTAATTTTTGTCATGAAAAGTATTATTAGTCACCTTTACATTTCAGAATTTTAGAAACTCAGAAACTCCAAAAAATAGTTTGTAGTCAAGACAATACTGCGTTGATTCATTCTTTAGTGAGGTCTTTTTTTGTCCTGAAAAGTAGCAACTCCGTCAATAAGAGTTTTGTCCATGACTGCAAAGACTTTAAACTAGAAACAGCACAATAGGACCTTAAAGACACCTTGCTCTGATGATTTCATGCTGCACTCGAGAAAACTGATCCACTTATTTTTCATTTTAGAAGACATCTGTCCCCTCTGATGCTTCATCCTGTGGTTTTATCGTAACTCCTGGCCGTTCTGCTGACGGGACGTTTGAAGAAGTTGCAACAGAAAGTTTGAGAGAGCAGCTCGCTCTGAGAGGAAACACAGCTCCTTTAAACGACGCTCTGTGTTTTAATCTTCCCTCCATCCTTCTCTCCTTCCAGACAGATTTACCTCCCGCTCCGTCAGCCCGGGCCTCCGCATTTATCCCAGCAGCCCTTTCTGCTGGCCTGGCACTTGTGTTTATGTAGTGCTGTGATTGTTGATTTATATTTTGACAGCATGCATCTGCGTATTTTGCTGATGTGTGTGTTTTTTATTTGTGTGTATGTGCAGACGGCAGCTTGTACGTGTGTGTCTCTGTCAGTGTACGTCGAGTGTGTGTGTGTGTTGCTAACAGAAGCTATTGACTTGTTGTAAAGCCGCGGTCCTTGAGAGTATTTATGAGCAGGGAAGCGGAGCAGCTCGGTGGCATTTTCCCGTCGCTGAAGCAGAACGACTCTCTCTCTCTCTCTCTCTCTGCTCTGACAGCCTTTGCTGAGCAGAGAGACATGTTTCCCAGAGTTCATAGCATTTCGTTCTCTCTCTATCCATCCACAGCTATCTGACAAATCCATGTGGAAGCTTATTGATGGCAAAATATTGAGCGAGCATCAAGAAGAGCTGTAATCGATCTGGAAGTGAGGGCCACATGGGTCCTACATCTTAAGGAAGTAAACAAACATTTATTAAGGATCATATTCTTAGAAAAATGGACGTTGTATTGAACTCAATATATGTCACTAATATAAATAGATTGCTGTGATATATTTATTTAGATTTTTTTGCTCTATAAATGAAGTGTAAAGTACGCAGAAAAAAACTGAAGTTTCAAAAAGTGAAGAGAATGATCAGTGACCTTGCAGCAGAGCAAACGGAGCATTACAGTAATAAATCCACATACTGAGCCCCATAACAGGACGTTTTGAAAGTTTTTGCTTCTTTATTTCTTTGTTTTTCATTTTGTCCTGAAAGTTTTTGCCACATTGGGCTCTACCGCAAGGACTTTGGCGTGAACTGGAAGTTTCTTTTTCCGCCCTGATGCCATGATTCTCATGCATCACGAGGCTTTTGACATGTGCACACATTTTTATAAATAACATTTTTAATTATATTGAGTGATATTAAAGGCACAGTTTGTAAATTCAGCCTCCCGAGTGAATTCAACAACCATCGATAAGTCAAGATGTAGTGACTCAGCTACCCTCATTTGCATTTACTGCTTATTTTATTTCTGCTCTTCATATTAAGGACTCTATTCAGTACAATTATCATCTCATGAGGTGTTAATACCTATAGGGAAACTAGCATGTATATGTACTCACAAAGCTTTGTATCAGGAGAGAGGAAAACTATATCAGTGTAGAGATTTGCGGACTTGCAAATCAGTTTATTTGTACATTTCTGTAAAACGTATTTACCGTGAATGTTTGTTTAAAATCCAATTCAATTCAGGCTTTAGCTGTTTTATCTGATAATTTAGCTCTGATCATACTATCTCCTGTCTGTTGTATGAGTTTGTGTGTTTGTTGGGAGTGTGTATTGATGCCATTCTTGGTCAGCTCTTCCTTGACGGAGAAATTTCAATTTAAATGGGACTATCCTGGCTGTATAAGGGTTGAATTTAAAGATAAATAGACAAAAGGGGACCTCCTGGTTCATGATGTAAATAAATAAATATTCTAGGGATCAGGGAATGAGGATGTCCACTTTCAGAAGCGTATCTTCATTTATTTATTTATCTATTATTTTTAAGTATTATTTTTATTATTATTAGCTTTATTATTATTACCATTATTATTATTACCATTATTATTTTATTGTTGTTGCTATTATTGTTGTTGTTGTTGTTGTTGTTGTTGTTGTTGTTGTTGTTATTATTATTGAACGTGGCCGAATACAACAGTGAAAAAGCTAACATTAAGTTTACTGGCCAAATCGAGCAGTGCACAGGTAAAGTTTGCATTTCTAGTAGCCTCTGGTGCTTCTATGGAAATAAGGGTGCAAAAATCTGTACAGAGTATTGTTGCACATCACTCTGATAAATATGCAAGTGCAGCCTGACAGTCTAAATGCAGTTTTATGTGTAATTAACGGCAAAGAGTACTTTTTAAAAACAATATTATAACTCAAAGCCAGTTCGGTATTGCCAGGTCATAGTGCAATAATGGGCTGCATGTAAGGAAACAGACTTGAGCCTCAGCCCCAGCTCGTGGTTGGTGATTATGACACAGCATTTGACATTATTGTTCCAAGAGAAAACCAAACCAAGTGAAAAATGAAACCATGCTGCCACTCCACCAAGGAGCAGAAGTGAGTCTGCCAAGCTTCAGGTGTAAAAGTGACCCAAAGGTTAAGGCTAATTTCTCTGATACAGTCCAACTTAAAGTTATATGTGGAAGGAGAACAATGTTACTTTTTCAATGTTGCTGTAGCCTAGCTTGCTTCATTTCTCCTGCAATCAGCTTTTATTCTACAGATCCATCAGTTTAGCCTGTTGAACATCATCAGAAAACTTGCTTATTTGTCCACTAACAATAAAATCTGTTTCATATTAACACCAGAGGCAGGTCAACAGACTTCAGAGCCTCAGTAAACATGGTTTGACCAGGAGCAGCAGAGGCCGGTTTGATGACAGATGATACAGTACTGTGGTGATTTATGGTCGCTCTGATCAGGACTGTGACTCAGGATGATGAAAACACAGCGGGTTCAAAGGAGGACAAGAGAAAGGGCTAAAGAGAGATGTTTCTCATCCATGTTTATTTTTTTAACACCTCAATTGTTTCATTTCATTAGTGAAACAGAGTGATCATCAATGGTAACATATAAAGGAAAACATGCTCGCCAACTCATTGAAATGATAGATTAGGTTGATTTTGGGCTGAATGAGGACTGTGTTTCCAGATTTTGACAGGATTTCTGCCTTTTTCATGATTTATGTTGGGAAAAATATATGCCATCATCAAGTTTCAAGTTTGTTGCAGATCCTGTGCTGGCTGCAAAACTCACAAAACAACAAAAAAGACAATCTCGGAGAGAAATGGCCTGTCTGTTCCTGGCCATTGTGAAGACACAGTGTTGCAAAATGACAACTTTGATGAAACAGTTTGACCCAAAGGGGTTAAAGCATGGGGTACTTACAGGTGAGCACACCGATAGAATACAGCTGGAACACAGGCAGTGAACTTTTTAAAAGTCAAACATAATTAAAAAAAATGAATTTTCTTGCATCTTAATCTCCCGTTGTTCCTGCAGTTTGTCGTTGATAAAGCTCTGTACATCTCCATGTGCTGAGATGAGCCGTGATGCTGCGTGTCGTAAACAGATCCAAACATGACCTGCAGCAGATGCACAGCTTAATTTCCTCTGCAGACTCTAATGGAGACAAATGGACGAGTCGGGCGACAGAAGGTGTGGCACATCTATATTCATCTAAATTTCCTCACATTTGTGTCTTCATAGAGATGCTGTCGGCTCCAACATGGGCAGGGCTCAAATACTGACTGCTGCTCTGCTTTGAGCTCTGAGAGGAGGGTTTATCAGCCTGCAATGAGGCCTCTGACCCTGTTTATAACATTAGAGAAAAAAAATGAAAGAAATACATTCAGCACAGTCCAGTTAGTGTAGACATGAGTGAAGAACAATTAGATAGCTGAGTGTAGGGATGTATACTGTGGACCAGTACTTTCATGTAGCCTACCAGTCCCTAATTGGGTCGTACCCGAATACCGTTAAGAATCTGAAAAAAACGTACTGTTATCGGTACTTAAACGTCTCTTCCACTGTCACGTAGTTCTGACACTACCGCCGTCTGACTCAAGCATGTCAGTGAGGGCTAAGTGCTCGAAGGTTTGGGCTAGCTTTAGCAAAGTTAATGAAAACTCGACCCGATGCAATCTTTGTCAGAGAGAAGTTGCGTCCAAGGGGGGAAATGCTAGCAACATCACCAAACACTTGGAGCGTACAAATAGTATAAAGCTCAAGGAGTGTGGGCTGTTGATTGCTATAGCAACACGAGTAGAGTTAGCAGCCAGGCTAACACTAAAGACTGCAGCACCGACAGAGACAGAGGCTGCGTCCGAAATGGCATACTAACGTACTCCATACTACAAACTCATGTGTATATACTGTATACTACATACTATAAGTATGATTAGAATGCCAACCGTTCACACTGTAGTATACTACTAAGTTTCCCATGATGCATTTCAGACATCCGACGACAAAAATCGGAATCACATCTGGCTATCAAATATCTCTGTTGATTTGCCACATTTGAAAGTTCAGAGAGCATTTAAGTCAAGAAAGTCACCACATAGAATACCAAAATGTGGTCATTTAAGCCATAAAATGCACGGATACAAATTTCATTTTGGCATTTCGGACATTCTGTTATGCGCATTATGCTATCGAAGAAACCTCCAGTCGGCTCCAAAACAAGAGTCCAATTTACAAAAGTGTTAAAGAATTAAAATGAGATAATAAAATATGTGTTTATTTTGAAAACGGGAAGTTTGCTAGTGGCTGATTTTTAGCTGTACGCCGGTCGGTTCGGTTGGTCATAATGCATGGTGCAATGCATTATGGGGCTCGCAATGCATTATGGGGCGTTTGAGTGTGACTAGTATGCCCACCTCGCATACTTAAATTTTTTTCCGATATAGTATACATACGGGTATTTCTCGCACACGCAATCTTTTCATACTATCTAAAGTGAACACACTACATACTCATTTTGACGTCACACTTAGTATGAGTAGTACGTCAGTATGCCATTTTGGACACAGCCAGAGATTCTATAACCCATTCCTTCGGTAAAGACCCTCCCGAAAACAACACAGTCGCACGGGCTTAAACTCTTGACGAAGCGCCGCTGCACTCGGCCGTAAAGCTTGAATGAAATGCCGGCGGCACAGCTCTCCCCAGATGATTCGCAGCTGTTAATGTCCGCTTGGAGTGGAAACTCTTTGTTTACTGAGGTCAAGAGAGCACCGGTTGTGACTAACGGTCAAGCTGTGCCACAGCACCCTCTGTTGGATGAAACGGTCCACTGCTCCAGGTGCCCTGAGGTGCTGCTACACTCAATATTTTACATTTGAATATTTATTTCTTTTTGCCTCTGAGAAGCATTTGTAATGCATTACTTCTATTCTGTTGAAGCTTTATTATTACCTTGTAGTAATGAAAAAAAAAGGTTGAATCTTTTAATATCTTGTAAAGTCTTTATTTTTTACACAAAATTACGTGTTGTAGTATTGATAAGAGTATCGATAAGTATCGATACCGATAAGGAGTATCGGTATCTGTATCGGTATCGATAAAATCATAACGATATACATCCTTAGCTGTGAGACAGGAGGGAGTTTCAGTGTATGTAGAGAGACTTTTTCCTTTTGTTGTATGGATTATCCGCAGAGAAACAACCTAAAAATCAAAACCCTCCTGATCCACAAGGGGGATCAGTGGCACTTAAGGGTAAGGATGAAGATCAATGTCTTCCTCTATCTGTACTTCCCAGTAATGCAGATTCACCCCGACATTAATGATGATGGTAACAGCACACAGCGGAGAGGCTCCTCACAGCCAGACATTAAGAGCGAGGATGTGGCACTGTGAACATTAGCACAGTGAATAGTGAATACTTCATAATGCCATTTTAAATTAATTGGGACAAACTTGTTTGCGACTCCTCCTGCTGCTCGGAGCATGCTCAGATCCCTCCTTAAATGATCTGGGGCCTCAGAGGCTTTTGGATTTCAAGATATGAAAAGAGAAATCGATGTGAGCGGAGACACGGAGCAGCAGGGGGGATGAAACCTCCTGCATCATGAATGACTTGGACCAGAGTAAATCTCACTCTGAGCAGTTTGAGGGCTGTAAGATTTGGATGAAACCTTCCACAGGGGAGTTTGTCGCGCTTAAAACACAACCAACGAACAACATCAAGAACCATACAGCATGGCACATTATAACATAAAACACACTTATTGAACAAAAAGACCATAACTATTATTATATTATTATGTGTTGATGCCTTTAGATAGCAAACATCCAGTCTGACATGCATTTACTTCTAAAGTTGGAGCATTCTCATATCTCAACACGATAACTTTAAAAGCAAATGTAATGCTGTCTTCCAAAATTACGAAACTCTCCTGGTGTAAAAAGCCCCCTCTCTGTAGTCGAAAGCCTTTAATGAGATGTTGAATGCTGTTGAGCTCACTTCCTTGCAGAAACAAAGGTTTAGTGAGGTCAAAAACTGGAGCTATAGGCTCAACACAACTTTCAGATCATGTTGAAGTCCGTCCCAAAAGTACTGGCAGGGGTTAAGGTCAGAGCTTTGAGCAGGCCAGCCAAAGTTCTCCAAAGTAAAACCACTGATACAGAAACAGCCTTGAGCCCAAATCTCCCCCGTCCACCTCACTCTCTTATTTCATAGCTGTTGATTAGCGAGCAGGCGCTGGATGGCTAATTACTCGAGGCCTTTTTAATGACACCGTCTGCTCCTTTGCCTTTGAATCCCAAACAAGAAGAGCCTCACACACACACACACAAACAATAAGAGATATTTAACAGTAATTGTCTGGCAGCAACAAAAGACGATGACATTTCAGAGCATGGCATCGCCGGCGTTGTTGCTAATTGAGCTCCGTCTCACCTGAAGATTTATGGAGGAGCTGAAGAGAGTCGTCCTCTTTGCTGCAAGGACACCACGCCGCTGCTTCTGCTGATGGGGAGAAGAAAAGAAAAGAAGGATGACTGCTTTTGAAGGTGTTCGCTCTCAAACACTCAAGTGAAGGTTGTTTTTTAACTGCTGGTAAATACAGGACCTGGGAGAAAATAGTCATGGGAAATGAGCCTCAACAGAGACTGGATTCATTTAAGACACAAACACTGGAAAAATACTGTCATCTACTTCACTTTCTTTGTAAACTTCTGGTTATATATAAGCCAAACTTTCTGTGGTGTTGGTCTGTAGTTCCACTCTCTTTCAGAAAATAAAAACTTAAAAGAGGACTCTGCTAATGCTAATCATCATTATGTTCTAAATAACCATGTAATTTTTTATTTTGCTTTAATCTCGGTTGTGAAATGAGATGTTTTTCTCAAGTTTAATAAATAAAATGTTAAGTATCTAAACAAGAGTTGGACTTATCAGTCGGGGCCCCCTCAGGGAGGCTCCCTGTCGTTGCAAACTTTGCATATTTTGGTCCACTGAAAAGTTTTTAGGATCGTCAGTCCTCAAGGCCAGGTGCTGCCATCTTGGCATTTGCTTCTTGCTGATGAGAATTATCCACCCAACAATTATTTCTCTATCCATCCATCCCATCAATTTAGTTTAGTAAAATCATTCTGAACCATTTCAATCCATCCATCAATTCCATCCCAATAGTTTAATTCATTCATCAAATTATCTATAAGTGGATATTCAATGTACCTTCCATCCAACTATCCATCATATCAGTGCAGTCCAATCAGTCCCAACAGTTTCAATCCATGCATTAATTTATTCATCAAACATCCATTAATCATGGTATTAGCCGTCCATCCTTGCATTTATTAAAGTCAATTAAAATTCCATTCAATCCATCCATCCAATTCCCAATTAAAATACAGTACAGGCCAAAAGTTTGGACACACCTCATTCAATGTGTTTTCTTTATTTTTGTCACTAATTACATCGTAGATTGATTTGATTGATGATTAATGGACAATTGATAAACAAATTAATGTATGGACTTAAACTGTTGGGACTGATTGGACTGCACTGATAGTAGGCCTAGTTAGATAGTTGGCCTGTATTGTAAATCCTATCCAATCTTAGTCTTCATAACCAACATGTTTACTGTTATTGATTACACACATTCATTCATTGATCCATCCATCAAATTAAGTCAGTAATCAACCCCAAACATTTCAATCTACCCATCAGTCATTCATTAAACAGTACATTCATTGAATTTTATCATTGTTGTTTGTTGTTGTTGTTTTAACACCACTATAACCTGACATGCTTTTTTATTTTACACTTCTGCACCCTCCTTTCTGTAACCTTTAGATAAACAGTGCTGGCCTCTTCAGCCTCTTCAATCAAGATGGTGACCCATAAGTGTGCCCTCAGTTGGAGGCACTAAAACATAATTATTGCATTCAGAGCAGAGATTAAAGTACAAAAATAAGTCAATAGATTTAAATGAATTAAAATAAAACACATATCAGAGCTGGTCTCATTTATATCAAACCAGTTTGTACTATTCTTAATTTCAAATCCAATGACATGGTTTAAGAAACTTATTATGAAATGATTATAAATATAGAATATTGGAAAGTAAAGTAAACACATCTTTATCTGTTATATGTAAAACTGAAAGCAAAACCTCTGTGAAACTTTTGCCACAAAAGTGAAACGATGAACTTTTTGGAGCTGATAATGAACTTATTAGAAAAGAGTTGACCAGAGTTTACCTGAGTTTCATATTGAGTCCCTGTTTGATTAAAAACTTCTGCAGTGACTCGCCTGTGATGGTGCACTGTTTCCACCATCACAGCTGCTCATTTATTGGATTTCCATTGAAGACAAACAGAAGAAATGAAGGAGAGTAAATCAGACGCTGGATCCAGCTCAGCAGGCAGCAGTTAAGGAGAACTTCCTGGGACTCAGCGGGGATTCATAACGTTCCAGTGAATTACAGAAATGTCCTTTCCCAGGTTTTATGGCCTCCCTGCTTTACTGCTGCTGCAGCTCCATCCCCACAGGAACTGTTGGGAAAAATTTAAGTGCTATTGCTGGAAGAAAAAGGTGTTCACACCAAAGAGACGAAGTAAGGAAGAAAAGTTCTGTTGCAGTGTCCTGATGTGGTCCAATGTGCAGGGACGAAGACCTGGAGACACAGTCAATGAAGATTTTCTGCAGGACATTTGCAGGAAGATAAATCTGTAGTTTTTAGGTCAATTAAAGACTATAAGAAGACATACTCTAAACTCCCTCACAGGAAATTCAATTCTTTACTCTTTGTTTTTGAAACATGCTGCACACACAGGCTAAAATACATATGCACAAACAGGTCCTACGATCACACATTAACAGAGAGATGTTAAGCTGTGTTCACACTGAACGTGACTTCATGATCATAATCATGTCACCCACTGAAGTCGTGTCCCATGTCCTTAAATACTTCATTTTGGTCACTGTGACCCATCACTGAGGCTCGAGTTTCACCACGATCATACAATATATCATATGCAGTGTTGTGTGTTGCGTTACAGTAACTTAACTACTTTTTCGGGTAAAAAGTAAAGTAACGCACTGCTACTGGAAATGTGGTAACGACACGTAGTTCCTTTTTAAATGCGGTGCAACATTACTTTTCCCACAGACATCTCTGACACCGAAGGTGCCTTCACAGCTGCCCACATTAAACAAGAGCAGCGTTGACAAGTCTGCTCATTATAAGCTTCTAAGAGCAGCAAATCTTGTGAGTAACAGCTGTGCGTTGCGGTTTTTTGGGCTTGTTTCTAAACGTGAAGTTTCTTCTTGAGGCTCTTCTGTCTGTGTAAATCCCCCTGATTACCTTCCAGCTCATAACAATAAAGCAAAACACGACTGCAGTAGGCAGTTTGTCCACTTTCTCATTTCCTGGTTATCATGCACGCCCCCAAACACACTCACGCACATGGAGCGTGCTCCAGAGCAAAAGCTGCCAGGTCTGCTTATTATAAGCAATGTTCTTGAATAGATTAATTAATACAGTTTATGTAGATTTCTCTTTTTAAAAAGTAATATATCACATTAGGAAAGGAAAGAGCTGGAGGTTGCTTATTTTGGGCGTGTTTTATATCAACCTAGTTGCTTATTTCAGAAGCAAAATGTGGAAACACTGGACAGGAGCTCTGATTCCTGTTTCTGTGGTAGAACTTTTTGTAGGCCTTCACATTAAGTAACTGATATGGGGTTCTGTCCAAAGTCGAACAATGTAAAAGTAACATAAAAGTAACGAGTAACATGAAAAGCTACTTTTCATAGAGGGTAACTAAGTAAAATAACAGGTTACTTTTTTTAATAAGAAGTAACGAATAACGAGCAAACACTACTTTTAAAAGTATCCACCCCATCAATGACCATATGATAGGATGTATAAGCTGACATTATAGCAGCTGTATCCTCTTCACTCACCTACCAAGCACAAAGCACTGCAGCTGATGCCCTGCAGCAGCATCGTCTGTTAGCTTCTGCGGTCGGTCAATGTGGAACTAATGTACTCACTGACTAATGTTTCCACATGGACATTGATTGTCACTCTGTGAAGCGGAATAAAAACTGTGGCTGTGTCTGAAATGGCATACCAACATACTACTCATACTAAGAGTGACGTCAAAATGAGTATGTAGTGTGTTCACATTAGATAGTATGAAAAGATTGAGTGTGCGAGAAATACCCGGATGTATACTATATCGGAAAAAATTTTAAGTATGCAAGGTGGGCATACTAGTCACACTCAAACGAAAAAAAATTTATATCCGTGCGTTTTATGTCTCAAATGACCACATTCTGGTATTCTACGTGGTGACTTTCTCGCCTAAAATGCTCTCTGAACTTTCAAATGTGGCGAATCACCAGAGATATTTGATAACCTGGTGTGCTTCCGATTTTTGTTGTCGGAGGTTTGAAATGCATCATGGGAAACTAAGTAGTATACTACAGTGTGATCGGTTGGCATCCTAATCATACTTATAGTATGTAGTATACATTATATACACATGAGTTTGTAGTATGGAGTACGTTAGTATGCCATTTCGGACGCAGCCTCTGTCTCTGTCGGTGCTGCAGTCTTTAGTGTTAGCCTGGCTGCTAACTCTACTCGTGTTGCTATAGCAAGTACTACAGTATGTAGTACACAGTCTTATGTTCTCTGCTCAAAGGCACCTCAGCAGTGCCCAGGAAGTCAGCTGGCACCTCTCTGGCTACCAGCCTAACTTCAAACATGGATTTGCCGGGACCTGAACCAGCCACCATCTGGTCCCCAACCAATGTCCGTCCAGCTACTACCACCCCTTTTATGGACGTCAAATGTTGTGATAGTATGTTCTCTGCATCAGCACGAGTGATGAGCAGAGTCTGGTGCATCAGAGTTAACAGAGACCTCTCCATTAGCAACAGTAATAAACTCAAGCTGTCATCATGGTTTAAATATTTATGCGGCATCTAGTTTGAAATGTAAATAAAGCAATCCGTGCAGCACTGGCTGAGTCTGCAGGGAATCTGTCATATTCTGTAAACTTTGAGGATTCACTCTACGGATTTAAAACATGGGAGTATCAAGACTAATTTGTACTTCTGGTAAAAAGTCTGACCTTAAGTATAGTCTAATGGCAAACACTTTTCCGTCGTCCATGCCATTGACACAGCAGTGGGAGTACAACGGAAATTTAGTTTCAGATCCCTAAAATCAAAATCATTTTATCATCTCAGGAGAGGATTGGATCACCCTGACTTGAAATTCTAAACATTTAACGTGTTCATTTTTTAGGATTAGACATCTTGAAGTGCACAGCCGAGCACGTCCTCTGCTTTAGTTTCTCCACCTGTTTGTCTAGACTGAAGTATCATTTGATCAGGCAGAATTGGGAACTGTTACAAAACAACAATTCTGTTGTCAACAGCCAACTTCTTCCTTTGCCGCAGGTAAATATTGTTTTACTCATTTGTTTTGTCTACATGTCAGCCCTGTGATTGACTGGCTACTGACTCAGAGCGTACCTCAAAACAGATAGAGTGAGTATAGATGATGGAGGTGTGGATTTTTGGTCTCACAAACATGAATACAAAAAAGTGAAGTATAGCCCAGTCAACAGCCGGTATGGCTGAATCACTGCATGCATCTATTAACTGAAAACATCTTAAGATTGATTTCTTTGTTATGTTTATTGATTTTTTTCTCTTTATGACTTGTTACAGCAGAGCATTCACCGGTTAAATGTGTAACATCAGTGCTCCAGCACAAGAAATTCACAATTACATAGAGTGATTAGCTTCAATGTTACTGTATACTGCTATTATTTTCTAAAGTATGACATCTGGGTATTGTTGGCCTACTGCAGGTTTCTCAAATGTTCACCTTGTTCACACATACTGGCAAAATCAGGACATACCAGCAAACATGGCTTTCCAGCTGCAGTCTCTTCACCTTAGTGCAGTCAGATACTCATCACAGCTTTATTCTGAAATATGCATGCATGTACCAATATGTGGGAAAACGTATTTATTGCATCTTTTTTCTGTTTTTAGGCTGAGAAAACACAACTTAACTAGTCTTTTTCTAAGCATGAAATTTATGTTTCATCAACAGTTCTGTCTATCCCTCGGTATGAAGCATTTTTAGGACTATAGATTAATATTTTGTCTGTGTTTAAACTATTATGTAACACCTTTGAAAGTATTTCATGACTAATTAAAGTCAAGACTATACAGTTTTTAAGAAGTAATACAACTTTAAAACTCCTCACAGTCCCTTTACAGCATATTTGCATCTGTACTTCTATGTAATTACAAAAAAGTCTCTCTTTTAGATATATGCCTGATGGAAATACACACTTTAAGATGAGTTTTATAGCATCAAAAGAGCTTATCTATAAATGCTATTCCTTAGCTTCGCGGTTGGGTCGGACAGGGCTGGACTGGCCTGGATACTCAACTTCAGGAACAAGATAATTAAAACTAGAGCAAATTTATATTATTCAGACACGTCTTAGAGCACCGGGCTGTAAGTAGCCATATATAGCCGGCTACAAAACTACGATACTAAGTCTTCCAAAAATTGCTTGTTGTCACACATCAAAAACTACCGCTATGTAACTAGAAAGAGATACATTACCTCGTCACTTTGCATCCTGTAAGTTGTTGAAAAAAGAAGTTGTTATTAACATCACAACAAACACACGCTTTTGCTTGGGTCACGTCTTTTGATGCGTTCCAGTTGTAGTCAGAAATAGGAATTTCCGAGTTCCGAGTAGGAAACTGCAACTGGAACGTCCCCCGAAGTCGGAATTTCCTACTGGGAACTCGGTGAAACCTCACCACCCCCGAGTTGACAATGGAAGATGGATGCCCCCAGTGTGAACAGTTATTTAGCTCCTGTATTAATCCATTTATTTGTATCTTCTATTATCTTCTGACTGGGGTGTGTCGCTCTAGATCAGCTGTATGCATAGTATTGTTAGACTTATATTTACAAAAATGTTGCCATAGTGATAATCACATTCTTCATACAACAACCCAGGGCGTGCTAACAACAGCTAACAATAGCCTGGTAGATCGGCATGTTTTTTTCTGACTTCAACTGGAACGCCGAAAGTCGGAGACGGTGTCACTCCCAGTTCTGAGGTTACTGGAACGCAGCATTACGACAGTCGCCGCATGTGCTCATGGGAGCAGAGTCTTTATGTCGCCGGTAATAGATTCTCCTCATAGCACCTTTAAACGCAGGAAATTATTCAAGAAATTAAATTCAAAGCAAACTATCTTGTAAATAGTCTTGCAAAATGCCCTGATGGAACATTCCTAGCTGGGTATGCAATGGACAGCTGGAATAAATGGAGAGTGGTGTGTCTGTCAATCCTGGAGGTCGAGGACGTGGAAGACGTGTTCTTGTTTGCTGCAATTGGAGCTGCGATTACAATCATGGGACTGGGCCTTGGAGGGATTATGTGGAGGCTGAGACGTATGAAGGCTGAGTTTTCAGCAACGAGAGAGGCGATGCTGCAAGCATGCGATGAGATCAAGAGAGCGGGAGGTCACAGAAAGATGGCTCGCCCACCCTTCAACAAAATCCGACTGGGAGGCGGAAACGCCCGCATGGCTGAAAACTACAGCAGAGCCCGGGACGACAGTGCAGGAGCACGCCTGGGTGAAGAGGAGAGTGACGACGAGTCACACGTTTAACACATGTTTGAAACCTGGAAAAAGAAAAGCAACGCGGACACACCACCCTAACATCACCAACCCAACATCACAAACCGAAACCAACAACAAATAAAAGAGAGTCATGAATTGTGCCTTACGTGGAACAAGGAATTGGACTATGCCTTACGTCGAACAAAGGATTAGTCATAATAGGTCAAATACGGACACTAAAGGACAGTCAAGAATTATGTCATACTTCTGCAAATGGAATAAAAATTTATAATAAATTGATGATATGTCGAAAAGAGCAGACTAAATATTGAGAAAATGGGGACGGGACTAGATAAGCTCTGCTTCTCCTGTCTTCCCTTTCGGACATGTACATTTGATCAACTATTGACAATGTGTGATGCTGTATAAGTGTGCTGACGTGACCGAAATAAATAAAACAGTTCAAATTCAATTCAATTCAAGATTACCTAACAAAAGCATCATAATGAAAGCCTCAGTATGCACTCATGTCCATGAACAGATTGTTGTTTCCCACTGGCCAACACCTAACAAGCTCTGATGTAGTAAGTTGTTTCAAATACAGCCACAAACTTAATGATTTGGCAGCTAAAAATGTTCATATTATTAAAAAGAACAAAATGTGATCTCTGCTCTTTCAGTATCAGTTATCCTGGTACAAATATTGATGTGTAAATCTGCTTTAAGTCCCATCTGGTTTCTCGTAACAGCTACATGTTGATGTTTAAACGTGATCTTAGTACATACATGGAACAAACCGGACTTTACAAGTTTTTCCGTCCCCCTCTTCATGTCAACTTCTCATAGATTCAGAGCCATAATTGAGGATTCCTCTGTGGTGGTTCTGGCAGTTTTCTTCAGTAAAGACTTTGATTTATTCTCCAACTCTGGCTGCAGTAAATAAAAGTGCCCGTAAACTGCCAACTAGGATTTGATTGATTTTCGGAGGCTGATTCCTCTTAAAGCTGACAACATTTTCCATCAATAATAACTTCAAACCGATGCTTTCAGGAGAATAAAAATGCATCTCTCCTCTCAAACAGGTTTACATAAAAATATCAGAGTCTGATCAGTGTGCTACATTAGCATGTGAGCAGGTTCATCAGAGTTTTATTGATCGTTTCTTCCATTGACTAAACTTAAATCAGGTCAGACCGCAGCAGATCAGGTTAATAATCGCCTCATTATTGGCTTCATACTCAGAACCTGGACGCTGTCTTCTTATTGGCTGGCTGTTACCTCTCCCTCCCCCTCGCAGAGTGTCACGGTGAGGCAGCGTTTGGCTTTCATTAAGCCGCCCATTGATCTGCAGGAGCGAGACGGAGCGACGGCCTAATGGGGGACGACTGGCAGCATGTCGGCCTGTCCGTGCTGCTCCGCCTTCTCCGCCATCATCATCCGCCGCTCCTGCTTCACCACCATCATTAACTCCTCCTCCGCCATCGTCAACGACCAGACTTCCTCTGCAGTCAGCTGGATGAGGGAGAAGGAAGCAAAGAGAGGACGGATGAATAGGATTTTTTAGCCCTAACCCTGAGAAAAGTTTGTTTTGATGAATTATTTCCATTAAAAAGCTAAAAAAGAAAATTCAAAAGCTTAAAAGGTCTGTTTTGATGAACAATGATGATGAAGCCATTAGCCGAGTAGGAGAGGCAAATGGATTGGAGTCTGTCAGAGGTCATTAAATGCAGGATAAAAGAAAATATAACGACTAAAACATGAGTAGCCCTGTTTACCTGCTTTTAAAGTAACACTCGACATGCTCTCTGTCAAGTCTGCTCACGTTTGACATTACCCAGGTCAGCTTTTATCGGATCTTAGCTGAAGATTTGTCTCAGATTAGGACACAGAGATCTAGTTTACCTTAATGCAGCTGCACCTGAAACTGGATTAGAGCTACCTGTTTGTGCTCCATCTGACATCTTACATTTACTCTTCTCTTAATGTCAAAAACACGGCCACATAATGCACAACCAGGTTTGTGGTCAACCTTTTTCCTGTCTGCTGTTTTGCTTTTTCCCATCCCGTCTTACCTTATGTACCCCTGCCTCCTCTTTTCCTCGGCTTTTATAAAGAATCTATTTACTCTCTGCTTTAAGAAACCAGAACCTGAACAAGGTCGCAAGCCTGTGTGAACATTTTGGTTATATTTGACATTGTGAAAAGACAAACTAAACCCTCTTGTTGTTGATGGGCCTGTGCAATCATTGGAATAGCTGAATTTACTGGGGGACAAAAAGGAGGAGCAAGCAAGGGCACCAGGTCTAAAGCCAATAACTCATTAACAAACTTTAAAAGCTGATTGAAGCGAGGGCAGGAAGGTGAATGTTGGCTGCTGATATTTTCTGATTCTGATCCAGAATGCACTTGTTTATTTTATCAGAAAAGGTCAGAATAGGACCCTTACAAGGTCTTTTAGGAGTGGGCCAGGCATGCAACACAGTGTTTGGGTTGTTGATCCCGAATGAACATTTTTAGAAATGTTCTTCAAACTTCTATTATTAGATTCCTCGTGAATGTCATATTGCAAGAGTGCTTTGAGGTTCTTTCTTCAATTTGGGCCTTAACTGACCCTTTACTATGCCCAGTTTGCTTTGGTGAGTGTTAACTATTACTAGTTACTAAGTCAGATAAAATTATAAAATAAATATTTAGATAATTGACCATGAAAACATACCATTAACAACTGGATTCAAAATGATATCTACAGACGTGGACAAAATTGTTGGTACCCTTCCATGAAAGAGAGAAAAACCCACATGGTCACTGAAATAAGCTGAAACTGACAAAAGTAATAATAAATAAAAATTTACTGAAAATCAACTAATGAAGATCAGACGTTGCTTTTGAATTGTAGTCCAAGAGAATTATTTTAAAAAACAAACTAATGAAACTGGCCTGGACAAAAATGATGGTACCCTTAACTTAATATTTAGTTGCACAACCTTTTGAGTCAATCACTGTAATCAGGGGATTTCTGTAGCTCTCAGTGAGACTTCTGCACCTGCCCACAGGTATGTTGGCCCACTCCTCATGAGCAAACTGCTCCAGCTGTCTCAGGTTTGAAGGCTGTCTTCTCCAGACTGCATGTTTCAGCTCGTTCCACAAAAATTCAACAGGATTTAGATCAGGGATCATAGAAGGCCACTTCAGAATAGTCCAGTGTTTTGTTCTGATCCATTCTTGGGTGTTTTTAGCTGTGTGTTTGGGGTCATTATCCTGTTGGAGGACCCATGACCTGTGACTGAGACCAAGCTTTCTGACACTGGGCAGCACATTTCACTCCAGAATGTCTTGATAGTCTTCAGATTTCATTGCACCTGCACAGATTCAAGACACCCGCTGTCAGATGCAGCAAAGCAGCCCCAGAACATAACTGAGCCTCCTCTGTGTTTCACAGTAGGTACAGTGTTCTTTTCTTTGTATGCTTCATTTTTGTGTCTGTGAAAATTGAGCTGATGTGACTTACCAAAAAGCTCCGGTTTTGTCTCATCTGTCCAAAGGACATTCTCCCAGAAGCTTTGTGGCTTGTCGATATGCATTTTGGCAAATTCCAGTCTCACTTTTTTATGATTTGCTTTCAGCAGTGATGTCCTCCATTCAGTCCACTTTGGCTCAAACATTGACAGATGGTGTGATCTGACTCTGATGTACCTTGACCTTGGACTTCACCTCTAACCTATTTGGAAGTTGTTCTGGGCTCTTTGGTTTCCATTCGTGTTGTCCATCTCTTCACAAAAATCACATTTTTCGTCATGGCAGCCAGATTCTGATCCAGATCAACACCAAAATTGAATAAGTTTTTCCTTTTCCCATGCTGAACATTTCCTGAAAATTTCGTCCAAATCCATCCATAACTTTTTGAGTTATTTTGTTCACAGACAAACAAACTCTCCCGAAAACATAACCTCCTTGGCGGAGGTAATCAGGCTGATCCAGCTGCACTGCCATATTAAAAAAGCCTAGCCAGGGTGAAAATAATATGAGAGGGTGCTCTTTGACTGCATGGTCAGAGAGCCAATAAAAGGTCACTAAATGCCTTAGAGGTGACAAAGAAAGTCTTTTATAGTCCTTCAAACTTTGTGCCCTCATCTCCCCTCCTGAACCTCTCACATCTCGACTGGTGCACGTCTCCTCTTCTCATCCTCCTCTTCCTCATGTCTGCTTTGAAACCCCAGAGACAAAGACCTGGCCCCACTGGGACTCCTGAATGAATATAAAAGTCAGGTTTTATAAGGTCATAGACAAAAGCTCTCAAATCAAAGTGTCTGGACATTTTGTGAGCAGTTCTTTCATTTAAATCAAGAAAAATACAAGAACATCATCAAACTGTGAAGTGACAAATGGACTGGAAGCAAGCGATATATAATGTCAGCTACTTTAAAAACAGGCTATGCTAACGTCGTGTGGCCTTTTAAAAGAAGCTGCTGCAGGGAACCAACGTCTCCATGCTGCAGGTTTCTTTTCTGATATTTACAACAGAAGGTGACAAAGAGAAATTAACAAAAAGAGAGAAAAATACACTTTAAACAGAGTTTTTTAGCACATTCACATGTAAATGAAGGCTGGCACTTTTTTAACCTACATTAGCTTTGTTAAAGCAGCGAAATTAACTCAAAATAAGATACATTTATAGACATTTTTAAACCTTCATTCAAAGCTTAGAGAAAATAACACATCTAAATGTGTACTTTTGATTTGCAAAATAAGTTTCTTTTCATTTCTAATAAGCATATAAATTATTAACTCTCATGCATGTACACTTTATTTTACAGCACAGCCTGTTTCAGTGTAATTATACAAATCGTTTTGATTTAAATATAGGTTTTTTGTCATTATATTTCCTTCCTGCACTAATTTACTTCCTCTCCTCCATATCATCCTCAGCCTCTAATTAAACTCTGTTTTCTCTTAAGTGATACATATTGTATATGTGTGTTTCTGTCGGAGCACAGATGGAGGCAGCTGCGGATCTGAAATGTTCTCGCTAACGTCTGCTCCTCTGTAATTATTGTGTTCAGGAAATAAACACAAACCTTGACTGAATATATTGTGAGAGTGTTTTCTGTGGATATAGAGGAGAACTGACGCTGCTAACAGGCGGTGAAGACTTCAGTTTTTGACTCATGACCATAAAACTGTTAACCTGACAAGCCAGATGGACAGCTCCATATATCTGCCACAGAAATATTTCTCTACTCCATCTGGGTAGGAGCCCTTTGAATTTGTTTTCAGGGGCAGAATGTTTAAAAAAAAAAAAGTTTGTGATTGGACAATCATTTGGCTCGTCACATTCATCACAGACCAATCCACATCAAGCAGGGTTGCCTCCTATAATGTAGCGTACATAGCAGCTTATGTAGCTGCTAATGGCTAGCAACAGTTAAAAACAGTTCATGGTCACTAGCCATAGCGGCTAACTTAGCTGCTAACAGCTAACAGCCTTATACTATGGTCTTACACTAACTTGTACTACAAGTTATAGTAGTTATATACAAGGTATATGTGACATGAACCTCATCAAAGACAATCCCTACAAGTAAACTTCTGAGGAGGGCAGATTTCACCAAGTTTCACTGAGTACCTATGAGGACAATAGGCTAATCGACATGTCCGTTCTCAGCTTACGGTGCTTAACTTCCTGTTGTCATCACGTCTGCATTCTGCACCTCCCGCCTCTCTTCCCTGATTGGGCCGTTAAGAATTCAGCTGAGTGAATTCATTGGACAACGGAGGCTGGCAAGACGGACCTGCAGGATTTCAGAATCAGGCAGGTCTGTCTGCTCTGGAAGGCTATAAAACTGTGACCTCTATTATCGATTCAGTGGATGTAGTTATTCTTTTTTTATATATATATATTTGGCATTTTATGCCTTTATTGACAGGAGAGAGACAGTGGAGAGGCCTGCGTAAGGGGGTGAGAGAGAAGGGGAAGACACCCTGCAAAGTGGTCGCAGGCCAGACTCAAACCTGGACCGGCAGAAGCATGTACTGTATATGGGACGTGCATGGCTGCCAACCAGCTGTGCATGATCCTGTGTGAGGGTTTTGTTTAGTTGATAGCTGCCGGAGGATATTAGAGCTGACTGTAAGTTGGATTTTCCCTAAAACTCTAAAGCTCATCCATGAGACAGTTTGTTTCCAACTGTAAGAGATAAATCACAAAATTTAAAACATCACTCATGGCTTTGTTTCCCAAAAATAATGCACCAAACTTAACTTGAGGCGTTGGATGGGGGCCCAGAGGAGGGTCACAGAGCTCTTCTTAGTGGTTTGTAAATGAGATTAGAAAAAATGTGGCAGAAATGTCTTTAATTTGGGGAGACCCATAGCAGAAATGATCACACTTTATATGGAGCTGCAATGAGTAGATGTTAGCTTTCTCAGGACCTTGACTTCTTCGTCATCTTGGGAAACTTTGTGAGTAAGATGTATGCATGCAGGGCTTCCACAACTGTTATTTTACTTCATCCAAGGAGAGAATGTTTTTGCCAACTTTGCCAGTTTGTTTGTCTGTGTGTTAGTTTGTTAGTTCATGAACAGGAGAACTCAAGAAGTAAGGAACAAGATGGCAGCAAGTTGTGAGGTGAATGTCTTTAAGTCATTTTAGTTTACAGCCTAATTACCAGACAATTGCCCAAGTCCCTCCGATCCGAGTCCCAAGCAAGTCCTAAGTTTTTTCTGTTTTGGGCGAGTTGGGTCGAGTCACAGGTTTGTCAAGTCAAGTTGAGTCGAGTCACAGGTTATGACGGGTCAAGTCCCTCACCGTTGTTCCCCAGTCCACCCAAAAAGCACTCAGATTTTTGTCTTTAAGAGAGAAACCTTATCTTCCCACACATACAACACACGTACACCCTCTTTACTAATGTTAGCTTTGCTAGCTTCATATTGACCACAGGTCGGGCTAACGTTCCTGCCATATTGACCTATGGCAGGAACGTTAGCTACCTGGCTAACGTTTGCAGGTTTCATTTACTTGGCCTCATGTGTCCTCAGGTGGTGGATAAATTTCAATGTTGTGCCCTCTTTTTCGCTTATTGAAGCGTTGCAGGCCGTGCAGGTTCGTTTTCCATCTGATTGAAATTCTTTATATGCAAAGAAAATAAGTTTGGGCACAGAAGACATAGCGACTGCCAATTTGAAACCCGTGTCTCGCACACCCTGCCCACTGATCATCACTGTAGCAGAAGTGGGTGTGTGGTAGGAAAGTATGTGTGTAGTACTGTGTCGTGTGCAGGACAATAATAGGTGGCGGACAAGTGTACTGTGAATGGAGCATCAATAAAGTGAACCTAAAAGGAAAGAGTGGCGTATATCTGCTGTCTGGCTCTTCATATAAAGCCTGAGTGCGTGCAATTTACCGAATCATGTTGTCTCAAGTCAGGTCGAGTCTGGAGACGTTTTCTTCCGAGTCTGAGTCGAGTTGCAAGCCGTCTCATTAGCGGCTCAAGTCGCCTCGAGTCCGAGTCCCTATGACTCGAGTCCAATTGTCTGCTAATCACTGTCTTTTACATTATAATTTAAATATTCTACACAAGATATCATTATAGTATTTCACCATAGAGCATAGAGAAAATGTGGACTTTTTCCACGATGAACTAATGAAATATATTAAACAGTCCGGAAGACTTCAGGCTTGACTTCATCTCCCGGACTTTAAATCAAACTAAAAATCTCACTGATTATCTTGACTTCAACAGTGGCTTGTGCTGAAGAGATTCAAGGCAGACATCCCTCCCTTAGATGGAAAATCCAAAGACACAAACACGCAGTCCAGAGCTACAAAAGCCCTCCAAGAAATCTGATATGAAGGTCTTTCAACAGGACAAAGAGCAAATGTGCTGTAATGGAAGAAACAAAGTTCAGCTCCATGGCTTCAGCTCTGTTTTTGTTCAGATAATGATGAATCCAATTAAGACCCAATTTAGAGTCGGAGCTGTTTGGATTAATTTGACTTCTATTCAGTCTGTTTTTTTTAAACTTTAATGAAAAAAAAGTGAAAATGGAGGCGAGTGTTTGAAGGGTGAACACAGACCCTCAGAAGTCAACAGTCAGAAAAGAGACAAAAGGAGACACAAAAGAAGCAGAAGAAGATTGGGAGTAATTAGACGACGCCATCAGTCTGGATCCCAACAGAAACACAAAGATCCCGTCTGTGGGTCAAACTCTTTGTTTCTCGAGTCAAAACACAAAAATCTCATCCAGACGCTGAAATAACCCAAAAGATGAGTGATGATTTGATGTTCTGCCTAATGAGGAGACATTTTCTCAATAAATAGGGCAGCAGGCTGAAGACAAAATGAGATGTACCCCCGCTGGGGTGGCGCCGTCGTCTGCTGCCATCATGCCCCACCAAGCCGACAGGAGATAACACGAAGTCACCAAAGAATAGCAAAGGGCTCAGCACTCTCAGCTCGGATTCTGTCCAAAATGGACCCAAAGAAGCTCCAACTATCTTCCTGCAGCACTTATCTGTTTGACAGGAACTTTGCAGCCATCCAGGATCAACTTTAACCTTCTGAAGGTTTCTCTCTTTCCTTGTGTGGGAGTGTGATACATGACACCTCTTGTTCTTATTTCATAAATATAATACTAAAAAAAACTATGAATGAGGCCTCGAGGAGAATAATCCAGCCATGTTATCCACTTTGAAAATCAGTTTATGGAAATATTAGAGTGCAAAGATGTTCCCAACAGAAAACAGCCTGATTTTAGAGAGACACATTTAGAAATGGTCTAATTCAGATGAGCAGCTGATCCGTTTAACTGTTGTTTTAAAAAAGGTTTTACTTTTGGATGAAGCAAAACATTCGGAAGTCCATCTTGCAACTGTGGCTCAATATGAAAATAAGATGAATGAATAAATGAAATGACCAGTGTCAATGATTCTTTCGAAGAAAACACAAGTGCAAGGTCTTTAATATACAAAATTATGCCTGGATATATTAGGGGTGTAACGGTACATTTACTCATACTGAACCGCTCGAAACGAACATTCAGTCCAGTACAGGGCTGTACCCAAAGAGTACAGTAAGTTTATGTTAGCCGCTGCTCATGGCTCTTTAATATTCACAGGGGTACCCGATTAACTGGTTAGGGAAGGCTTTTCCCTCGTCGCTGAACTCTCCTGTTTGGGAACACTTTGGCTTCCTGGTGAAATATTGCAACGGAGAAAGACAGATGGATAAAATGACAGCGGTGTGCCGATACTGTTCAACTGAGGTCGGGTATTTTCCGACAGCACGTCAAACACGCTAACTCACCTGAAACGGCACCACTCAAGTGTAAAGATTTCCACGGTAAGGAAAAAAAACACTGTAGTGCAAATTCAACTGCTGTCTGCATTCAAGCAGCCTCTCCCTGACAGTTCAGATCGGACCAAAGAGATAACAGCATCCTGCGTTTTTATAGCATCAGATCTAAGACCATATTCAGCTGTGGTAAATGCTGGTTCTAAACTCATGCTAAAGGTGATTGAGCCCCAGTATAAAGTACCCAGTCGTCCACATTTAAGTCAGGAATCTAGAAAGAAACTCATCCTTTTTAATTTCATACATTTGTTGTTTGTTTATTTTATTTAAGTTATTAGTATTACCAAGCAGCACTTTGAATTTATTTTGGTTTTCAGTTTGTATAATTTCAAAGCTTTGGTTTAATGAACTGTTAAATAAGCAAATGGTTTTGCGTTCTTCCCCGACTGTACCGAACCGTGACCCCAAAACCAAGTTAAGTACCAAACTGTGATTTTTGTGTACCCTTACCCCCCTACTGAATATACAACAAAATGTGTTATCTTCATAGAAGACGTTTGTCCATTATTGCCATCAGATGATTTTGTGAATCATTTTGGCATGAGCATCCAAATTCTCCAAATTCATGAACTCTTGTGACAAGAACACCTCAGCACTGCATCTACCCTGAAGCAGATGACATTTAATGAAGATCTTTAACCTCAAACACCAACTAGGAGAGTGAAAAGCAGGATTAACAATCATTCATGCTGATCATTTAGGACTCACCCGAATGGATTTGTGCCACATGCTACAACTTGACGAGGGTACTGGCGTTCCCAAGTGGTACATCTCACATTGCTTACAATGTCTCTAAAGTCTGCAACAGATTATTATGAGGTAAAATTTGTTTGAATTCAATCTACAGAGGGCTACAGGTCACATTTAATCAGCCCAGAAGGATCTAACCCAGCGTTGAAGTATGGCTATTTCCTAAATCTTCGATTATCTGAGTATTTAACACATTTCCATCTTTAAAAAAAAGTCTGTTATGTTGTCAGATCTCCATGTTTAATTTCAGAGGAAGTGGCAACAACTGCTAGCCTTTTAAAGCAGACGGACCTGCCTGATTCTCGTCTTGCCAGCCTCCATTGTCAAACGGTTTTACACGGCTAAATGCTTAACGGCCCAATCAGGGAAGAGCGGCGGGTGTGACGACAACAGGAAGTGAAGTCACTTCCTGTTGTACAAATAATAGCTGCTAATATCGGTTTGCCTGTGGTCA
The DNA here is from genome assembly GCA_036419115.1 of Scarus forsteni. Classification (NCBI taxonomy): domain Eukaryota; kingdom Metazoa; phylum Chordata; class Actinopteri; order Labriformes; family Labridae; genus Scarus; species Scarus forsteni. The sequence goes on from JAZDUH010000383.1 coordinate 36,569,360, forward strand.
TCATGGTTAGTCAGTTAAATTTGGTGAAATCTGCTCTCCTCATAAGTTTACTTTGTAGGGATTGTCTTTGACGAGGTTCATGTCACATATAAGTGTTAAATGATACATCTGTGTGGTATAACTTAATGTGTAACGATAGACTTAAGGTAGTTAAGCTATTAGCTAATTGCCATTAGCCGCTACATATGCTACATCATAGCTGCGTTGCTTGATATTGATTGGTATGAGATGAGTGTGATGAGCCAAATGATCGTCCAATCACAAGCTGCTGTTATTTTTTAAGGTTCTTCCCCTGAAAACATTTTCACAGGGCTCCTCTCCAGATGGATTAGTGAAATATTTCCAATATGGAACTGTCCATCTGGCATGTCAGGTTAAACAACCGCAGGTCACTCTGTTGACTGATCAGATTTGCCTAATGCTTACAATCTTGTTTTCTTGGTGTGACCAGTAAGTTACAGCCAAAGCTCAACAACACACAATATTTATCAGCCCAGCTCAGCAAGAGTAGTGATATAGTCCTGCATGATTTAGAAAATGGCAAAACAAAGAAGATGTTTATGCAGAATGTCATTATAAATCTTAGCTTTAAGTCTCTACTTAAAACACACCTCTTTGTGCTGGCTTTTAATACGAGTTGAGCAGGACATACAAATTTTAACTTTTCCAATTTTTCTATATTTTTTTTCTGATATCTATTGTTCTTATTGTAGTTGTTGCTTTTAATACTTTTTAAAATATACTTTTAGCCATTTGTTTTTTACTTGTTTGTGTTTTAAGCTGTACAGCACTTTGGTCAACTGTGGTTGTTTAAAATGTGCTATATAAATAAAGTTTGACTTGACTTAGTGAGCAATTCTCCCACAAATATTTAAGACCATGAGAAAAGACCAGGCGGCGAAAGTAAGGTGTGCTTATTTCACTCACACCAAGTCAGGGGCAGAGGACAAAAAGGCCACGCCTGAGAAAAGTGAGACGGAGACGTGTCCTCTGCAGGATGACCAGGAGAGTCCTACTCCTGGAAGTGAGGATTGTGTGAACATGTGGCGTGGCCCTTGGGAGTTTTCTTAAATGTGTTGTCAGAGACCAAAAAAGCTGTTTTTGTGTGAACAAAAAGGGAGAAAAAACGTGGAAAAAGCTGCATTTTTACTTGCAGACACAGCCTAGGATAGGCACATAATAATAGCGTCAAATGCATTGTTACAACATTTGCACTGCAGGTGTGATGGATGGAATTTGATTTAAAAGACTAGAATTAAGAATGGATTCATAATAGATTGTTTTTGACCTAAAATGCATAATTCATGTTGAGCAATAGTCAAAAAAGCTATTTCAGAAACTCATGTAAGGTGTTAAAAAAGTTCTAAAAAGGTATATTTGGAAAACAAGTCCTTCTAAAAGGCTAAACACCTTAGATACATTTTCTAGTTTTCTTCTTTTTTAGAGTTGTTTATCTGTGATTGATGCCTCATTCTTTATGAAGCTGCCAAAGACACGCCTCTGATTCTGGAAATACGAGGCTTAAATGTTCGATTAAAATCATGTTTTGAGTTTCAGGGTGATTAAGGTTATTTTATTCCATCAGAGTTTATATGTATGTTGAGCTATCCAAGTCTTGCATAAGCTAACTTCCCCCCCTGCGGATCCTTATATCCTCTTAACCACGTGATCTTCCTCACATCCATCTCTCTGTGGAGGAGAATCCAGCAGCTGGCACCTCCAGTCCATCTATCTCTCCAGGAGGAGGTTTTTCAGCTTCTTCTTCCACCTCTGCTGCCGTTAATTCTCCAGATCTGTCCTTTCCTCTGACATTTGCACAAATGCTAAAGGGCCCGGGCTGTTTGCCTTCCTCCATGATGGAGGATGAGGAGCCCGGCTCAGTGGCAGCCGCTGAGAGCTCCGCATATGAATTCAGCCCCAGTTTCTCCTCCACGTCCACACGGCCCCGCGGATGAAATCCATCTCTCTGTGATGAGACAATGATTTGCTGAGCTCCATTGTGGCTGCAGAGAGGCAGCAGAGGGGCGAATTTGCATGTAAATACACGAGGAAATGATTCTGCAGCGGCGGTGACTGCGAGGCGTCGTGCCCCTTCTTTACCTCCTGATGTGTTTCGTTCTGATGCTACAAAACACGTCCAGTAGCAGCAGCACACTCAGAGGGACATAATTTACATTTTAGATTTCAATTCTTCAGGTGATACTCCAGGTTCAAACCACGGATGAACAAGGAAACAATAAAAATCCTGACGATGAATTAAAATTAAGACCAGCAGGCCGAAGAGACCGAGCAACATGGAGGAGATTCCGAATTAAATTTTAACAAATCGTTTGTTTTGCATAATTATAGAATTTGTTTCTTGTCTGAGGCTTTTTTAAAGGTTTTATTGTATAATTAACTAAAAATAGATTCATTACAGAAAAAGCTCAGAGTTTGGAGTGAACATCATGAAAGCATGGATCCTTCTTGCCTTGGATCAGCGGTTCAGGCTGCTGCTGGTGTTATACTTCTTGGCACACTTTGGACTCCTTAGTAGGGGTGGGAGATATGGCCTATAAATAAAATCTCCTATTTTTTTTCCCACAAAACTCAATGTACAATTTTAATCATTTTTTCTCCCTTTCAAAGCAAAAAAAAACTCCAAGTGACACAAAAATGACAAAATATATAACCCTAAACCTTTAAAAATTAAAGTGTGTGTCAATAAAAAACATTATCATCATTTTAACACAGGCAGGTTTCCCTACATAAGCCCTGAAAGTTGAGGGATTGTCAAAGCTCTCATAATAACAATAATAATTTCATAACTTTATTTATATAGCACCTTTAAAAATAAAAGCTTACAAATTGCTTTAACAGACAGAACAAAGGCAGAAAAAGGCAAAATAAAACAACAATCAGTTCATCAGAGACCACGAGAGTCAGAGGAAAAGGCACAGAGGTTTGTGTTAACTAAAATAACAAAATGAAAGAAAACAGAATAAACTGGTCGGATTGAAACAGCTGGTATAATGCATAATGACAAGGAGATAAAAGAACAGTAGATAGATAATAGATTTACAGATACATATATTAATTTAAGACTGTTGAAGGTTGATGACATCACATCAGGAAGATTGAAAAGAGAGCAGATAGAGGATTGGTAAAAAGAAAAAAAAATACTAATGATAAATAAATCCATACATAAAATAAAGCAGAATAAAATAATAAAAACTGAGTATGTCAAACAAGAAAAGAAAGTAAAAACAGGAATAAACCAATGAGAAACCATGAGAAGGATCAGAACAGTAGAACTTAAAATAACAAAACTAGTTAGTTAAGAGTAAAAAATTAAAGAATAAAAAAAGAAAATCAATATTTAATGTCATCTTAAAAAATAAATAAATACAAGTCTACAAATGTGCTTGTGCAAAACTTTACAGTTTTCATGATGGTGAATCGTGATCTTCTGCAGAAAGTAATTCAAACTAATCAACTTAATCGATATATTGCCCAGCCCAACTGACTCAACAGCCTACCGAGTATTGTTACTAAACATGTTTATCCCTTTATAACCACAGTGGACCATCTTCTGATGAAGACGTCCAGCAGGTCCATGTCTCAAAGTTCAGTGATTTCTGACTTCAGTGTGGTCCTGGGTCCACAGTCACCAGATCTCAATCCAACAGAGCATGTTTGGATGTGGTAAAAAAGGAGATCAAACAACAAATCAACAAATCTGCAGAAACTGTGGTATTATGGAGATGTGGACCAGCGTCTCTGGGGAATGTTTTGTTGAATCTTTGACAGCAAGAATTAAGGCAACAAAAAGTCAAAACCAGGAATACCAAAGTGCACCACACTGTAAAACGTAAGAACAATACTAAATTAACATTCTGGCTTTTCTTTTGCATTTCTTTGACCTCCATAACATTCCCCATCAGTCTCCTCAGATGTCATCATTCAGGCTGTTACGATGGATTTTTGCCATCTTTAAAGTTTCTGTGCTGTGATGCATTCACTGTCTTTTCTCATCACTCATCACTGGATCGCCCTCAGTCTGTCAAGATGTTGAACTTTAACAGGCATCATTCCTCTCTAGCCTCGGGCCCTGTAAGGGTTAAGCACTGTCAAACTTTAAAATGCACCATCCCGCTGCCAGAAAAGAGAGAGACGTCATGATTGAGTTGGAGCTTTTAAGGTTTGTTATGGTGTCATCATTTAGAAATAGAAGGGGTTAAACAGTGACATATATACATGTTACTGATCAAAAAGAAAGACTGGGTAACTGGCAGTCCTAGGGCCATCAGTGTCCCCACGTTCACTCAATGTGGCCGTCCAGTCAATGTGAATATGAAAAAATGTATAAAAGCATCAAGACACATGTCACGGTCTACAAGCAAAGAGGAAAATAAACTATAACTGCAATATTTCCAAAAAAGAGAAATTGACTGTGATCACACGTTTGGGAGCACACCTCAGCTCACCATTTGACCATTAGTCAGTCCTCATCTGCACCCGTCGGTATTTACATATGGCCCTTTTCCACTAGCACGCCTTGGCTCTACTCTACTCGATTAGCAGCGTGTTTCCACTAGCCTGGTACCTCCTAAAACAAGCTAGTTTTAGTACCTACTCCGCTCTGGTTCCAAGCGAGCTGAGTTGATACTAAAAGATGACGTCACCGACTGCCGGCTACTGATAGGCCAGACAATGTCGTCATCAATGAGTCATGAGCGCGCCGACCTAGCATGCTAGCGGTAGCTACCATTAGCTTACCCTCATTACCCTCATTTCCTTTGCAGCTCGATTGCTCTTGTCCTCGGCTTCATTCTGTTGTAGAGCTTCCAAAAGTCTCCTGTGCTTCTCAAGGGGTATTTCTTCTTACCACCTGCAGCCTTCTTCTGCTTTCCTTTTTTACTCAGTTTGTGACAAAAGGCCACAGATTGTTGTGTCGCGCTCAAAATGACGTCACCACAGTGCCATTCAGCTGTTTACAGCAACACTGCACCCCGTTGGGCAGGCGACTGGGGCTAATGGAAAAGCAGCATAAGGCGAGTAGAGTAGAGCTGGGTGGAGTCGAGTAAAGTAGAGTAGAGTAGGACTAATGGAAAAGGCCGATACAGTTAAGGGTGCAAACTCGCACGGATGCTTCTGAGGTAAGGGACAGTAACTCCTTTTAGCCTAGTCACCAACTGCCATTGACAAATTACTTTTTGACTGAAAATATAGTTGAATAACCAGTAAAAACAAAGTTACTTGCTTTAAACAGTAGCAGAATATGCTCTAAATCATGTGTTGCTCAACAAATTCATTATAACTATACCCATTAGGATTAGAAGATATAAATTGTGTTGTCAAACCGACTTTTTGTTCCCCTTGTTAAACATAATTGCTGTATCGTTGACAGTGAGATTTTTATAAAACTACCTAAATTCAGCCCTTTAGTAAGAAGAACAGAACAAAAGTGGCCTTACTGTAACTTTGTTTATCATGCATTAGTATATGTCCTTTTACTCTAATCATTATCTTCCCTTTGGAATTGATCAAACCAAAACTTTAGCTTAAAATAAAAAAACATGGACATGAAAATAACGAGCGGGTGTGGACCAGGGATAACTGATCCCCGAGGGAACTGTTGTTCTTCTTCGCTCTCCAACATGAAAGTTCTGGATCCCACAGGATCCTGGTTTGTCTCTCCTGCTGGAATAAAGAGACTTTGATGGAACAAAAGCATGAATTAATAGTCACTTTAAAGACTCCCTGAAGACTCTGTCTGTGGAGAGCTATCCACCGCTGGAGGACAAAGTCACCTACAGCCATCATGGTGACGATATTCACCAGAACAGATGATCGGCTCTATGCATCATTTGTTTTTCAAGTCTGGTTCCACAGCTAGCTGAGCAACAAATACTTTTGTCAGCGGAGATGTAAGGGCTCCATGTGAGTTCAAGGTTTACCCCAGGGTCTCCTCATAGGTGGACATGTCTAGAAATATCCTGACGGCCTCGATGAGACATCTTAATCTGTGCCGAAGGACTCTGTTGCCTCCTGTTGACCTGCAGATCCCTTTAGATGTCTTTACTCTCAAAGGCTGAACCCAGGGTCATCAGAGGCAGCCCAGGTCAGCTGCTGTATCCACAATCTACAGAGTTTTGGTCTCTAACCTGGCATCAGGCTGAGTGGAGGTGAACTTACTGAGAGTAAAGACTCAAAACAGGAGCAGGCAAGTTGGAGAAGACATCTGCTGATGTTTCATGAAGTCTTTACCAATCATCATGCCAAATGTTACAGGACCCCAGCCGAAGTCCCAGGAGAAAAGATGAGGCAGGCAACGGCGCTTCAGTTCAGTGCAGCTTCGCTCTGTAGACTTTATTCTACATTCACAATTCATGCAGTTTTGCGATTTCTCCACTCTCTTAGCTGTGCTCAAGAGTCACTTCATGTACCTCAAATCCAAAACACAAAATTCCCATTAAACAAAATTACTCAGACTATTAAGTCAGAAACACTTAAAGCTTTAAAATAAAACTGCAGTTCTCCCTTCTTCTGTTTAAGCCAGTATAAAACTGAAAACTTTAATAAGCTTGTTTATTCCTAAACAAAAAGACAAACTAGCATGCTGCTATCTGAACATAAAAGCTTCAGAGCTAAAGACTGATAACTGACATCGGTAAAAATACATAAAACACTCATGTAACTCTGTGATGGCTAAGACATCAGTCTATAAAACAAAGCATCACATCATAAACAATATTCTAAAATCAAATGAAATGTTCTGGAGCCAAAACTACTACTTTTCATTAACCTCAGGCAGACATTTTACTCATTCACGCCACTTTAGCCACCAGTGAAAGTACTTTTTAACTCTTTCTTGGATTCAGACATTCGAACTCATTTCCAACACCACAAGCTTACATCTAGTGTTAAACAGCATTGTTTTCTTTAACATATACACATGTATATTGTTTACCAACCTGTTTAAAACAGGAGACAAGATGAGGCAGGCAACGGTGCTTCAGTTCAGTGCAGCTTCGCTCTGTAGACTGAGGAAGCAGCACAAAAGTCCACTTACGAGAGAGTCCCAGGGGAGAAGCATAGCACCAAACTGCCTCCTGCTGGCGTGGTGCGTAGGTCATATAATAATGAACCCTGAAGTTCTTAACAGGGGCATTCACTTGCCATTATGGTCCACACTTAACTGTTCCATTTACATTGTTTGGCCTCTCATCAAAACATAGAATTTACATAGATAACACAAAATGTGACGATACATTTTCTGTGAAACTCCATTTTAAAACCTTTAAAATACATAAATGTTAGTCCTTTTTGAGGCTGTAGCATCAGTGTTATAGCCTTGCAGAGCAGACAGACCTGCCTGATTCTGAAATCCTGCAGGTCCGTCTTGCCAGCCTCTGTTGTCCAACAAATTCACTCGGCTGAATTCTTAACGGCCCAATCAGGGAAGAGAGGCGGGAGCTGCAGAATGCGGACGTGACAACAACCAGAAGTTGAGAACGGACATGCCGATTAGCCTATTGTCCTCATTGTTACTCAGTAAAACTTGGTGAAATCTGCCCTCCTCAGAAGTTTACTTGTAGGGATTGTCTTTGACGAGGTTCATGTCACACATAAGTGTTAAATGAATCATCTGTGTGGTACAATCTAGTGTAAGACGATAGTATAAGGCCATTAGCTGTTAGCAGCTAAGTAAGCGACTAACTGCTAACAGTCATTAACCGTTGTTAGCCATTAGCCGCTACGTTAGCCGCTATGTATGCTACATTACAGGAGGCAACCCCGCTTGATCTGGATTGGTCTGTGATGAATCTGACGAGCCAAATGATTGTCCAATCACAAGCTTGTGTTGTTTTTTTTTTTTTATCGTTCTGCCCCTGAAAACAAATTTAAAGGGCTCCTATCCAGATGGACTAGTGAAACATTTCTGCGGCAGATATATGGTGCTGTCCATCTGGCTTGCCAGGTTATCAGAGTTATGCATGAACATAAAAAATTAAATGGCTGTTGAATCTTTTCTCCAGAACCAGAGACAAAAGCTCCCCTTCTCTGCCACTTTTGCAAGATCTTCAGTGGCTTTCTTCAAAGTTCTACTTCATATCCCAACTGTCTTTAGAAAAAGCTGGGTGGATTGTTCAGTGTAGCCCCTGCAGCTGACTTCCACTGGACAGACGAAAGCCCTCCAATTTGCTTCAGAGCATGCTGACTGATTATATTGAGAAGAATGATCACATGATCATACTAGCACATGAATCAAAGTCTGTACATGGACACCATCTCGCTCCTCTGCATTATAAGTACTCCAACAGAGAGATCAAACCTCCTCTCTTTGTCTCCCTCCAGCAGAAATAAACGGCGCTCACCTCTCCGAGCGGCTGAGAAGGTCAGATAGTTTGACAGGCCTCCGTTAGAGCCCCAGTGTCAATGTTTAATTACACCACAATTACACGCATCAAACCAAACTGCTCCATCAAGGACTGTGCCGTGATAATCAATGCTTTCAACCAGCCGTGCGCCCGCTCCCCACGAGCTCAGGGTCACTCTGCTATTACCGGAGAAGAAGAGCGAACAGCGGGGGGAGTGAGGAGAAATGAAATGTGCCATTTCCAAGAGGGCGAAGAAGACAGCGGGAAGAGAAAATCCTTTGACGTGTCCCTAAAATGTCTCAGAGCGCCTCAGCGTCGGTAATTACCCACTTTTTCCATATTCATTTCTGGATTAATTCACCTTAATGCCAAAATACTACAGCCCTAATCTCGTGCAAATACCTACCTGTCATGGTAGACTTTGGTGCGATTATGACGGCGGAGAGCGGGGAGCCGAGGGAGGAGAGCAGGCAGAAACACAGCTGCCATGTTGATTAAGAAAGCCGAGGCGAGAGGAGACAGGAGGCCGCCGCCGTGGTGTGTGGTTCAGTCGCAAAGCCTCCTGAGCGTGCTCTAAATGCCATGTTCAAAAAAAAGGAGTCAGGATGTTCATACAACCCAAGCTGCCCTTAGCTGGAGATTTTAAGTGTTTTCTACTATGTTCAGTGTGTATTTGTTTTAATTTCTTCTGTAATTATGTATTAAACTGAACATCCCCATCAATCATCTATACAGCTTATCTCATATGCAGCGGTAAGAAATGGATTAAGCCATGTGATGTCAGTAGTTTGATTATATTAGGAGCTTTTAGAACATTTTTGATGCAGTTTGATAGTCCCTGCTGTGCTGTGTGTGCAACCTTTGCTGAACTTTAGCTCAACTTACTCGCAGGTGGCCATATGAAGGCCACACTTAAGCTTTTGTGACGATAAGCATATCCTCTTTGACTTGTAGCTTTGTCAGTAATGTCTCTAATTTGGAAAAAAAACAGAAATCTTTAATTATATAAAAAAGTATAGATATCAAATATCTATCTGGGTGCTTGGATGTATTACAGTTTCCAACCTAATATGCCTTTAAACCAGGCTGTAAAGATGTTTATTTTGGCCAATTGTGCAGCAAACCATCCACAATCATAACACCTACAGGGTCTCTGCAACCAGCCTCTAGTGGACACTTGAGGAGCCACAGCTTTTGGCATTTCTACATTGTCCTCCTTTTTTTAACCACAGGTTGAGGTTGCTGCTTGATTCTGAGCGTCCTTCCAGTTGCAGCCAACATTCATGCTACTTCTTGGTCCCACTTTCTTCTTGCTTTCAGTCTCATGTCTATAGTCCAGCGGTTTTCAGTGCTTCCCATTCGCAAGTTTCTCACACTGTAGTTTTGTGGTTTTCCAATCTTCGTAAATTCTTCATCAGCTCTTGCCTCTGCCTTCGATATGTCCTGCATAATATTTAAATATGCTCCACATCTCAGCTCCATTGTACTGACTGTGTTACCAGTTTCAATGCTGTACTGCAATGAACATTTCAAATTTCTGTTTCCTAACCTTAGTCTTGGGCTGCGGTCGAATAGTCCTTTTTGCTTAGGAAGGTTCCTAACAGAGTGAAATGAACCGCAAGTAGTTCGTGATTAGAGCTGTTTGAATAGTTTAAATGCATAGGAAAAGTGGCTCAATGCTTCCTTTATTATCTCCTTTAGCATAGGATACACTGGACCATCCTTTAGGAAAGGAGAGGAGAATGTTCTGTCCCACAATTCTCCGCGGCAACAGCTTTTATAAAGAGCGCGTTATCCAACTGCTTCCGAATTCAATCGAATAATGACGAACAAATCACGCAGACCATGTGAGTTCCCTCTGCTGTTCATCTTTTCTAAAGTTTACCAAAAACCTGCCTGAACTTTCCAGCAGTCTGATTCTCTGAAGAGAGCAGGATATGAGACATTTGATGTTGATTATGTTTTAAACTTGGTTCAATATGAATCATTTGTACTCTATTAGATTGTGATCTTAACAGTTTGTGCCTTTCTTTCATTCAGTTCATTTATTTTCATGCACTGATTGGTGTTCATGTTGATAATGAGAGGACAGGTTTATTTAAATCCTCACTTCAACATTGGTTATGCAGATATAATTTTTATCAGGTTGTTATGTTCAGTGTTGTCTGAAAGGAACAACATTGTCATGATAGAAAAGCACTTCTATGATGCATCTTTTGTAGTCCACCTTCGGAAAATTGTAGTTTCAACACAGCAGTAACATCCGCCGTCACATGATGACGTAGCGTAGTGAAAGTGTCGTTGGTTTTCCTTTCCCAAGTCCTTCTGAATTCTCCTTTCTCCTTTCCTTGACCTCATGACGTTTTCCATCAGGGTTAAGGAAAAGTAGACAGGAAAGGGCTTAGGAGGGGACTATTCGACCGCAGTCCTGATCCCATGATCTGATCATCCCTTTTTGGGTCATGTGTGAGTTCAAGCCCATATTAGCTGATATTGACCAAGGTTCACCCTTGACCAACCAAACACAGACAAGGCAGACAACTATTCGCATTCACTCTCCTCTTGGTCGGCCTATGAGGTGTCCTGTTCATGCTGCAGCTTTGCACTGAGCCATGGCATTTTCTCGCCCCTTGAAAGCATTTCTGAAGCACTGAAATCTTTCCACAGTGGAGTGGAGGTCAAGTCTCTTGCGTGTTTTCAAGCATGTTCGATCAAACAGACATTTTTAAACATCTAACGAACATCAGCATCGCCCAATAGAGGTTTTTTGTAGTTGAGTCATCTGACTTAGCTTTAGCTTGTTGACATTTTCCCTCTCTTTGTTGGCAAAAGTTGGCCATGATGTCAGTGTGTTTAACTGGATGTTGTTTTAGTTCGTAAATAACCAAAATATCCTATAATTCAGCTTTTTACGAGTAAGGACCACACTATCAACCAAATGAATTTGACAGTTACCTATTGCGCACAGTGGATAAAAAACAACTTAGTAGGTAGGTGAAGCGGAAAACAGTTTGGGGAAACTCCATGGGGAATTCGCCGTAGCTCCCGCACAACGAACCCCCTCTTTAAGGCCCTGGGGAAAGAAGGAAGAAAGAAGTTTTAACTAAGGGGAGGGAGGGAGGGGTGCGTTAAGTGTGCGAAACAAAAGAGGGAAATGGTTGGTTAGAATTTATAGGAACACAGGAAGAGGCGTGGTTGAGGTGTGGTCCTGCTCCCGAAATTCTGCTTAAAGCTCCACTCACTGGAAAACAACCAAGCTAAAAAAAAGAAATACAACAAAACCACAGATGGTTGACTTGGCCTGAAGACCATAATTTTCTAAAAGTAGGTGTAGATGGAGCTTGTTCTTTATGCTTTTCTGATGGAGCGTCTCTCTGAAAACAGGAAGACCATAATGCTTCTCTGTCTCGCTTGCTTTGACCCTGAGCTTTCTGTAAAAGCAACCATCAGCCCGCGGTTAAAAAACTGCACTTTCACTCTCAGAGCGCTGGTGAAATACAGAAGTATAAAAGCACCTCGATGACCTGAATTCATTCATCGCCGTTAATGCCACAGAGCTGAGAGGGAAATATCAGCAGGTGAGAGCCCCCCCAAACGCCGCCTGTTTGCCCTTCCTCCATCAGGCGATTGATCGATCTGATTGATGAGCCGGATGATCGTTCTCCTGCCGTGAGATGACTTCAAACCACCGTCTGATTAACCAGCAGAATGGACCTCAGCCAATCGCAGCCCTCCTCTCCAGTAGCAGTAAAAGGCCTCTTATAGATTTTTTCAGAGCGTTGCTACTCTTCAATCACCGAACTACTTCATCAAGAGGCATCAATCAGCGCGCAGCGGAGCGGCCCGTAATTACAGGGGCCGCTTCCAGCCCCTGATTTCTCCCGGGGTGGTGGTGTTGGTGGCGAGGCATCGTCAGCGCTCCGGTCGCCAACCAAACCCAGAGACGGTTTGATCTGCTCATGAGCTGGCAGCACCTTTAAAGCTGCAGACGGCTACAAGCCAGGTGGTGTTTTTTTAATGCTGGATGTTTATCTGGAAAGGGCAGAGTAGAGCAAGGTCGAGCTTTGGAGAGAGAGAAAGTAAAACAGCCGTGAGCTCGAGCTGGAGGTTAAAGAGACCAAACTGATGGTCAAGGTTGGAGCATCCTGCAGTGGTTGTCATCTGCACCATAGCAGTGGGGAAAGGGATCAACATTTTCAGGCTCAATCTGCTGCTTTCCTCAGTCTGATGAACTTTTGCACCAGTCCAGCTTAGTTTTACCACACTGAGAGAAGCTTTTAGAAATATCAAAAGAAGGAATATATTATCTTTTAAGGCTTGTTTACAACCAAAAACATTACAGGAAATACTCCAGAGATGATTACTAAAGTCAAGAGCTGAGATGTACTCATAAGATTTTTTTTTTTTAAGTGAGTCAATCAATACGATTTTTTTTTTCTTTAAGAACTTTTCACGGAAAGTGGTTCATGCCTTAATTGAAGTTACACATTTTTAGAGATTAGTCGATGATGCTATGAGCTTCCTGTTAAATCTTCTGCAGTTTATGGATGATTATTTACTTGGAAGACAACTCCATCAGGGTTGTAAAGTTTAAATTCATAGGATAAATGGAAAAAAGAGGCAATTTTGCTTTTCCCTTCAAGAGTAATAAAATTATCCGACAAAAAGAATGTGTATTCAAAAATAAATTTCTAAGAGCTACCTACCTTTCTTACACCAACAAGCAAGTCCATGGTCTCACAACAGATTATAGTCATGTAAAATTCACATATGATTTATCAGCCTTTGATTTCAGTTTTATTACTGATTAGATTCATCTTGTCTTAGAATACAAATGTTTTACTGTTCCTCTATTAAGACAAAAGGTGTGGTTACCTTGACATGTTTCGACGTTACTCTGCCGTCTTCTTCAGAAACTGTCATCCTGAGAGCTGTGACATGTCTTTCTCAGCTGTTATTTCCGGAAGCAGCCGGCGGGACAGGTTGATCACGTGATCAGTTTTCAGTTTTGTTTTGTTACGAATGTGACTGATCTGATGGCTCAGTCTGAGTGTTGTTGAGGTGTATATACCCATCTCTTTTGATTTTTGATCCCTCTCTCTCTCTCTCTCTCTCCACATCTGATTCTGCCCCTTTTGTTTGCTCTTGTACTCGTCTCTGGCTCTGGTCTTGGAGGTGGTCTGGGATCCTTGGTGGAGACTTCCTGCTGCGGTGGAGTCACAAAGCCTCAATAACTACAGTTGTAGACATGACACATATTTGGACATTTCATTAGCGACATTCCATTCCCGTTATCATTATAGCTGTTAATGTAGATATTAGCATGATCTATCCATGGTTGATACATCTATAGTATCTATATTTATCACCACATAGTCGTGGGGTCCCTCTGAAAATGGGATGTCACATCTCAAGAGGTCTTTAATACATTTATATTTAATGGAGACAAATATGGTGGGGATGCACTCGTGGTCTGGGCACCCATGAGTTCATCACTACCATAAATTCTTATTTTCAGTAAGAATATCATTGATTATACTTCTATAAAATGATCACCACAACCATTCAGACATGAGGACCCTCCTGAAAACCAGATGTAGCATCTCAAGAGGCTAACCTCTAATAAATCAGACAACAGGTCTATGGTTCATGGATCTGTCCCTAACTTTAGTTCTTACTTTATTCCACTTGTCTCCTCTTACCTCCCTTCCTTCACCCTCACACCCATCACAGCATCGTGTGGATTTGCTGTTCATCATGAGACTGGGATCCACATTCAAGATTTCCTGCTGCTTAACAGAAGGTTTTTTCTTGAGCCATGATGGAGGGATTCATGATTGGCTATATGGATTCATGTTGGTGTTGGATGGATATATTTTTATATGTATATGTGTATTTTATATATGTATCTTTGTATATATGTGTATCCATAAAATGAAGAGCTTTATGCTCTATTGTAAAGTGTCTTGAGATAACACTTGTTATAAACTGGCACCATACAAATAAAGACTGATTGATTGATTGATTACCTCAGTCATATTGACTTTGGTAAAACAGGTATTTTCCCCAACTGTCTAAATTTGGACAAATCTTTCCACTAGCCTTACCCAAATGGGACAGTTGACCAGTTTATTGCAAACATAAGTTTTGACTTTTTACGGTAAATAATTTAATATTTATGTACAACAAAAATTCGACAAAAAGTTACCAAATAAAGTGTCATTTGTGAGTAGAGAGCTCCACAATGTTGGGGATTTTCTAGGGGCTTTTTTTCAAATGGAAGATACATCTCAAGGCTCTGTTTTCAGTTAAAGCATAGATATCTACTCAGGCTGTGCACTTTCTATGAAGTCCTGTTAAGCTTTTGGCAGCACACTGTGAAAATTAGGTCCTGCCTCGCTGGTGTTTGAGCTTTTCTTGCATGAGCTGTGATCCATTTTTCGGAGAAGCACCAAAATTAAAGTCTAAATAACTTGGATGGGCAACAGGAATGATCTTAGGCTTCTTTTTATTCACCCCAGTTATATTGTTATATCAGTTGTGCTCATCAGACCCTCTGCCAGTCTTTCCAAACATCAGACTTAATTTATGTCTTTTTCCATGAAGAATTGTATTGAATGAATAAAACAGTATGGAGAAATCCCCTCCCAATTAACATCTGTATTTATAATCATCCAGCTGATCAATAATTGACCAGGAAACTCTTATTTCTTTCCATTAGAGTCAGAAGAGAAAAGAGAGAGAGGGTCTCATGTTGTAATGGGGTCAGGCTTGTCTCCAGAGAGGTCATCATTTCTGTGTCTGTGTGTGCGCTTATAAAAACTCTGCAGACTCAGCAGGTCATGTGACAGCAACCAGGCCCAATCCCAGAGCAACCGACCAATCAAATGTCGTTTTTCAGCCGGTGGTAGAGAAGGGAAGACCCGACGGAGGGGCAATTAATCTTTGGAAAAACAAAAGGAGCAGCAGGAAGCTTGGTGTCCTGGGTGACAGAGGGGTTTCTGGGTAATGAGGGTGCTGTATATTTAATTAGCGGCAGAGACGAGGCTCAGATTCAGATGTCAATATTGGACGACAGAAAGAGATTTTAGGAGCAGAGGTGGGATGATTCTCATCTCCTTAGTTCATCACATCAGCACATTTAAAGTATGAAAACTAGGACGAGAGTAAGAGCAGAGCTGACAAGATGTTTTTTGCAGTACAAGTCTTTTTCTGTGTTTGCCGCCTAATGTTATTAAATGGTGAACATTTCAACTTTTCATACTGATATTTTTTATTTTATTTTGTTTTATTTAAGTGACTGGGATTATCACTAAAGCTTAGAGCTATCAAGGGCCAATTAAGACCTCATTAGCAGTTTTCTAACACATGCCGTTTTTGTTACCAAATTTATAAGTTTGTCAAACCATGTTAAGAAGTTTGTGACATTTTAAGAGTAACAGTGTAATGAGTGTGATGAGTTAAATTGTTCCACTGCTCGTCTCTGTGCCTACAGTTGGCCTACCTTCATTGGTGAGCTTAGTGCCAAAACAGAGCTCAGTTTCTGTGTTCATATACAGATCAAGTTGGTCAAGTTTTCCTCAATTTCCATTGCAGAGTCTTGACTGGTCCACGATAGGAAAGTGATAGGACTTGCCTACCTTCATGACAGTAATGAGACCCTCACAATAATGAAATGATAAACATGTAAACCCTACTAACTATATTTTATAGGACAAAGAAATATATATATATTTATTGCCATGGAAAATTCCACTTAGTACAGGAATTGTGAGCAGAAACTCATTGGCTGGCAATTTGCTGGTAACTGGCTAAAACTTGGCCAACATCTGAATATTTAAATGAATGGAGCAGATCACAGAAGGCCCACTTCTATCAGGACAACCCACCCAAGTGATCAAGTTTGGAAAACAACTTGATACTCACAGTAGTGTTGAAGTAGATTGATTTCAGGTTTTAGCCAAATACAGGACATGTAACTGTGCGTTCACACCAAAAGAGGCTAAAGCGGCAACAACGCCGGAAGTTAATACATTTTCAATGAGAGCCCGGCGTCCTGAGCGGCCAAAGCGTCCTGAGCGTCCTGAGCGGCTAAAGCGGCTAAAGCGGCACCAGATGAGAAGTTATGGTAATTAGCTATGACGCAGTTCAGCGGCAAATGGTGGCATCCAATCAGAGTAGAGATGTCCTTCGACTAAGCGGGCCCTAAAGGACAACGCATGTAACTTCGGTTCCTAGTTCCGGCGTCTCGAGTCCTGGATGACACACTGCACGTCAAAGTATTTTATCAGCAGAATTTGAAAACAAAGTGCCATTTAAAAAGAGCAAAAATGCTTGTGTTCTCTGTCCATTAGCAGAAGAATGCAGAAAAAAATTGATAGGTCTGGGGGAGGTGGGAGGGACCACTACCCTTTCGGACATGAACATCTGATCAACTATTGACAATGTGTGATGCTGTATAACTGTGTTGACGTGACCGAAATAAATAAAATAAATCAATCAATCAAATCAATCAATCAAAAGAGGAGAGAGAAAGACAGGAGGAGAAGTGGGTCTGCTGGAGGTGTGGGCCGTGTGTGGCGGTATGCCTCCCTGATGGGTTTTTTGGACCCATTCTTGGAGGAGCGTCCTTCCACCTCCAACCTTGATGAAGGTCCTGTGGAGGGCGAGGAGAGCAGGGAAGATGAGGGAGAGACAGAAGAGTATGTCACACACACACACGAACACACACTGTGCAAATACGCGCTCCTTACCACCACAGGATTTTAGTATATTTCAAAACTGTAAAGTTTTATGTCGTGGATAAATCAATATTATCTCCTTTGTAAATTGCTTCCTGCCTGTCAATCCGCTCGTGACTGATTAGATGGTGATTTTACGTTATGTTCATGCTATGTTTTAAGCTGAAGTTGAACAACATCAAGCAGCTGCTGCTGTGAAGAAGTCCGCTGCGGGGCTCCTTTAAATGACAAGCAAGATTTTACGTTGACGTCAGTCAAGTGACGAGCAGCCAAAGCGGCTAAAATATTTGGCCGCTTTTGCCTCTTTTGGTGTGAACGCACAGTAAGAGCTCTGTTACCTTTGTTTTCTTTGATTTATCTGCACAATATTTAAGCAGAGAAATAATTCATTGGTAACATTTCCTAAGAGAGGGTCAAAATAAAAAGCAGTTGTTTGGTGCCCAGGTTGCTGTTGCATGGCAGTGTTGTTCCCATAATGGTAACCACTTGAACACTAAGTCCTCGAAGGCCACATTAGTCCACATCCATGTGTTCCTAATTTTGGTCTTCAAGGCTCAAGAAAAAGGAAGCTAGTATATGGTTGAAAAGAAACTCAGACTATGGACAGATTGTGCTTGTCTGCATGTGATAATCAAGCCTTTAAGCAAAACTCTTCATCCACACGTTCTTCAGGAGCCTTTTAACCTCATTTTCTCCTCTATCGCTGGATTTTTCTACCGATTAGCTACATTTTCCTTCCATGCTAGACCTGAGGCTGGATGCTGTGTCTGTCAGGAGAAAGACAGCTGGCTGCCCGGGTCAGTGATTACCAAAAAATTGGCAAAAAGATATGTAATTGCTTTGTCCATTTGCTTAAAACCTGGGAAGCATTGGTACCAAATTATGAGCACAGGTGTTTGGAGAATTTATAAGCATTTCATTTCCACATGTTGGCATAAACCACTCACACACACACACACGCTGGGAGCGAGTCAGATGGTGACAGTAATGAGGGCCCGGGGCTGCAGTGCAGGTGATGTGGCGTCACATCCAGCCGCAGAAACATGCACGGGATTAGATTCAGCCCAACAGAGTCTCCACCACTTCAACCAGCCACTTATTCCTGTTTCATAAGATGAGCAGAGAGGATGACACTTCAGAGGGAGCCAGCGCCCCCCACCCCCTTCCCTTTCCCCTCCTCTCCTCTCTCTCTCTTTCATGCACAAAGAAATCAAGAGGAGAGAGGAGGAGGAGAGATCTTCGTCTTCTAACTTATTCTGATGGCGTATCTTCTCCCCATCAGTCACGGATGACTGCTAATCCTCTGCTATGCCTCTGCAGGAAAAAAAAAAAAGACTAGAGGAGAGGAGAGAGATGGAGGGAGGAGGGGGAGTCAAAAAGATGTGACAGAGCATATTTGCATTTAGGGGGGAAGTTAAGAGGACGAGGGATGAATCCTCAATGGGAGCAGCTATTATGAGCAGCAGGTCGGGCCGGCTGCACACAAAGATTGTAGCACAGATTTCTGATCAGATTTACCCCCATACAGACGTCTGTTGCAACAAAGTTAATTGTGTGTGATCCTCTGCTAAGCCCCACCCTTCATGGTCACATTTAAAACTGGAAAAAATCTTCCTCACATTAATCAAAAATCATAACAAGAACACCCCACCATTCAGCTTATATTCAATCGATTGAATTAGGATTTTCGAAGAAAAAAAAACAGAGATCCTAATTCATCAGAGTTACATAGAAACCTGCGCAATATTTAGTGCAGGGCTATTCAATTAGAAATTCAGCGGGCCAGGTTTTCAGACTTAGGCCATGAGCTGGGCCGGACATTTGTGGCAGACAGTGAGCAAAGTTAACCACGTAAAGGAAACACAAATAGATAACAAAAGCAATGGATGTTTATTAATTTATTGCCACATGCAAAAGGGCAAAACTCAATAAAGAGCAGTACTTAAACTGAACTTCTGCTGAAATACTGTTTCTTTCAAATTAACACTTCAAACATAACTTCAACAGGGACAGGGAAATACAAGCACATTTTAAGGTGCGTATTAACATTAAGTGCAGATTAAAAACAAATTCTTTTAGGTCACATTTGAAGCTGCATTAAAAGTAACTTGCTTAACAGCAACCTTTCAGAACGTGTTGCATTCAATGTCTGTAATAAAGTTTGAAATTATGTAAGACCTTGTCAGTATTTGTACATGTTTTTCTATTTTTCTTGCTGGGCCTATGCCTCAATCAAGTTGATTTTGGGCCACTCGAGGGTTGCCTTCGGGCCGCTAATTGTTTTAGTGCATAAACCATTTAAGTCCAGCTCCCAAACATGATTCAAGAACATTAACATTTAGCAAATCCCATCATATGGTTGATCATTTGTTGATAAATGTGGCACCTTAAAACAATTGTCATTTGAGTAACATGGCCAGAAATATTAAGTTCAGAGCTTAGGAGCATATTGAAGTGAAACAAAAAGAAAACTTATGTGCTGGAGTGATTTGGTCATATTTTCTTGTCATGGTTAAAAGCCAGTCTGGAGCTGAGCTTGATTTATGGCTCAGGCAGGTAAAAAATCTGTTTGAATAGTCTAGACAGAAAAGTTTATTCCTTTGTGTTTTCAAAAACGATCCGTGTTCAGATGGAGACATGTAAATGACTGCAAACGCTGTCGTGAAAATTGCGTTGAAGGTTTGTAGAGAAACAGCAAAGTTACAACACATTCGCTTTCTGTTGAAAACAAACGTTTTACAAATAGTGGATGCAGGAAGATGCAGGAGTTTCTTGTCTGGACAACAAATCTGTCTAGATAATAAACAGAGCACAGTAAGCAGCACACATGTTGCTCATTATACGACAGAAATTGTTGTTGTTGTTCATGGTATGTGCACTTGGCCTTCATAAGAGAGTACTGCGCATGTGATAAGATCAGAATTCCACCCTGAAATTCTGAATCTCATCTACACAGAGCCGAACACTGATACATTTTCAAAAAGTTTGCAGATTCAGTCACCAATGAAAAAATGTTTTTTTCTATATTTTTGGCCCTTTTCCATTAGTCCTACTCTAATCGACTCTACCCAGCTCTACTCTACTCGACTCTACCCGGCTCTACTCTACTCGACTTGTGCTGCCTTTCCATTAGCCCCAGTCGCCTGCCCAAGGGGGGGCAGCTGAGCGGCACTGCGGTGACGTCATTTTGAGCGCGACATAACAGTCTGTGTCTTTTTGTCACAAACCGAGTAAAAAAGGAAAGCAGAAGAAGGCTGCAGGTGGTAAGAAGAAATACCCCTTGAGAAGCACAGGAGAGTTTTGGAAGCTATACAACAGAATGAAGCAGAGGACGAGAGCAATCCAGCTGCAAAGAAAAGACGTATGAGGGTAAGCTAATGGTAGCTACTGCTAGCATGCTAGGTCGGCGCGCTCATGACTCATCGATGACGACATTGTCTGACCAATCAGTAGCCGGCAGTCCGTGACGTCATCTTTTATTATTGACTCAGCTCGCTTGGAACCAGAGCGGAGTAGGTACTAAAACTAGCTTGTTTTAGGAGGTACCAGGCTAGTGGAAACACGCTGCAAATCAAGTAGGGCCGAGTAGAGTAGGGCCAAGGCGTGCTAGTGGAAAAGGGCAATTTGTTTTCATGTAAATGGGGCCTGAGATGCTCTGCCAGGTAGCCTAAATAAAGGTGACTGCATTTCACACAAAAGGAACATTTGTTTCTGTTCATTTAGACATTCAGACTTTACTAACATTCAGTAAAGGGTTATTAGATGTTTCATTTTATCCACGTGTAAAACAAGAATTCAGAAATTCAATAATACATAAAAGCGTCTTACATTTTACACTTCATATTCACTGTAGATTTCATTGGCTGAAATCAGACTAAAATTAAAGCAAATGATTAAATTATGATGATATTTTAGGCAAAAGACTATAGTTAAAACTTAATTTAAAAGTTCTGTCAAATTAATAATGATATGAACCAGAGTAAAGAAAAATTTAGGAGTTGTAAACCTTATCCATAACTGAAATGGACCAACCAGGTAACTACTTCGACCCATGCACAGAACTGAAGTCTTGTTTTATGAGTATTTTTGCAAGATTAGGAGCTGCGAGAGCAGAGACTGAGGTTGTTGGTGAATGAGTCAGTTAATTTGTGTTGCAGCATGTCGGTCATCTCATTTTACGCCACACACTGCACAAACAAAAAATGAAACCATTCATTATCCATCATCATGCCTTGGGTTTCTGCCATTTTTAAAATCAGCTGAGATTTTAAAAATTACCCAGTTTACCATAATTATCAGCGTGCTCTGCAGCGAAGGCGGCGTGGCAGGGTGTCTCTGAATTCATGGAGTGAGTTAAATAAGGGTTAAATCTGGATAGGAGTAGTTTTCAGCTCACAGGTTGAAGTAATAGAAAGAAAAAGAGGACAGAGGAGGGCTGTACCCACTGCTCTCAGCCTGTGTTAGGCTCAAAAGGTCAACAGTCATCAGGGCCCATTAGAGAGCAGAGAGCCGAGCTCCTGTACCTTTCTTTCATTCTTAAAGATGACAGAGAGTCACGAGCTGCTCTCAGATCACAGCCTGACAGGAGGTGATGGTACGACGCTGACGATGATCAGAAAGAGTCAGAGACTGTGGCTGTGCTTCGGAGAGAGACGGGTCAGGTTCAGTTTTAAAATTCAGCCCTCAGAGCATGGAGCTGCCAGCCGTCTGACAGTCTGATTGTCTTTGGGATAATCACTTCCAGATCGCTGCTTAATGGCCTCCATCACTGCCTCCAACTCTGCCGCCGTGGTCAGTGTGCACTTCAGGATCATTTCTAATTCACTAACACACATCCAGGATTTACTCTACGGCAGAAATCAACTTTCACAAAACCAAGATTCCACTTTAAACCACCACAGAACCAACATTTACATATCCAGATTTCCTCTTCAATCACAAAATGGTATTCTTAAAGTGACTTGATCATGTTAGCTCTCATGGCTGAGTCAAACATGAGTCCCCCTGTGGAGGCCATGTTGGCTGATCAAGTGGTCTGGTTTAAGTTTGTCCTGGGGCCTCCTTCCCTGATCTCTATCACCACATTTAGAGGCTTTTATCCCTCCTCTTAAATGCAGGAAACAATAAAATGAAATATCATTTTCGAATAGACAATCAAATATTTTCCATGACCTGGACAAACTCTGAAGTTCATGTTTGCCACTTGCAAGCAACCGCCTTTTGCTGGACATGAGAAAGCTTTAAAAAGCACAAGTTAGGCTTTTTCTGGTGTTTTTGTTTGACTGAAAATAACATTTTACTCCCTCAAAAGCATTTGTTTATCACCAAAGATTTTGTGACAAGGGATCCTGCAGAACTGAATCAATATAAGTCTCAGACAAAACAGTTTTGGTCCAGACTTATACTTTGGTTCACTCCATTAAAAATTTGCCCAAGTTGCATTGGTGTGAAAGCTCATACAATCTCTGGTCTAGACCAAATGCTCTACTCTGGTCCACTTGAACAGGGGTCTCAGTTTGCTTCCAAGTGAACCTGCATTTGGTTGGAAGTGGGTGTGAAAGTCAATCAAACCAAGCAAAGACCAAACAAGGCAGGTGGACAAAAAGCTAAGAATTGTCGCTTACATTTGGCTAAATAAGAAACAAGCTACTATCAGCATCAGGAAGAATATGCTTGCACTGCAAAAACGGCCCTTCTAAAAATAAGCAAAATATCCTTAAATTTGCTAAAATGTTCTTGTTTTGAGCAAAAAAATCTGCCAATGAGGTAAGCAAATTTTGCTTGGCTAGAATTCTTAAAACTAGCTTATAAATCTAGATGGAATCTGTCTTGAAACTAGATAAAAATAAAATTGCCCTGAATTTAAGAAAAGTTTGCTTATTGCAAGCATAGAAAAGTTATTTTTTTAAGAAAAGTTCACTTAAATTTTGTGTTCTTGCTTGTTGATTTAGCTTATTTCAAGAATGTTTTTACTTAATTTAAGAATTAACATGTTTTCCATTTAGTAAAAAAGTCTAGGAATATGATAGATTTTCTTAAAACATTGTTTCACCGGGCTCTAAGTAGCGACATATAGCCGGCTACAGAACTATGATAACAAGTTCTCCAAAAATTGCTTGTTGTCACACATGAAAAACTACCGCTACGTAACTAGAAAGAGATACCTTACCTCGTCACTTTGCATCCTGTAAGTTGTTGAAAAAAGAAGTTGTAAAGCAATGCAGAGTTCTGAGGAAGGTCCGAGCTGCATTCATCACAACAAACACACGCTTTGGCTTGGGTCACGTCTTTTGGTGCGTTCCAGTTGTCGTCAGAAGTAGGAATTTATGAGTTCTGAGTAGGAAACTGCAACTGGAACATCCCCCAAAGTCGGAATTTTCTACTGGGAACTCGGTGAAACCTCGCCACCCCCGAGTTGATAATGGAAGATGGATGCCCCCAGTGTGAACAGTTATTTAGCTCCTGTAATAATCCATTTATTTGCACTTCTGACTGGGGTGTGTCGCTCTAGATCAGCTGTATACATAGTATTGTTAGACTTATATTTACAAAAATGCTGCCATAGTGATAATCACATTCTTCATGTTATATTTGTGAACAACAACACAGGGCGTGCTAACAACAGCTAACAATAGCCTGGTAAATCGGCATGATTTTTACCGACTTCAACTGGAACGCCCATAAGTCGGAGATGATGTCACTCCCAGTTCCGAGGTAGCAAAGTCTTAATGTCGCTGGAAAGAGATTCTCCTCATAGCACCTTTAACATACTTTGGAACATTTGATAAAGTAAAGTGTTCAAGGAAACCAAACCCAATGGAAGCTATAAACTGAGTCCACCATACTTAATATGTATAAGTGACCTCAGTTCTGAGTTTTAGGACTCAAAACTGCAGCCCTCATTTGATAGCTGACAGCACAAATTGTTCTGTAATTGAAATAAAGCATAAATAACTTGTAAAATAGTCAATCCCTCTTAAAGTAAAGTCCCACCACCCTGTTTTTTTACCTGCTCAGCCACCATTTAACTTCACCGCTTCACCTAAAGCTGTGTTTGGTTTGCTTCAGTAAAGTTTGGTATAGTTTGGAGCGGTAAGCTATGCCTTCACAGCAGTCTGAAATAAAGCGAGACAATGTGAATGTAGAGCAACAATGGAGCTGCCCTGCACTTCTGTACATGATGGAACATTGTTTTGTTTAGCACTTTTTGAAGCAAAAGCTGCTTTTGTTTAAGTTAACCAACCATTCAGAAAACTGCAGTGTTTTTACCTCCATCTTTTGGTGTTGGCCTATTATGCTTGGCGACCTCGTTGCCACCACTTTTTCTTATTTGACAGCAGAAATAGCTGTAAGTGTGTACCATACAGAGCCAAACGGAACTGCACTGAGGAATGAAGAAGTTATAGCCATGCCACACAATTAAGTTTGTCTTTAAAAGGTGGATAAGGCACGGATAGTTCTTTGAGGTGGCTTTTACAAAAACATGACTTTTGATTTGTCCCACACACTGAGAGACACTAAATTTCCCTGGAGGAACATTTAGGTAAAGTTGGAGGTAAAGTTTTATAAGTGTATTATCTCTTCAGAAGATTGACACAGATTGAGACATGTTTTGGCCAAAGACAGCCATGTCTGGGTAAAATGTTCTCATCCATGTTCACGAACTGAGATAATAAAAGCAGAATGAACTGTGGGGTTATTTTCTTCTCCGTCTTCCCCGCCTTCAGGCAAACATCGGACAGGATTGTGGTTCGTCTTCTCCGTGACACAGGACAGCAATTAAAGCCCATTGCATCTCCGCGTGTGGCAGCGAGACAAATGGATTCCAGTACAGTTCATGAATTCATAGATGATGAAATTGCCAATAATTGCAGCGGCTTGAGCCGACGCAGAAACATTTTCCATCATCGTCTCACACAGTGTTCCTCTTTCTTTCTCTGCCTCTTAAATGAAAGACGCTGCAGATTGTTTCCTAACGAGGCCGGCCGAGAGAGCACACAGAGAGAGACTAGATATCTGCGTCCGTCTGATGTTCTGCTGCGCCTGGTTACCATGGCAACCAGTGATAGGCCGCCGCTTCCTCTTGACCAGCGAGCCACTTAGGAGCACCTCCATCATTATCCCAAGGTGCTTTTCAATGAGGAGGGTATTGTGGAGCTATGGTGAAGGCTGACTGGCTCTTTCTTTTGCATGGAATTCAGTGAGACCCTCAGTGAGGCCCCAAAATCAAGCAGAACCACAATACCATGGCCATACGCATAATTGTGAGCGTTTTAAAGCATCCCGCGGCTCCCTTTCCTCCACCTGTCCTCATCAGACTGAGGCACAGAGAGAGCTGTGAACCCTGCAGGTGATTATGTAACCTCATTTTGGATTTAAAGCAGTCATTTTTGGTCAGGGCCAAAGAAATGTGTTGAATACAGTGATGTGGTGAATTAAAGGTGACTCAGTGCTCTTTTTTCTTTTGCCTTGAATAGTGAATAAAGGCTGCTCGTCTGACACGGGCACTTCAAGAACCAATCTGTCTCTTCTGTTCCAGGGCATTGACTGGATTTCAGGCACACTGCAGGTTTGAAAAAACTGACATTTTCTACTAAATTTGACGAAAAAATATATATACACTAAAGCTTTCCTCCAAGGGCCATAAGAGAGCTTTATCTATACCAGACCATTCGTAAATAAAAACAGAACCCAATGATTTGCAAATCCTTTTCAACTTATATTCAATTGAATACACAGCAAAGACAAGATATTTAATGTTCAAACTGAGAAACTTTATTTTCTTTTGCAAATAATCATCAACTTAGAATTTAATGGCAGCAACACATTGTAAAAAAGTTGTCACAGGGTCATTTTTACCACTGTGTTACATCGCCTTTCCTTTTAACAACACTCAGTAAACGTTTGGGAACTGAGGAGACCAATTTTTGAAGCTTGATGTACAGCTTAAGTTGTTCAACGGTCCGGGGTCTCCGTTGTTGTATTTTACGCTTCATAATGTGCCACATTTTCAATGGGGGACAGGTCTGGACTACAGGCAGGCCAGTCTAGTACCTGCACTCTTTTACTACGAAGCCACGCTGTTGTAACACGTGCAGAATGTGGCTTGGCATTGTCTTGCTGAAATAAGCAGGGGCGTCCATGAAAAAGACGTTGCTTGGATGGCAACATATGTTGCTCCAAAACCTGTATGTACCTTTCAGCATTAATGGTGCCTTCACAGATGTGTAAGTTACCCATGCCTTGGGCACTAATACACCCCCATACCATCACAGATGCTGGCTTTTGAACTTTGCGCCTATAACAGTCCGGATGGTTCTTTTCCTCTTTGGTCTGGAGGACACGATGACCACAGTTTCCAAAAACAATTGTAAATGTGGACTGGTCAGACCACAGAACACTTTTCCACTTTGCATCAGTCCATCTTAGATGAGCTCGGGCCCAGTGAAGCCGGCGGTGTTTCTGGGTGTTGTTGATAAATGGCTTTGGCTGCAGTACCGCCTGAGGGATGGAAGGTCACGGGCATTCAATGTTGGTTTTGGGCCTTGCCGTTTACGTGCAGTAATTTCTCCAGATTCTCTGAACCTTTTGATGATATTACGGACCGTAGATGATCAAATCCCTAAATTCCTTGCAATAGCTGGTTGAGAAATGTTGTTCTTAAACTGTTGGACAATTTGCTCACGCATTTGTTCACAAAGTGGTGACCCTCGCCCCATCCTTGTTTGTGAATGACTGAGCATTTCAGGGAAGCTGCTTTTATACCCAATCATGGCACCCACCTGTTCCCAATTAGCCTGTTCACCTGTGGGATGTTCCAAATAAGTGTTTGATGAGCATTCCTCAACTTTCTCAGTGTTTTTTGCCACTTGTGCCAGCTTTTTTGAAACATGCTGCAGGCATCAGATTCCAAATGAGCTAATATTTGCAAAAAATAAAGTTTACCAGTTTGAACGTTAAGTATCTTGTCTTTGCTGTGTATTCAATTGAATATAAGTTGAAAGGGATTTGCAAATCATTGTATTCTGTTTTTATTTACGATTTACACAACATGCCAACTTCACTGGTTTTGGTTTTTGTACAATTGCTAATGTTAATCATGAGTACCTCTGATCCACCTCTGTTCTCACTCTGTCTGAAATGCTCTGTTGATCCAGAGTAGTGCAGGTGCATCACAGCAAGAAGGTTGCTGGTTAGACTCCCTGAGACAGTCAGAGCCTATCTGTGAGAAGCTTGCATATTCTCAACTTGCAAGCATAGCTTTTCTTTCAGTACTTTGGTTTTATAACTGTGCAGTGCAGCTGGATCCTCCTAATTCAATGACTGAAATCAGGCAGATCCATCTTGCCAAGTTTCCAATCTACCATGATTGTGCTTGTTGGCTTCTTTTCGCTCTGACCAGAAGTTAGGAATTTTTTGGAAAGCTTTATGTGGACTCAGTGCGTAAACGACAAGGTATCTGACATCTGTTTTTAGACAACTTTTGACCCCTTACAAACAGGTGGTTGGGTAAATTTTAACCTGGGATGAAGCAGGTTAACATTTAAGGGTGGTGATCTGTCTTGTCTGCAGAGGACACATCTCCAGATCTCCCCATGCTGCATGTTTCTCAGATAAAGGAATAGTGATCCATAAAATTGTGTCTCTTGTTTTCTTCTCTGTCTTTTGTGGTCAAGTTTCCATATTTAGGAAGGAATAAACTCACACAGTGGTAGGTCGAAAGGCTAACTATAAAATAAGGTGTAGCTTTACCTCAAAATGTAAAAAAGTTCCTAAAACAAATCCTTTCCTACAAATCAGGAATATAAGAGGACATAAAACAAACTATGCAGCAGAAAACACATTTACAAGATAATCACCAGACCTGCACAGCATCACAGCCCTTCTCTGATTGGCTGGGCAGTGTAGAAATACTATTCCTTAGCTAAGTGGTCGGGTCGGACAGCCGGCAACAAAACTACGATTCTAAGTTTTCCAAAAATTGCTTGTTGTCACACATCAAAAACTACCGCTACGTAGCTAGAAAGAGATACATTACCTCGTGGCTTTGCATCCTGTAAGTTGTTGAAAAAAGAAGTTGTAAAGCAATGCAGAGTTCTGAGGAAGGTCTGAGCTGCATTCATTAGCATCACAACAAACACACGCTTTGGCTTGGGTCACATCTTTTGGTGCGTTCCAGTTGTTGTCAGAAGTAGGAATTTCCAAGTTCCAAGTAGGAAACTGCAACTGGAACGTCCCCCGAAGTCGGAATTTTCTACTGGGAACTCGGTGAAACCTCGCCACCCCCGAGTTGACAATGGAAGATGGATGCCCCCAGTGTGAACAGTTATTTAGCTCCTGTAATAATCCATTTATTTGCACTTCTGACTGGGGTGTGTCGCTCTGGATCAGCTGTATACATAGTGTTGTTAGACTTATATTTACAAAAATGTTGCCATAGTGATAATCACATTCTTCATGTGATATTTGTGAACAACAATGCAGGGCGTGCTAACAACAGCTAACAATAGCCTGGTAGATCGGCATGTTTTTTTTCCGACCTCAACTGGAACGCCGACAAGTCGGAGATGATGTCACTCCCAGTTCCGAGGTTACTGGAACGCAGCATTACGACAGTCGTCGCTGGAAAGAGATTCTCTTCATACCACCTCTAAGTGTCTCTTTGTCATTAAACTAAGCATTTTTTAGTTGTAACGTTATAAACTATGCTTGTACTTTATGTTAGGGACCATGTGGTAGTGGCATAATATTGATCAGGACGTGTCCTTAGCGTCCCTACCCAATTCTACGTCCCTGGTCCCTTCTATCTGATGTCGATAGAAACTCAAAAGTTAAGTTTATAATCCAGGAATGTCTCTGTCTTTGCTGAGAGCTAATATGGCCCCGGGCCTCCTCATGGGTTAATGAATAGTTGAAGTGTTGGGAATCTTTATTGTTAAGTTTTGATGTGTTTATGAGATTTTTCTCTCAATATCCACCCTCCCTGAAGCCCTAAACTGCAATTTTCCAGTTTCTGACCAATAATGAAACAGAGGATGTTGCTTGATTTGCTCCGAGGATTCTCCTGCTTTGAGTTGAGGGCTCATTAGCTGTGACAGTGATGGGCCCCTGAGAAATCTCAGATTAGAAAAGATCACAATTTGAAGACAGATACATAATAAAGACAGAAAAATGCTTTTATGGTTGCTGCTTTCTGTCATCTCCAGCTCATAAAATCTTTACGAGGTGCAGAGAAACCTGCCAGGAGGCGTCAGGGCGGTGTCACCGTACGAGGGAGAAGAAGTTTAAACCGGGATAAAGTAGGATGTCCTTCACTTTCCTCCTGCTGCTGATAAAATAATAAATAATGCTTCAAGTGCTCCTGGTCCACTCTGGAAACATGACTTCCTGTATCACCGGGCGTGACAGACATGACAGGCGGAGCGGTTAAGCTGACACTCAGCCGTCCGCCCTGTCATGTCCACAGCAGGAGGAGGTCAGGCGTCCTGACAGCCGCCGGACACCACGAGCCGCTCGGCGATGAGTCACCTTCCTCCACCTCGCTAAACTACCAGCATTTGGACACGGCTCGGACCAGGACGCCGCCGCTGAAGACGTCACCGGCAGACAGCGGCTGTCAGGGAGGAGGAGAGAGGGAGGGGAGGACGCAGGGAGGGAGATGGAGTCAATTAAAACTAATGGGAAACAAGGGAGCACCGGGTCAGGCTGGAGACGCTCTGGGTTTGTGTGGACCAATTAGACCAGGAGACATTTTTGTCCACAGTCAACTTTTGGTCTGCGGGTGACAGCTTTTTCTGGGGAATGAATCAGATAAGAGCCAAAAATAAAAAAAACTCTTCTAGTGTGGTTTATTTTGTAAAAAGGAAGTGACAAAATCATCGTCACCAACTTATATTCCCATGACAAGAACGAGAGAGAGCTGAAACATCTAAACACTCGACAATATGATTTTTTTTTTCAAGAACATCCACAATCTTTCCTTTCTTGTAAGAAGCCATAAAAAGATCATTTAAGTTAAAACTGAGCCATGTTAGTTGAAGCATCATATTCTGCAAAGCCCTGATACTTATCAACAAGGACATTTTTATCATTTATCTGATTGTATTCAGATGTTTCATTGTAATTTGTCAATCATATTGAGTAGAAAGATGTATTATAAAAGTATGTATCAAATATGATACAATTGGCTTTATAGGGTTAACTTCAATGTCTTTTTGTGACCTCAGTCTGGATTGGATCAGCACCAAAATTACTAGGCTTCTTCCTTGGACCTAACCTTACCTCTGGTCAAATTTTCATGTATATCCATGCTGTAGTTTTTGTATAATGTTTCTGACAGACAAACAAAGACATTAGAACACTAAAAGGTAGTTCAGGTAAAAGCTGGACTAAAGATATAGGTCTTGAGTTTGTTTTTAAAAACACTAACAGTAGCTGCAGCTCTCATGTCTTCAGGTAGGCTGCTCAATAAGTGGGGGTGTAGTAATAATAAGATGCTTCAGCCAAAGTTTTCTGCAACTTTAGGAACTGGTAACAGACACTTCCTGAATACCTGAGGGCTCTACTGGGCCATACCATAATTCATTTTCAGACAGACTGGAGCATTAATGCACCCTAAAACACTGAGGTGAGTTTTCATTTCTGCTTTTCAGGTTGCTGTCAAACAATCAGACATTAAGTTTTATCTGTCATTTAAATTAATCTGGAATCACATTACATGTCAGCTTTGGATGTTGGTAGTTGGTGTTTCTACAAGAAAAAAAATCCTGCTTTTCTGACTTTGTCATGAACTCTGAGGAATTGTGTGTGTCGGTGCATTTGGGGAGTTTCAAAGGGTCCAATTTAGGGATTCAAATTAAGGTTTTTGGGAGCGATATGCAGTCATTTTCAGAGAAAAGAACAAAAGCAGAGAAACACATGAGGCCAGAGAGCAGGATAATGCACAGCCATGTTTGATTCTCTTCATTAATCACATTTATTCCATAGTTTCCTCTTTGTGAGTCTGGCTCTAAACTCATGTAATATTGTTCGTTGTGGATTCAATGCTGCAATTTGCATTTCTTCATTTGTTTTCATTTGGAGCAGTCAGACCCAGAATTTGTCATTTTCCCAGCAGCGCTGCGGAGAAGAGTGCCATATATTTTGGCTCTCAGCGATTCAGTGCGTGTTCTCCTTCCTTTATTATGTTTAATGGAGTTTTAATGATGCTATTGGTGAGGTTGGAGGAGAGCAGAATTAAGTGCACACCTGAGGTGTATTGAGTGCCGGCTCACATAATGTATACCGAGGAGGCTTTAACTTTCTAATGAAGAAACATTCATTCAAACCGCTGCCATAGTTAAAGCTGGCATTACAAAGTCAATTCTCTCTGCAGTTGTGAAACATTAGTAAGAAAGTGAAGGAGTTAACATACGCTGAGACACTTTAATGTTTCTGCCCCTGCAGGGAAAATCAGATCAGCAGAAAGGATTTTTTTTCTACAAATCATCACAGTTTCCCCGCAGCAAGTCAGCTGAATCTCCATCTTAACAGCTCACAAAGAATATTGACTCCAGCAATCGGATTTTCTGGCCTGGAGTGTCACAAAAAAAAGAAAAATCAATTGATATACAGTCTGAGGAAGTGCAGTACATTTTATAATGGCATAAGGATTTTTTAATGTATCTTCTCCTCATTAGTCCAAACTAAAGCTTTGTTTAACTTTGTAAAGTGCAAAGGAGACAAAAACGGGAATATCTTACTCTTTTGGAGAGAAGCTGAACCTTTTGACCAACTTATTTCTGAACTGAAACTTGTGTAAATAGGAATTCAGTTCTATTGGGACCAATTATGGTCCAAATCTTTGTCTTAATGTCCAATGATTTAGTGTATTTGAATAAGTGATTATCCTCTTTTTGATTTGATAGGTTGGAAGGAGGTACTGCAGTTATATGTTGCTTTTGGCTAACATGGAGACACCCACTTTTTCCATATCTGACATTTTTAGCGGCAACAGACAAAATGAGGGCCAACATGGGCTTGATCAGTCTGAAGTGACTCCTGAAGGCTCAACTAATAAGGTCATTGTAACACTAGAACTTTAGATGCTGTAGTTTATCAGCTTAAAACTGTGAAGCCGTGTTTTGCATGTTTTTTGTTATTTAAGTAAGTAAACATTTAGAAATCAGATCCAAGACTTCCTTTCCAATTTTTTTCCAGATCCAATTTTAAGATGTAAGATGTCTCTTTCCATTCCCTAGACTCAAAATCCTGGCAGAGCCCAAACACTGAGCCTTAAACTGTAGGAATGTACCATTAACATCTGAAAGGGGGTGCTATATGAAGGTTGCCAGTTTAATTTTCTTTTTCTCCAGACTACTGAAGTCTCCAAGACGTATACTCACTGTTTCAGCACTGAGTGTCAAAGGGATAAAAAAAAAAAACTTGAATAACAATTTTATTTAAGCCAAACTAGAATAAAACTTCATGAGCAAAAGGACCAACCTACCCTCCCAGCTCAGCTCACTTGGTGGAGTCCAATGAGCAGCAGCTGCTTCATGTTTCGCTCTGATTAAAAAGCCATACCTGGCCTCCGTAAGGACACTGATTACAGAGACAGAGACAGGTTTCAATTTGGCCAGAGATTAGCACAAATACAAAGAAACTAACTCACTCAATAGAAATTTCAATGTTTCCTCTGATTACTAGTTAGTTCAGGGATAAGGCATTAGGCTGTGGCTTGTCCCATGTGGTATTACAAACTCTGCAGTGTTAAACTTGCAAATGTATTGGGCATTTTTCTTTTGGGGCCTTAAAACAAGTGATTTTCATTTCCATTTGTGAGTAGGACACATTTCCAAAGTCACAGTTCAGTCTTGAAAAGTCTTGGGTAAAGTCACGGCATGCTCCTATGATCATGACTGCATGATGTAGAGTGGTATAAGGTCTACTCTCTCCAGCTGTGGCCTTATGACAAAATCAAACATGATTGAATTGAGTCTTTTGTCTTGTCTTTTGGAAATTTTGCTGTTCAGGGATGGGACTATGGTCAAAAACCCACAACAGCAGGCCACAAAAACAAACAGGAAGCAACAGGTTGTAAAGAACAGGGAGATGAAGTCGTTCACCGATCTGCAGGACTGTGGGAAACAAGGAGAAACTGGGCCCCACTTTGGGAGCCATCGCTTTGTATCATGCTTCCTGAACATGTAAATGATTTAAAATTAAAGATCTCCGTCTTCCTGTGAGATGATCAGGGAGGGCATAGTCACTCTTAATGCAGCTCAAACCACAGGATAATCAGGTGGGATGATCTTTAGGACCGTTAGATGATCAGGTCTTGGGTAACTTTGGTCAGAAAGGGGGATCTGGGCTAAAAGTCGTGTTCATTATTTCAGAGTGTGATGCTTTAATCATAATTAAGTTTCTCATTTAAAGGTGCTATGAGGAGAATCTATTGCCGACGAAAAAAAGACTCTGCTACCCATGAGCACGTGCGGCGACTGTCGTAATGCTGCGTTCCAGTAACCTCAGAACTGGGAGTGACATCACCTCCGACTTATCGGCGTTCCAGTTGAAGTCAGAAAAAAACATGCCGATCTACCAGGCTATTGTTAGCTGTTGTTAGCACGCCCTGCGTTGTTGTTCACAAATATCACATGAAGAATGTGATTATCACTATGGCAGCATTTTTGTAAATATAAGTCTAACAATACTATGTATACAGCTGATGTAGAGCGACACACCCCAGTCAAAAGTGCAAATAAATGGATTATTACAGGAGCTAAATAACTGTTAACACTGGGGGCATCCATCTTCCATTGTCAACTCGGGGGTGGAGAGGTTTCACCGAGTTCCCAGCAGGAAAGTCAGACTTCAGGGGACGTTCCAGCTGCAGTTTCCTACTCGGAACTCATAAATTCCTACTTCTGACTACAACTGGAATGCACCGCAGACGTGACTGAAGCCAAGCGTGTGCTTGTTGTGATGTAGCTCAGACCTTCCTCAGAACTCTGCATTGCTTTACAACTTCTTTTTTCAACAACTTACAGGATGCAAAGCCACGAGGTAATGTATCTCTTTCTAGTTACATAGCGGTAGTTTTTGATGTGTGACAACAAGCAATTTTTGGAAAACCTATTGTAGATGTAGCCGGCTATATATCGCTGCTTACAGCCCGGTGCTCTAAGACGTGTAATATAGATAATAAAATGATATAAATTTGCTCCAGTTTTAATTTTCTTGTTCCCGAAGTTGAGTATCCAGGCCAGTCCAGCCCTGTCCGACCCGACCATGAAGCTAAGGAATAGCATTTATAGATAACCTATTTTGATGCTATAAAACTCATCTTAAAGTGTGTATTTCCATCAGGCATATATCTAAAAGTCAGACTTTTTTGTAATTATTTAGAAACTCCTCATTGCATCTTAAGGTAGGTTGATCTAATAGTCTAGCTAAATTAAATTGGTATAATGGGCCTCTCTATTGTAGAGGAAAGGTACACATAAAATCATTTGTCACAGGTTAAGCTACATGGTGGTAAACTGAACTTAAAGATATTAAAAAATAATAATAATAATCCAGGTATAATTAATGCAGATTCCATGATGACCGAGTTCTAGAGCTGGAACATCAGCTTCACCTGGAGTGTTGAATTAACTTATGGCTGCATATTCCCTCATTAAGACCATAAAGAGCAAACCAAGAGCAGTTCAGTCATTAAAAAGTACTGATTTCAGACCATTTCCCCCTCACAGTTGTGGCCCGGCATGTAAATAATGCTCTAAAACGTGGATTTTTCAGCAGTGACAGACTTGTTATTCAGTGAGTAGAAACTCTGTTTTTTGGAAGGACATTTGTGTTATTTTGAAAATCTCAGTGTGATTGATGAAACATCAAGGGGATGAATCCGTCACTGTTATCATTACCAACACGTCAGCCCGACTTTGAACACAACACCATGCAACCTGCCAAGGAGAAATGCTAATTATGCTAATTACGAAACAGCGCTGATATCCTGCGTGTGATGTGAACCACAAATGGACGTGGATGAGGGGTGCCATTTTGGCTCCTGTAATTGCATGTTACCATTTTACAGCGGCTGAGTGCATTAGATGGAGAACTCTTTGAAGCTTTGTGGCTGTTTTGCAGCACTGAGGTCTCGTCCATAAAACCCATTAGCGTGTGTGTGATAGTGGACGGCGAGAGCGGCCAGCTAAAATCAGCCGCTACTATCCACGTTGACCCTGAACGCAGCCTGAGAGCATGGAGGGCTTTAGATGAGGGCTGATGCCACGGAGCAGTAATTACATGACAACCTTTAAATAACTGCGGCCTATAGCTGCTATTTGATAATGTGTCCGTGCTGGTTTGTCATGAAGAACACGGCCTGGAGTGTGTGCAGCTGGAAAGGAGCAGAGCAGCAATTCATCACAGCGGTTTGGCAGGAAAAATACACCATTAAGGCTGCAGAGAGTGCTTTATATCTGCTGTTAGAGCAGATCTATTTTTCTCTGAATTTGGTGATTGTCATGATTCGGGATCTGCACAAAGGCGCACATTGTTCTCGACAAAAATATCACCAGGAAGAGGTCATTTTGTCTCTTTTTACAGGCACCTTTCAGGCTTTGACAGACATAGACTTCAATTAAAACAGGGGCCTCATTGGAGAGACACTTTTATCATGAATGATCAGGATGGCTGCACTGGATGCTGGGAAATCTTGAATGATAATGTCATCCAGCAACAGGTAACCTTAATATATTCAAATTTTACAACATCCAGTCCAATAGTCTTCTAATTTTGAAAGAAATTTTGTATAAAGAAAAATACTATGCTCAAGGGTTGCCAACCGTCCCGTATTTGCCGGGATGTCACGTATTTGAGCCAAAAGAGGCACATCCTGGACGGGACGTTGTTTGTCCTGGCCGCATGGGTAAAGGGGAGATGCATATATTTTTTCTCTCTGTGCACCATGCACTGTGTGTCTGGCTACCTACATGAATGGCCAGCTGTAAACTACGGGCACTAGGACCGCCCACTTGACAGGGTAGGCAGGCACAGCTTCAGCTTATGGCTGCAGCGCTTATGCGCTTACGTGCTTATGTGCGTGTGACTCAGTCCCAGTGAGTGAGTGTGTGTACGTGCGCGCTGTACTGTGTAGCGAGCGACTAGCGACGAGGCAGGCAGCTGTTTGTGGGAAAGTGGAAGTATGCCAATGTTTACTACTCGTGTCGTGTGTGTGTGTGTGTGTGTGGTTTCAGTTTAGATATGGCACCTTGTTGGTTTTTTGATCAAAAAATTTTACAGTTGTGATTTTGCACTTTTTTTTAGTTGAAAATAAAAAAAAAAGAAATGGAGTTAAGTTTCCAAATAAGTAGGCAACCAAAAAAATTTTGCACAACTTAGTTGCACTATTAGGCCTACTCCTACATTGTTTACTGCTGTTACATTGTGTTTACATTGTTTTAAAACTGTTAAAATCCAGAAAAAAACAGCAATTGTTAAATGTTATTTTGCACATTTTGCAAAAAATAAATAGGCTTGAATGATAACTGTCTCACATGTTTGCCTCAAAAACAAACTGATTAAACTGATCATGAGTCGTTATTACAATCTTGTTACTGTAAGTGTAATGCAGTAGTGTAATGTGTTTGTATAGTCTGTAATAGGTACTGTATAACTGTGCCAAAATGCTGTTATATATGCGTTTTTGACCCCCCAAAACCCCAAATAATTTGTGTTTATTTCTGTCGGTGTTTTAGGATACAA
Organism: Scarus forsteni; assembly: GCA_036419115.1. Taxonomy (NCBI): domain Eukaryota; kingdom Metazoa; phylum Chordata; class Actinopteri; order Labriformes; family Labridae; genus Scarus; species Scarus forsteni. Next base: position 36,606,213 of record JAZDUH010000383.1, read on the forward strand.
ATAAAACTGCAAGCAAACCAAAATAACTGATATTTTCTTTGTGTAGGAATTAGAAAGTAAAAAGTTATTATTACCATTAGAGCTAGGCAAAATATCGATTAAATCAATGAATTTGAAGATTAAAAAAATTTAAAAAACAAGATTTTTTTTCTTGCCTTAGTCCATTTGTAAGTAGTTGCAATTTTTGGAAAAAATTACAATTTTCATGATGGTCGGCCTTATTTGCACGAGCACTTTTATCGGCTTGTATTTGTTATTTAAGTAGATTAAATATTGATCAGAGAGTTTCATGCTAACACTGTAAAAATACCTCAGCCTTTTAGTGTTTATGTAGACAAACCTAGCTACGTTTATACTACATAATCAACCTTTTATGACCCAGACTTTGACTTTAAGAGGGAAACATGTAGACAGCATAAAGGCAAAACTTGATTTGTTTCATTTTTATGTTGATGGCAGTTTTGTTTCTTTTAGGGAGGGGAGAATTGATTAAAATCGTAAGTCAAGTGTTGTGGAAAAAAATCAGGGATTTTATTTCAAGGCCATATGACCAAGCCCTAATTACCATCCTTATTATTGTAAATACTTAACCATTTACTGAGTTATATAAATACATATATGATAACTTAATCTGTTATTTATCAAAAACATTTTTTGTATGTTTGTCACTCAATATCATCTAGTGTAAGTTAGTTTTTGCCTTTTTATTTATAAACATTTCTGCCTTCTGTGATTGATTTTGTCCCAAAATGCACAAAGAGATATCTGGTTTTGGTTTGTTTGTAGTTTTCTCTGTTCCCTGAAATGTTAACAGTATGAAACAATGACTTAATTTGATCTGTTTTTAAAACATTGTCACTAAATATATTGATGACCTCTGCCAAACAGTTGAGCTGATAGTTAAAGGAGACATATCATGCTGATGCATGATTTAATACTTACATATAATATAATAAATTTGAAAACAAGACCTTACACCCCCTTAATTTTCAAAAAATGAGATATTGTATTTTTCTGATATCCTAGAACGAGATTTGATGCCTCTGAAAATAGGTCATTGCGAGATGTCTGCGAGATTTAAATCGTCATGACGACACGAGGTACCTTTCTTTTTATTGGAGTAATCTGATAAAACACTTCCTCCTCTGTGATGTCCGTTAGCCACAAAACCGTCACCGAGGAACTACATCCAGCAGCAGCAGTATATAGATCCCTAGCTCACACTCACTCATTACCAGCTTTGGCCTGTAGGGGGACTCAATACGCGGTCGCTGCTTTGAGCCTGCCGGAAAATATAGTAGAAGAAGAAGGACAGGCTGGCTCTACCCCCGATAGAACTGACCAATCAGAGCACAAAGGTCTGTGACGTTGCAAGGTAACTGTTGGTCATCCTGAGATCCTCGTGTTTCAACGAGAGCTTGATAATGGCCTAAAATGAGGATTTTGAGAACGCTATTGTGGGGCAATGAAGGAACTAAATGACTTGTACTGAGGGCAGAAATGCTTTGCAGGCATCCTAGTCTGGCATAGTGAAAAGGAGAAACAAGCATTATATGTCCCCTTTAAAGGGTTAAAGCCAGAGATGTGTTTCAAGGCTTTCCTTGTGGTTGAGTTTTGGTTTGCGTCCAATGGGATCATGAGTTTTTTTGTTTATATATTTGCCAATATGTGATGTGTGTTACTGGAGGATACCACTAGAGGGTGCACATAACCTCAGGCTGCTTGTAACTACCTTCAGTCACCATAAGTCTTTCATAAGTGTGTACATGTAATTAAGATTAAAGCTGCAAAGGTACAAACCCTACCCCCTTAAGGCTCTGGCGGTAACTGCATTAGTAACTGTCATAACGAGTTAGATTAAAGGTGCTATGAGGAGAATCTATTTCCGGCGACATAAAGACTCTGCTACCCATGAGCATGCGCAGCGACTGTCGTAAAAACGTGACCCAAGCCAAAGCGTGCGTTTGTTGTGATGCTAATGAATGCAGCTCAGACCTTCCTCAGAACTCTGCATTGCTTTACAACTTCTTTTTTCAACAACTTACAGGATGCAAAGCCACGAGGTAATGTATCTCTTTCTAGTTACGTAGCGGTAGTTTTTGATGTGTGACAACAAGCAATTTTTGGAAAACTTAGTATCGTAGTTTTGTAGCTGGCTATATATCGCTACTAACAGCCCGGTGCTCTAAGACGTGTCTGAATAATATAAATTTGCTCTAGTTTTAATTGTTTTCTTCCTGAAGTTTTGTATTCAGGCCAGTCCAGTCCTGTCCGACCCAACCGCGAAGCTAAGGAATAGCATTAATAGACTCCTCGTAGCATCTTTAATCACTGGCCTTTAAACTTTTACGCTTACACGTTTAATTTTATTTCTGTTTGATGTTTCTTGGTTTCATTGCTTTGCATTTTCTCTTGCATTTTTTCCTCAAATTTGATCAGTCATCTTAATTTTAACATTTCTTCTACTTTAGCTTCTCTGGTGTGCATTAGTCTGTAATGCACACCAGAGACATCCTACCTACAATTTTTACTATTTCAGTAGAATACTACTAATAGATAAACTTTTATTTGCTGGGAGATTGTAAGAAAAGGGTAATCATTGTTATGTATATGTATGTATGCATGTAAATATAAATACATATAATCTTTTGTCAATCATTTTTGTCTCGATGTAAAGCATTTTGAGCTGCAATTTCATTTTATGAACTATATAAATACATTTTGACTGATTGATTGTTTAACTACATGATATTCTAGAAGTAAACTGCAAACACTGGTACAATCCTGAGAGGAAAAAAAAGTAAAAGATAAACACTAATTAATGTCATCATCAAATATTTTATGCTGCCTATGACCAGTGCTCAAACCTCACCATCATCATTGCCTGATCTCGTTTTCTACATTCTTCTCCCTCGTAAGAGTCTCGGTGTTATGGTATAGATAGCAAGCATGTTTGCTGGTTTAGATGTTGTACACAAGTATGTAGACTTTAATACTGTTTGGAGTCGTGTTTTAACAAAGAATCTGAGCAAACATGCACACAGAGGGAGTCAACCATGGTGTCAACTCCAGTTTGACTCAAAGTCAATTTGCACAGTCACCAGTTAAAGTAACAAACTTATTCCCTGACTTCTTAAAAAGTATTTTATCCATCATCCCACTTCTGATTTAGATGTTAATGACTGTGGTCAGTTTGTTGGAAACTTTCTGTTACAGTAGTTTTTGCTGCTGTGTTGATTCCGACCAGCTCACAGTCAGCTGTGATAGGCGTGGACTGCCTGGTGATTTGGCACATTGAGCTCTTCACCCTCCTCTTATTTTTGGATGCTCTTGTACTCGTCTCTCCGTCTTGTCTTGTAAGCAGCTCTGGATTGGTGGTGCTGTTGTGGACCCACAGCTAATGTTAAGCCTCTTATTTATCTGTTTACTATTATCATAAAAGTAGTTTAACTTCAGAGTAATTGCTCTATTATCTATTGCAGTCTTAAGTCACCACTCATATTGCTCTAATCATTATAATGCACACAGATGACCTGCTGCTGTGTCATTTCTATTAAGCTTTGATAAACAAAGATTGACTCGTCATAAGCACAGACTTAAAGATGCTATGAGGAGTTTCTAAGCAATTAAAAAAGTCTCACTTTTAGATATATGCCTGATGGAAATACACACTTTAAGATGAGTTTTATAGCATCAAAATAGGTTAGCTATAAATGCTATTCCTTAGCTTCGTGGTCGGGTTGGACAGGGCTGGACTGGATACTCAACTTTAGGAAGAAAACAATAAAAACTAGAGCAAATTTATATTATTCAGACACGTCTTAGAGCAATGGGCTGTAAGTAGCCATATATAGCCAGCTACAAAACTACGATACTAAGTTTTCCAAAAATTGCTTGTTGTCACACATTAAAAACTACCGCTAGGTCACGAGAAAGAGATACATTACCTCGTGGCTTTGCATCCTGTAAGTTGTTGAAAAAAGAAGTTGTAAAGCAATGCTGAGTTCTGAGGAAGGTCCGAGCTGCATTCATTAGCATCACAACAAACACACGCTTTGGCTTGGGTCACATCTTTACGAAAGTCGCTGTGCGTGCTCATGGGTAGCAGAGTCTTTATGTTGCTGGAAATTGATTCTCCTCATAGCACCTTTAAGTTAAGTTAAGATAAGATAAACCTTTATTAGTCCCACAGGGGGAAATTCCACATTTAAAATAGCAGCAGGATGAAATATCAGAAAGAGACTTACAAATGAAACGATAAGTAATTAGAATAAAGATTGTATAGAATAAAGATAAAGAGCATGAGCCTTTAAACAATATAAACTTCCTTATGAAGGAAAAGAAGTAAAAAAAAAAAAAAAAAAAGGAAATGAGACTGACTGGGATGGAGGTACACACGGTATTAACTTGATCAGGCTACAATAAAAAGTTTCAGCTGTAGCAAGTTTGTAGTACTTTATGTTGTGATGGGTTACCATTGAATAAAAAAAACACTGATTTCAGGAGCAGCCCTGATGTCTGTGATGACTCTGTGAACAAACATATTTTCAGCATTTCAGTACAGCTTTGTGAAAATGTTGTTGTCTTCAAAATGAACTTCCACTCTGACACACTATAGCCTCACACTTAAAAGGAACAGTCTGTCAAGTTTAATTATGAATAAAAATGTTCCTCTGCTTTATTGAGAAAAACAATATCTATAATTATTAATGTAAAGTACAGACATTGCATAACAGCTAGTTGGCTTTAGTGTCTTAAATATTGTTCCTTATATTTATTTAACCAGAAACTGGTCCAGTGAATTCTCCAACCTGCTAATTGCTCCATAAGTCGATTTACTGGATGGATGTTTTTTAGGAGTTTGAATGATTATGTTTGTCAATGCAGCTCAGGTTGTGTGCCAAACAAGTTTGCAAGCATCCTGCCATCAGCTATTATCTCTCATTGATGTGTCCTGTTTTGAAAGCCCATCCGAAAGTCCCATAAATGCTGTAAAAGTCTCATTGCACCAATGCAGCTCCATCTTTACATTGTAACATCAGACATTGAACATCTTGTGTTTTCACCATGAGAACAGGTTGGATCAAACATGGATCAGTCTAATATCTGGATCAAGGCTGCAGAGTAAGACAGGAACCATGACCTCCTCTGTGGAGGCCTCCACGCCTCTGCAGGATCAAGCTTCTTCACTATGATTGGTGGTTGGACAACAACAACACTCTCCTGTTGTCATCCCCGCCACTGATCAATGCTCCAATTCCCAGCCATGTGACCCCAGCGAGGGCCGCCGTGTGGGGGCATAAGTCAGTGAGTCTTTGTTGAGTCGGCGGTCTAAAGGGACTTTTTTACCCCTCGTTGCCCATGCTGCAGAGCCTGCCGCCGACACTCTCCCCGGGCTCTGACACGGTCTGATTGGTGTGTCATTGAGCTCCTGGCTTTATTTGACTGTCCATCAAAGCTGAGAGCTGAAGGGTCCCTGTCTCTCCAGTTAAACCCGGCCCCACGGGGGCCCCAAGCGCAAGGTCACCAGGCGAGTAGCGTGCCAGCGACCTTGGTGGGATGGGGTATAATATGAATACAATCATGCTGAGTGGCGAAATGATGGCGCCGTAAATTCAATAAACAACCCGGCGGAACTGACATCACCTTCCTTTCATGACATCTTTTTCTGACAGGACAAAGTAATACAGCGTTCCCCCGAGAGTCCCTGAAAACAGTCAATTTCTCCCAACTAAATGTCAAGGCAGCCAGGCATGGAAATATGAAAATGGAGAAGCAGAGGAGGAGGCACTTAACGCCGAGGAGAGGACAGCAGCGCCCCACATCAGCAGGAACCCCGCTCTCTTCACGTCTGAGCATCTGACTCTGGAGGAAAAACACGGTTAACCAGGAGACGCCGCGCGGCACCCGCCTCTGTAAGGAACCAGAAGCACAACAAGCTGGGAGCCATTTTTGACTGTGAAGCGATTCAGTAATATTTCTGTCAGCTCAGAAATATCTCTGCATAAATAGCTCTGCACGGCCGTCTGTGTCACCTGGGGCCCTGAAAAGAGCTCGTTTTTGGCTCCTGTCAGCCGTACGGCCCTTTAATGACTGCTACACCTCCTCCAATTCTCCACTCCGGCATTCTGTGAAAAGGTTTGCCACCTTATATGACTTCATGGTACACTTCTTTTCTCCCTTCTCCTCGACATTTCACAGGAACTTGTCTCCTTTTTTTACTCCCTGCACTTATTTGACAGCTGCCTTTACAAGGAGGTAAAATTGGGACCAGGCTAAATGTCACAAGGCACTGCTTCTCCTTCTGGTTTCTTCTGGATTGTGTTTGAGCCATATGAAGCTTTATGAAAACACAGTGCACACGAAAATTCAAATATTGTTTATGTTTCATTAACTCTAGATAAAAACCTAATCTTGCAGTGAACTGCTATGATGAGCTCTTTCTGGTAATGTTATTGGGCCACCTTGTTATCCTCAGGTTGGATCTCCTTCACCTTTATAGCTCTTAAACTCTTTGATGATAATCTCCTGCTCCACCACATCCCAAACTCTTGGATTAAGATCCAGGGACAGTGGAGGCCACTGTAGTACTGTGAACTTATTGTCATGTTAGAGAAACAAGTTCATACAGGTCATAAAGGGATGGACGTGATCAACAACAATCCTCAGGTAGGCTGTGGGGTGTCAGCCATGCTCAGGTGAGACTTATGGCCCTTTTCCATTAGCTCTACTCTACTCGCCTTGTGCTGCTTTTCCATCAGCCCCAGTTGCCTGTCCAACGGGGTGCAGTGTCGCTGTAAACAGCTGAGCTGCACTTTGGTGGCGTCATTTTGAGCGCGACTCAACAATCTGTGTCTTTTTGTCACAAACCGAGTAAAAAAGGAAAGCAGAAGAAGGCTGCAGGTGGTAAGAAGAAATACCCCTTGAGAGGCACAGGAGATTTTTGGAAGCTATACAACAGAATGAAGCCGAGGACGAGAGCAATCCAGCTGCAAAGAAAAGACATAGGAGGGTAAGCAAATGGTAGCTACCGCTAGCATGCTAGGTCGTCGCGCTCATGACTCATCGATGACGACATTGTCTGACCAATCAGTAGCCGGCATCTTTTAGTATCGACTCTGCTCGCTTGGAACCAGAGCGGAGTAGGTACTAAAACTAGCTTGTTTAAGGAGGAACCAGGCTAGTAGAAACACGCTGCTAATCTAGTAGGGCCGAGTAGAGTAGGGCCAAGGCGTGCTAGTGGAAAAGGGCCATATGGGGTCCAAAGTGTGTTTAGAAAACTTCCCCTACACCTTCACAAGAGCCTGAACTGTTGGATCCATGCTAAATGATGTTCATTCCAAATTCTGAGCCTATCAGCTAAATCCAGGCCCATCAAACTTGGAAACATGTTTACAATTTCTGAATCTCAATCCTTTGTTTTTGTTGGACAGCAGTGCATCATGCTAAAGATAAAAACAAATATACCTTGCCTTTATGCCTATTTCCTTCGTTGATGAAGGCTGATTTACATATAATATTCTTACATGTCAATGCTGATTGCACCATCCATGCATTGTGTTTACTAATTCACTCATTTCACTTCCTTTTTGTAGCAACCGCCAGATTCCTGCCTTACGTCACAATGCAATGAACTATGGGTAATTCCCTCATGCTAAGTCTGCAGAGGTGCCCACTGACCAATAGGGTGAATGAAGAGCTCAATAAGTCAGAGAGATCCACCACACACTTTATAATTTGACAATGGGATGGTCCTAAATCCTCAAAGTCAGTGAGTGTGGACATTGGGATTGGGTGGGTTTTTTTTTGTTTGTTTGTTTGTTTGTTTTTTAGCTCACATAAACTTCCATTTGTATTTCCTCTTCTTCGATGGCAAGAGTGGCACCAGGTGTGGTCTTCACCTGATGTAGCTCATATGCTTCAAGATCTGGCTTTCAGAAGCGATTCTCTGCACACTTTTGATCATAACAAGTGCATATTTAATTACAATAATAAATACTTCAATTTATGTAGCACCTTTCAAGGCACCTAACATCGCTTTCCACAGTAGAGGGCCCGAACAAAGAATCAACAACAAAGACCAAAGCAGGAAACCTGATTTGGACCTAAGCTAAACATATAAACAGGGAAGGCCAGGGAGAACAGGTGAATTTTGAGAGGTGATTTGAAACAGTCCAGAGTGGGAGAGTTGCAGATTTCTGCGGGGAGAGAGTTCCAGAGGGTGGGGGCAGCCACACTAAAAGCTCTGTCGCCGAAAGTTTTGAGCTTGGTCTGCTGGATGGAGAGGAGACCAGCTTCAGATGACCGCAGGCTCCTGGATGGGGTGTGTTGGTGGAGGAGATCAGCCAGGTACTGGGGGGCAAGTGCGCGAAGGGACTTGTAGGTGAGTAGGAGGAGCTTGTAACAAATGCAGAACTTGACCGGGAGCCAGTGGCGGTGAATGAGAGTGGGAGTGATGTGCTGCCAGGGTTTAGTGCGAGTAAGAACCCTGGCAGCAGAGTTTTGCACTTATTGGAGCCTGTCCAGGGTTTTGCTAGGAACCCCGGACAGGACTCCATTGCAATAGTCCAGCCAGGATGTAATGAAAGCATGAATGACAGTTTCTGTCACAGAGTCTGATAGTGAGGAATTGTTGACTTTCTAAAATCTCCAACTACTGCACTCTCCTCTCATCTGTGACATCAATGAGGCAACTTGGCTTATAGAGACCTGTGGCTCACTGGATATTTAGATATCAAATTTAGTTTTAAATTTTGTTGTGTTTTGCAGTATTCATTCTTGCTGATGGAAGTTTTAGGTAAGAAATGTCCAAAAACTTTAAAGCCAGTGAGTACTTGAGATATCAATCAATCAATCAATCAACCTTTATTTATGCTCGAGAGATCATTGAGGGGCATCCTCATTTACAATGATGTCGAGTCAAGTACAGAGGAAACAGAGAGCACAAAACAATAAAACAGACAAACTTTATAGAAAGGGCATTAAAATCATCAGACCTGTGATGATGAATATGACCACAGGTCACACTTAAATAAAACAATTACACACGTAAGAGTGGAAATTTAAAATAAGATTTCTAAAAAGCCCAAAACGTAGAAGGTCATCAATCCTGAGCAGCTCCTGTAGTCTGTTCCAGGACTCAGGAGCAGAATAGGAAAAGGCGGTCTTTCCCAGTTCAGACCTGACTCATGGGACATGCAACAGGAGCTTGTCAGAGGAGCGTGTATGACACTGATTGTTAAAAGAAATATGGAGAAGCTCGGTGAGGTAGGATGGTAACTTTTCTAAAAGGTGATAAACCGTAATGCAGAATGGTAAACGGGGTCAAGCCGTTTTAGGGTTGAGGGGGCTGCATGTCTGTAGATGACATCTGCATAGTCAAGGACTGACATGAAAACAGCCTCCACAATCCTCTTCCTACAAAACCAAGGGATGTTTGATTTATTTCTATAAAAATACCCTACTTTTTGTCTCAGTCGTCCAACAAGGTCATCAATATGGTAATTGAAAGTCATTTTATCATCAATCCATACACCTAAATATTTGTAAGAACTGACTCTTTCAATTGTTACTCCATTTTTTGAAATAATTAATACATAATTTTTGTCAACTGTTCTTGATGTAGAGAAAACCATCAATTTAGTTTTTTCTGCATTCAAGACCAAGTTGAGATCAGAAAGATTGTCTTGTAATATGTTAAAAGATTGCTGCAGCTTTTTTTTTTGTTTTTTTTTTTTTTTTTTTTTTTTTTGTTTCGTATGTCGATAGGTTTTAAGTGTTGATATGTGAGTGTTTATGGATACATGGGGATGCCACCTGGATGGGGAGAACTGTGTCATCTGCATAAAGATGAGCATGACAGTCAGACAGAGAACTGACAACATTATTAATATAAATAGTAAACAGGACAGGACCTAGGATGGAACCTTGTGGAACACCTTTGGTAACACTTAAAAATTCTGAAAAATAGTTTCCAAATTTAACAGATTGACATCTGTCTGATAAATAGCTCCTAAACCAATCACAAGAATTTTATCAAATCCAATATTTTGTAGCTTCTGCAGCAATAGGCAATGATCAACAGTATCAAAGGCTTTCAATAAAAAGCGCTATGCCATGTTGTTTTTTGTCAAGTGCTGACGTAATGTCATTTACAACTTTAGTGACAGCAGTAATGGTACTGTGTCCAGCTCTGAAACTGGAAAGGGTTTAGGATGTTAGCATTGATAAGAAGGTTTTAAGTTGATAATTAATTGATGATTCAAGGATTTAGGCTAAGCAAGGCAGTTTTGAAATTGGTCTGTAGTTATATCAAGAGGTTTCCACGACTTTGCTTTAATCTTCCACACTGCTGTACGCCCCGCCAGCCAGATTTTGTGAGTACTTTTTGCAGGGGAGGAAATAAGTGATTATTGATAAACTAACATTAAATCGGTGTTCACTGGATCACAACAAGAAGTCATTTTAATCCCTGCCATTCCTAAGGTTCAAATCCAGCTCATGTTTGTTTTTTTGCTAGAGGAGACCTCAACAGAGTGTTTTAGCGACTGCAGGGTGTGGCCCTAAAACTTTAATGACTGTCATGAAACAGGAAGTGGTTTTATCACAAGCTCCAGTGTGACCCAAACTTCAGCAAAGGTCCTCCTCAAACCAAAGTCAAATATCACTTCAGGACAAATACACCACCAAGGTCTTTTCTATCCATTTCATTATTTGTGGTTATGCTTCACAATAATCTCTCATGTAAAATGGCCTCTCCTGTCTGCTCTCTGTCTACTTTGTGTGCTTGTTGTCAGTATATCTTAACACCCCCGCTCGTCCTCCCTCCGTCTTCTCCCCGCGGCGGTAGTCGGTGTATCTCTCTCCCTCGTCCTCCTGCAGGTGACTCCGGTCTGCTGCTGGGTCATAAAACTCTCAGCGGCGGCTCACAGGGAGCCATTCAGCTTTGATGGACGTCACCTCTGATGAAGGTAAAGCTGCTCTGATGCCTGTAAAGGACACTTCCATCATGATTACATTTACATTTAAAGGGTCAGTTCACCAAAATCACACCCTCATAGTCGTGTCTATTCATGCAGACAGCTCTGTGTGCGGAGGGTTTTTAAATATCCACCTCTTCTGAAGCAGCCATTTTACTGTAGAGGTGATCTGAACACGGTATCAAGGCTTTAAAAAATGCAGAAGCAGCTTGGCTTCCTCTGAAAGTCAATTCAGATCACTTTGAACAGCTTCTCCAAGGTTAAATACAGAGACAGAACCCCAAAGTAAAGATGAAGAGGACTGAAACATGCCTTATTATTGTGTTTCTAAATTTGGAAGATGATGCAAAATCTTCTGCTCCAGTTTGATAAGTAAATAAGGGAAATGATTCAGCCATTTTTTACAATATACAGCAATTAAGAGAAATGTTTTGAAATGTTTTTACATGACATGCATCTGTGGAAAAATCCTTTTAAATATTACATGTATCAGTCCGCCCTTTATTATTGTCAATATTAATTTCTCTGCCTTTTAATCCCATTGGATGCATGCTATAGGTCGGGAAAAACATCATACACCCATTTTACTGCTTGTTTATGCAAATAGCTGATCAGTCACAACACATGGCAGCAACTCAATGCAGTACGATATGAAGACACGGTCAAGGCGACTTGCTGAAGTTCAAACCAAGCATCTAAGAACAAGGCTTTTGGTAATGGGTCAGTCAGAAACTGATGATCATCTCTTGGGTTTACAGAGAATGGTCAGAAAGGGAGAAAATATCCAGTGAGTGTTAGTTCTCAGGGTGAAAATGCCTTAATCCAGGGGTGGACAAGTGGTGGCCCAGGGTCCAAATGTGGCCCACCACATCACTAAATGTGGCCCGCCATTCATTCCCAAAAAAACAGCAGCTGTAAATATGAAGAAAACTCAGATATCCAATAGAAATAATTCTATATAATCTAGAATAACATTTTTATTGGCTTATGAAAATTATTTACAACCTTAATTTGCTTTAATAGTGTCTTTAAATCTCTTTCATGAAGCCTCTAACATTATATCAAGTATTACTCAATACTATATTTAAAAAATGGCAGCAGCAAAATATTTGAGCTTTAAAAATTTTAATAAACTCATTTTATTGATTAATTCCATGTATGTTAGCTAAATTTGCTTGAATTCTATATCAGGTTCATTTGATTATGCTTAATAACTTGTATTTATGTTGTAATATATGAATACTGGTATTCTAATCCTATGACAAATTTGTATTCTCATATGTTGTTTATCCAGCATTCTTTTTTCTCATTGAGAGTTTCTGAAAATTTGTAACAATCAGGCTGTGAAAAATGGTGATAATTAAAGTAGCCCACCCCTGCCTTAATCAAAGGAGAAGGTCCTGTACGGTTCAAGTTTAATAGAAAGGCAACAAGAACTCAAATAACTACTTGATGCAACCAAGGTATGCTGGAGGCCATTTCTGAGCAAACAGCAGCAGGAGACCACATCAGATGCTACTCCTGTCACCTAAGAACAGGAAACTAAGGCCCAGTCCACACTAAGACAAACCGAGGTCTAAACGGAAGTTTTTTGCCGAATCTGTGTATCATCCATACGAAGACGGCGTTTTGGGGGTCTGTAAACGATCATTTTTGAAACCAGGCTCCAGAGTGTAAAGATTTTGAAATGCCATATACGCAGCTCTGTGATTACTGGCTCTCTGCAAGTTTTCAGATACGCTTCGGTCAAAGTTTCATATCTTCATTGACACGCATGCGCCACACGCGGCAACAACAACAACAATGGCGGCATACGTGAAGCATATGTGCTGATGAAACTAGTGACCCTACTATCCCTGTTGCAGCAAAATCTTCTTCTTCTCAATCACCACCGAGTTTAACAAACAATTATCGAGGACACATTACAGCACTTTACGATCACTTTATCACAATCTCTGTTTACAACTTTTGCCGCAAGTGTGCATGCCCACTGTTTTTTCATCTGTTTCCACTTGTTTCCGTCATATTGTTACAGTGCCCCTAGAGGTCTGGCATGTGTTTTACAGCGTTTTGATGCGTATCGTACTAGAGACTATTATCCATGCATTTGTGTCTTCACAGTTAGACTACTGTAACAGTCTGTTCACCTGTCTCAGTAAGAAAGAGCTGAGCCGTTTACAGTATGTTCAAAACTCGGCTGCGAGGCTTCTGACACGCACTAACAGGAGAGCCCACATCACTCCTATCGTAAAGTCCCTCCACTGGCTTCCGGTCTCCTTCAGAATAAACTTTAAAATCCTTGTTCTAACCTTCAGAGCCCTACATGGACAGGCTCCTGAATATATCAGTGCTCTGATCCAGCCCTACAGCTCTGTCCGTACTCTGAGGTCTTCAGGTCAGAACCTACTGATGGTTCCTCGAACCTGTTTCAAAACCAGAGGAGACAGATCCTTCAAAGCAGTGGCACCTCGTCTCTGAAATGAACTCCCTTTGTCTCTGCGTTCCCTGGACTCTGTAGAGACTTTTAAAAAGCATCTAAAGACTTTCTTTTTTAAGCAGGCTTTCCAGAGCTAGTAGTATTGATGTTAATTTTTATTGTATTTTAATCTGTTTTTTTTATGTAAAGCACTTTGTGACGCTTGTCTGTGAAAAGTGCTATACAAATAAAGGCTATAAAGGCTATCGAGTGCATTCATGTAGACGCACACATTTTCTGAGACGCCTTCATCTTTATGACGATCGTTTTGGAAACTGTTCAGCGTTTTGTCTTCGTGTGGATGGGGTCTAAGATTGATCCAAGTTTCCTCCTCTTTCTGTTCGATTATAATCAGCCCCAGATGAACTTAATAATCAGTTCATTTTAGCTGCTGCTGAGCAATACACAGGTACTTTTTCTAATTGTTGCATGGTGCAATTGGAAAGAGGATGGAAGGAGGAGAGATGCATAAATGGATTCTTCATGTCTCTCTCAAACTATTTGAGGAGTTACTATTTATTTATTTATTTCTCAGGGTCAAACATGAGCATGGTTACGTCTCATTAAGAGTTTAGCAGTCGTGATATAGCCTATACAAGACTTCTAGCCAAGGCTGATATGCAGTCCTTGTCCCTGAGTAGGCTTTTTATTACACATAATAAAGCAGCATAACATAAAGATTGACAATTACAACAGGCATAAAGAGGCTTGAAAACAACAGCAGACAAACAGATGGATTAATGACAATAACTTACATAACTTTAAGAATAGTAGGTACAATAACTAAGAACAAAACAGATATAAAGATGAAAACGAATAATTGCAGTGGAAGATGTGCAACTTAGTTTTCACAGATTTGGATCAATTAAGGCTTTTATTTCTACTGGTGAGGTATTTCAGATCTGTGGGCATTTAACTGTCAAGGAGGACAAAGAATGTCTTAATAATAACATTTTTTGTGTATTTTAATTTACATTCTGTGACCTTTTACAGAACAGCAGTGTTTGGGCATCTCCACAAACATGTGTGCAGCAGCTCTGCTCAGAGACTATGCTGAAGTCTTTCATACATGAGAGATTACTGAGGAAATTTAAGGGTGGAATGCTTTAATTTTTCACTTCTTCTCAAAAACACATAAATAAAAGATCAGAAATGTGACCAACAAATGCTGGCCGACTTGATGTGTATTGAATTGGTGTAAATCGTGAGATATACCAACTTATTTTGAGTGTCTATGGCAAAAAATAAGCAAATATTTTTAAATGTGCTATTTAAAGACATGTTCAAACCTTAAATAACAACTTTCAAAGAACAAAAATAGTATCCGTATTAAATTTAATGAGAGGAAAGTTGAAAACACGGCTCCCTGGAGATTCCCAAAATGTTGTGATGCATGCTGGGTGTCCTTGTGAATGAAGGTTTGAAGTGACAACAGCAAAAAAAAACACTATTAAAATTTAAAAAACTGCATTTTTAACATTAACTTAAGAATAAAGTGTGTCTGACATTGGAACAACCTTAGTCAAAGCCTACTGGGAACCAAAACAGGTGACAAATTGAAGAAACACTTCATTATTATTCCATCTTCATTATTTCACAGGTGTATGTTTGAATGATGATATTGAGTAGGACTTAATGCAGGAAACTACCATAGAAGTTGGGTCATTTCTTACTCTTTTCTGACTTGGCATGGGCCAGTTAACACATATGTTGTGGTGTAATTATCATTGGCCTGTGAAGCTGTTAAAACAAGTTATTAACACAATTTGATTCTTAAATGTGTTGCTGAAATGGCATCTCTAGGCTCCTACGTTTTCATTCTGTAAACTGTAATAATTTTCTTTAGCTTAAACTTCATTCAAAAGTGTCATGAATGGGGTTTCTAACAGTTCTGACTTCTGTTTACTTTTTCTGGAGTGTTTATCAGGTTTTATGTTATTGAAGAGCGAGTTTGCGGCATTAGCTTTAACTTGGAGCTCATGTCATCTTGGTTAATTGCAGTGTTTGGGAATTCAAGATAAGGTCAAATTATTTTTTTTTTAAGTCCAGTTACTTCATGGCGAGCTAGTGCGACATCGAATTATTCATGAAGGTATGCTTTAGTCCATGGACGACGATGTTTGGAAAGAACAAAGAAATAGTTGTTATGTGACAATAAAAGCTTGCAAAGTAAAGCTAAGTGAGGTAAAAAATAATGATATTTATTTGCACTGTAGCGTTACTGAAGACTAGAAGACAAAATAGATTTTTACAAACGCCAGACAGATGACTTAATCCATCGATTTATAAATAAAAAATCAATCTCAGAATGTAGCCCCAACCATCAATGAACCCACGCTACGAAAGGAAATTTAAATTAAGTTTATCTATCATGGTTAAATTATTCAGTCCATAAACAAATTACAATTAAAGAACCTGAAGAAAAATTTAATACATTTCAATATATTTAAAAACTTAGAGTTTCCACAAATAAAATAAACAAGTCCAAAAGTGAATGTAGGGGATCTAAAGTTAATTGAAAATAAAACAAGCAGTCCATCAAAGTAAAAAACAGAATGGACTATGGTAACAAAGATGGTCTAAAAAATACTTTGTGAAGCTCCTGTTTACCTTCATGTCAGCATGGCTGAGGTAATTCAAGGTCAATATAGACACCATGATGTTAAGGATTAACCATGATGCTAACATTGAACTGAGTTTAAGGTTTGGACACTTAGCTCATTTGACTTGGACCAAACAAACTGTTTTGTTTTTCTTTTGGACAGCTCAGTTTGTGAAGACTGGTGTGAAAGTTCACCGAAACTCTGGTGCAGACCAAAGAACAAAATCCTGGTCCACCTGAAATGAGGGGTTCTTGGTTCATCTTTAAGCAGCTTAGAGTTCCAGGGGTTTAAATCAAGGCAAGCAGACCAAAAAGCAGGGCTCTGTGGCTTGACTTTTGCCAAATGTTACAACAGTAAGTGTGACGACCAGCCCAGGGGATACTTGAAGGAACATAAAATTGACCACTCCTTTGTCACTCCCAGGCACACCAGCAAGAAACAACAAACACAATTTTTTGTAGTTCAAACAACAATTTTTTTTAATAATTATTTTCTTTTTTTCATACAAACTAAATCAAAATTACCTCGGGGAAAGTAGGCTAAAATAAAACAACAAAAAAACACTCTCTCATGAAAACAAAAAAAGATACAAACCTAAAGTGTCTCCCTAACAGAAAAACAGGAGAAAACGAAAACTAAAGCTCTACTCTCCCCGACATTACCTTAATGCTTTCTTAAATAATTTTCATGAACTCACACAAAGACAATCTTGGCTTCTCACATATGGCTTCTCAGAACTGAGGCGCTAAATAGTGAGGAAGGAGGAGGGTCGGCATCTCTTCTTCAGCTGTCACATTTAAAACACCAGCAATCAGTTTTCCAACAGAAAGTGCAAGTGCACTCCGCGGCAGGAGCGTCTTTCTGCTGCCGTCCAATCAGCAGCTTGCGTGAGCAGGAGCACAGAGGAAGGGAGTAGGGAAAAGAAAGAAGGCACACCTCTACATAATGAACAACAAAAAAAAATAAACAGTCTTAATGACACACAGTCATAATATAAGAAAGCTCATGTAGCGTCCACGGACGACATCAAGCAGTGCGGCTGATATTACAATATTCCGCCAATATTCCAGTGCAGCGTGACACATCCTAATTTCAGCTTTAAAACTTGAAAACTTCCAAATTGCTTCAAGGTAAACTATATTATTTCTAGAAGCTGGTTGTGTATTGCAGGATCATAGTGCAAGAATCAGCTGAATGGCAGAACCAAAGACGACAGCAAATCATGGTGGTGGCTGTGTTGACAAGCATTGGACAGCTTTGGTCTGACTAAGAAAGTGTAGTGTAAAATAAACCAAACTTCACCACCAAACCGAACCAAGTCCACAGGTGTGAAGCCAACCCCTGTGGCTGCTGAACACAAATGGCTTTTTCCATTAGCCCTACTCTACTCTACTCTACTCTACCCGGCTCTACTCTACTCGCCTTGTGCTGCTTTTCCATTAGCCCCAGTCGCCTGCCCAACGGGGTGCAGTGTCACTGTTAACTGCAGAGTGGCACTGCGGTGACGTCATTTTGAGCGCCACACAAAAATCTGTGGCTTTTCGTCACAAGCCGAGTAAAAAAGGAAAGCAGAAGAAGGCTGCAGGTGGCAAGAAGAAATACCCCTTGAGAAGCACAGGAGAGTTTTGGAAGCTATACAACAGAATGAAGCCGAGGACGAGAGCAATCCAGCTGCAAAGAAAAGAGTTATGAGGGTAAGCTAATGGTAACTGCCGCTAGCATGCTAGGTCGTTGCGCTCATGACTCATTGATGACGACATTGTCTGACCAATCAGTAGCCGGCAGTCAGTGACGTCATCTTTAGTATCGACTCAGCTCATTTGGAACCAGAGCAGAGTAGGTACTAACACTAGCTTGTTTTAGGAGGTACCAGGCTAGTGGAAACACGCTGCTAATCAAGTAGGGCCGAGTAGAGCCAAGGCGTGCTAGTGGAAAAGGGCCAAAGAGTGTTGATGTTTTTGAGCCTTTGGATTGGACATGCAGCTCCTTCAAGGCTGAAACATTGTGTAAAGTTCAGTTTTTACCTTGTTCTTCTTATAAATCTGGTCCCAAAAGACCAAACTCTGATTAAAGCTTCTCCACATGCACGCCCAGCTGCCTCCCTGTTTGTTTTGACATGTTTCCTGCATGTTTGCATGTATCCATGACTCGGGGTGATCTTCCTCGGCCTCCCTGGCGTTCTCTCTTGTATCACTTCACCATTAATCGCAGTGTTTTCTCCTGTAGGGCTGCAGGCCGGCTTTTCTACAGCCACTCTGCCCTCCCTCCTGCTCCCCTCGAGGGGACGCCTCCTCGGCTGCGTCCAGACTTGTCAGAGCAGATTCCCATCAAATTACCGATGTCCTGCATCGGGGTAATTGCTTGCCAAACTCACTCCACTGATGCAAATTTAAGGGGTCGCCCGTGATGGAGATAATGCCAAATTGGTTTGGAGATTTTGAGATGTCTCCTCAGCATAGATAGAAAGATATGTGGGGCCTTTAAATGGAAGCAAGAAGAAATGAAATAAGGCTCTGTGCGGAGAATGCTGATTCGGCATTACTTGTCATCAGAGAAGGATTTCTTCACCCTGCAGCCGCCTCCTTGCAGAACAAATAATTATAAAGCAGATCTGGGGGGCTCACAGTGCCACATAACCAACTCATACACCACAGTCATAACACCTCCTCTCATGTCCCGTAATGTTCAATTGCCTCGGCTAAGTAGCCATTAACCGCGGCCGGGCTAATGGCCGGAGTCCAGCTCGCCTGTGTTGTGACCCGACTGCTAATGAAGCAGAAAAGGCGGCTCAAACCGCCGTGTGAGGCTCCACCGTGGGCCTGCTGCAGGCCTCCCTGATGCTGATGTCACCTGATGGGAGAGGCAGGCCGGCAGAGCGAGGCCTTTGATTGGCTAACCCAAGAGATATGAGGGCTTGTGGGTAATTTTATGAGGATTAAACTCTGGAGGCTTTAAGCTTGAGAGTCCTCGAGGGGAGACACACCACTGACGTCTCCGGAGGCAGAGCGGTTTTAATTTCAGCTGCTGGTCGAGCTGGATTTGGTTAATGAAGACGGGTGTTCACGGGTACATTGGCAATGACAATTAAAGAGCGGTAATTAACGGGTTAGGAGGGAGCACGCCCTCCAGGGAACAGGCTCACAGCGAGGAGACGACTGGTCAAATTATTGTGAGGATCATCTCTGTGCTGAGCTCGTTCAGCGTGTTTACATGAACATTCAAGTCCACTTTGTGATCATGAATTTGGAGGGACACAGTTCATTCAGAAACAATGGAGCTTCAGCTACTTAGCAACAGTTAATACAGAGTTAGGAGCTCTTAGTGCTTCTCAATTAGGGCAGAAGCAGGAGATTAATCAGGAAAAACAATTAGAGCTGCAAAAACTGAGCAATAAAACCAAAGCAGTCACATAAATGACGATAAAAAAAGGAAAATAGAGCAGATATTTACCAGGATTACTACTATAAGGAACATCAAAAGAAACCCAAAAAGTTTTAGCTGAATTAGATTTTTACAGTGTGATGGAATTTGTGCATGCTTTGTGTTTTGACCTGGTGATTGAACCCCACTGTAAAACCTGGGTACAGAGAGGAGAGCAGGAAGAGACCTTGATACCTTGTGGTAAATTCCTGAGATAAGTCTCCATCTGGTATTTTTCAAAAGGGCCAGAGGCATTTTTAAGCCCCAGTCGCACATTCCCGTTTCTCATGGCGATTGTGCACAACTGTACACGATTGGCAAGGCTTGTTTGATCAGCATGATACAAGAACTGGTAACTCTTCACTTTGAAGGTCTGCAAATTTCATCGCACTTAGGTAATAATTAGACAAAGTTTTTCTTATTTCTTTGAAATTACCCCAAAATTTCATGAGAATTTGTGAAAATTAGCAGACAACTTCTTTAAAATAATGTCCAAATTTTTTGTTGCAAGTCACAATTGGTAGGTTACTGTTTTTTCCAGTTTCTTGAAATTTACTCCAAATTGCACGGTAAGAAGGTGACGATTAGCAAAATATTTATTTGAAATTAAATCACAACCCACCACAAAATGTTTTTGGAAGTATCACCCTTTGCCAAAGATATAATATATCTTCATGGGATAAACAGGTTAAATAAGGTTTGCATGTGATCTCAGTTAATATTATTGGAAAATGGAATTATTCACTTAACATTTCAAAGGTATCACAGGAAACAATGAACCTAACTTTGTATTCAAGAACTAAGCAGCTATTTATCACCTGCTTCTCTGGAACTAGCAGAAATGTTGGGATACTTGTATTTTAACGATATAAATTTTATCGTTTAAAGAAGTTGTCTGCTAATTTTCCCCAAATTCTCATGAAATTTGGGGGTAACTTAAAAGAAATAAGAAAAAACTTTGTCTAATTACTACCTAAGTATGATGAAATTTGCGGACCTCTAAAGTAAAGTGTTACCGAAGAACTCTCTGTCTCCCCGGGACACACCCCATCGTCAATAACGCTTCTACAGCACTTCAGGGGTGTTCGTCCTGCCATCAGCCCAGTTCGAGCCCAGTTTGCGTCACGCAAGCCCCGATTGAGCCATATCGCTTGCGTTTTTTTCACTTTCCCGTACAAGATATGACAGAACAATGCTGTGAAATCACCTTATCAGGAAAAAGTCGGGTAATAGGATATGCTCTTGCCAACTATCCTCAGAAAGCTTTCTAGACTGAGCCACTCTCAGCCTGATTGAGCCCCATACACACTAATACTGTTCGCCTTACTGGGGGATTCCACTGGATGCGTATCCGGTCCTTCTCCGCTCCGCTCCGTCATCTGACGCGCGTCAGCTCCCAGCGGGTCAACAAGCTCACAAAGTATTTTGTGGTTTTGCATCTCCAAAATCAAAAGCTCCTCATCCATGATGAAGTGGGGTGAGACTGAACTTTTGACACCAGGTCTGTCTCCGCCCTAAAAGACGTTTTTCCAGGTACAGTACTTTTCCGTTGTTGACATGGTTTATTTTATTTTGAAACATCTACGGATGTTTTATTTTGTGTTTGTGCTCAACTTCCTGTCCCGCACGATATTCTGTGTGCTAAATTGCTGCGCCGTGGTCCAGCATCCGGCAAAAATAGAAGCTCTGCATATCTGCTCCGTCTGCCGGAGGCGGAACAGATATGCATCGTATCATAAAGCGTGCTGCAGCTGGTGGAAGTACACGCATTGCTTATAATGGAAACGGATCGGCTCCACTGCCGCAGCGGAGAGGAGACGGACCGGATACGCATGCAGTGGAATTTGGGCTTTAGGATTGCATAGGGCTTCCATCCTGCTATACTGAGAGCAGCGACTCTCCACGACAGTTTTGAACAGGTCAAATCAGTCGCGACCCTTCCCTGTTCCTCGGCCTTCATCCACGACTGTACAATGCTGATCCAAATCAAGTAGTGCATGCACCATGACCAAAGCATGTTTCATCTGGTTCATAACAGTTCATCCAAGTATTTGAAATTCATTTTAAAAGACACCTCTTGTCTCCACATACATTGCAGGATGATTATTTTGTTGCTGAAAACAAGTTTCATGAACATGTCAGTTTTTTTAAGAGACCAATGATTCTGGTCAAAAATAATCATATTGGTTTCTAACATCACTATCTTAGAATTTTTCCTCTTCAGTTTAACCAAGAGTATGAAATTCAGTAAAAAGACACCTCTTGTCTCCACATATGGTTAATTCATTGCGCTGTAATTATTTTGATACAGAAAACAAGTTTCAGGAACATCATATGGGTTTTATTGACCAGTGACTCTGGTCAGAAATAATCCGCCCATAGAGAGGTAAAAAAGAAGACTGGGAAGGTAGCAATGCACCAAGAAAATTCCACAACAACAACAACAGGTATTCAACAGATTTTTCAGTCACCAGCTCTTTTTCTGCATGTTCATGAAAATGTTGAATCACATAAAGGCATTTGATGCATGTAGGAATGTAGACGAAAGTTCAACCTGCGAGTTGAAATGAGAAAATGTGATTTAATCACTTTGATCTGTAAAAAAAACTGTTCAACTGTCTCTAATGTTAACATAGAATGGTCCCAAAACGAGGAAATATCCAGTAAGCTATGCAGAAGGCGATTTCTAAATGCCGGTGCTACACCCAAGGAGGACCACACCTGATTCCAATCCTGTCAGCCTGTCAAGAAGAGGGACAGAGCTGAGACTAATGTTCATGCAGGATGGCCAAAGATTGAAAAAAAAAAGTTCCTTGTTAATGAGTCTTGAATTAACGCAGTTTTCAGGCACTTCCTCTTCTCTGCTGTTCCCAAAACAGTCTAATGATTTCAGTATTTTCTTCTCATGTCACCTTCAGGACAAACTTCAAACTTTTTGTTCCACCAGAGGTAAAAATTAAGTTTTATCTTCATTTTTAATTAATCCAATATTTTATTTCTGTCATGTAATGAGCATCACAGCCTCCCCTACAGGGGTGTTATTAATTTTTACAGTGATATTACTCTGACAGAATAACCAAGTGGACTAAATGGATAATTTATCAGCAGAAACTTTCAGTCTCTGCTGGTTGTTTTTTTTTTTTTTTCTCCTGAAATTAACCTACGGTTTCAGGCAAAACAGGGAGCCAATCAGAAAGCTGAAGGTCAGCAGAAGTGTAAGGGAAGTGAAGATTGTAGTTAATTAAACAAAACACCACTGCGATCCCTCGCTAACAGCTGGGATCCCCTAATTATCTAAAGATTTGTCGTGCAAATCGGAGCAGAGCCGAGGTCCGCGGTCCGGTCAAACCTCCCACACCGCCGTTAGCAGGAGGATGTTTCAGCAAGCTAACGTTTCAGATGCTAATGAAATATTTTGTCATCCTTCATCGTCCCCCTGGTCCTCCCTTCATACCTTTTGTCACATCACTTCCCTTCTTTTCCTTCACAGCGAACGCTCCACGCCGCCGCTGCGGGACTTAACAAGCCTGGAAAATAATTAAAATTCAACCAAATGATGAAACACTTGCAGCAAAGCGTCCTTGAAGGGTCGGCAGGGCTCGTTGTGAAAGCAGGAGGAGAGAGGGGCGAGAAAAGAACAGCGTTTTTTCTTTTTTTCCTCTTCACAGAGAATAATGTTAAGCTGCTGCTCCCAGCTTAAGGGCCTCTTAAATTGGAAAGGCACTGGCCTATAGAGACATGTACCTGTCAAACAAATACCACACGCCTCTGATTCTCTCTCTTCTCTTTCTCTGCAGCTTCGTTTTAAACTCTCAGATGGTATTCGAGTCAGATGCGGGGTGCTGTGGAGATTGTCGGGTTTGAGAACAGAGACGGGGATTCGCCTCTTAGAGGTATCACAACCATGCCGCTGTCGGAGGAATTAAGAGGCGGGCTCAGCGGCCCCTCCGGTGATCCGCTCAGAAGATGTTTCTCACGGCCCGGAGGAGGCATGGCGTGCGGTGGCATCATGGATAGCATGTGGAGGACATGAACGTGACCATGTGAGGAGGAAATAGTGACATGAATAATGTTTATCAAAGAGCGTCAGAGCATCGTAAAGGTCACATCGAGGATCAGAGGAGAGGAAAAACCTGCATGTGCAGTAGTTATTTATTTATTTAGGCCCATATTCTTCTAGTTTGAGTTTTAAATGAACTTTGAAAATGTCTTCCTGAATAATCAAGCACTTCCATGAACAAGACAAAAATTCTGTTGAATCTTTACTTCCCCATCGCCCCATGTTTAAGCTTTGTTTCTCAGGTACCCTGATGTAAGACCCTCACAAAGTCAAACTGTCAGATGGCAGATATTTTCTCTTCAAAAACAAACAATTCATTGCCTCATTTTTGCCTTTTATTCCTTAAAGCAAGATATTTATCTGGACTAGACAAACACTTTCAGGATTTTCCCTTCACAGGTCTAAGATTGGTCAGTTTTATTGTTCTTACCAACACCTGGCATAATTCAGAATAAAGATGTAGAGGTCAGCTGGATGCAGTCAGATGAAGCTTTACTTGCTGCAACAAGGAGAACAACAATACTGAGAGTCAAGCAGTCTGAGATGTTGGTATCCTAGCTGCAACAAGTAAAGCTTCATCTGATTGCAACCAGCTGATCTCTTCATTGTTAGTCTGAATTTTGTCAGGTGTTGGTAAGAAACATAAAAATGAGCAATCTTAGATCTATGAAGGGAAAATCTTGATATAAACTTGGTCCTTCAAGCCGGATTTCCTAAATCTGAGATTTGCAGTGAAACATGTTTTGTTGAATTTAAGTAGTATTTGAATTTACGTTACTTGCAATCATCCGAATTAAAGCTGGGGTTGGCAATTTTGGAAAAAAAGCATGAATTTGAATGTAGCATCTCCTGCTGGCTCTGCCTAGCCCCCCCACTCACGTGTACAAGCAGCTGATATATCCAGAAGACAGATTCAACTCCAAACCCTCGGCACAACGTGTTTGTTTTATGCTACGCCAAGTCATGTCTCAGTTAGCGGTAAGAAAACACCAAAACATTATCATAGTAAAGTAAAACAAAAAAAAGGGACACACGGAAAGTTAGATAATACTCACAGCCGATGGTAGTTCCTTTGCCATTCTCCACATAGCTGTCAAATCTCCCGTTTTGGCCATGAAACTACCATATTTTACGTATTTTATCCTCTTTCCTGACGTCCTCCTGTATTAGTATTCTCCCGTAAATCTCCCGTGTGATGATATAATAATAAAAACATTCCTCTGCCTCTCCAAACTGAGCTCTGTCTCTAGCCTGAAGGGGGTGGTAATGCTCCAAAATAATGGATGCCGACAGCCTCTTGAGAACGTCCACCTGCAGTAGCCTGAGTGGCAGCTATCGTGAGATTAGAGCCAACAGAACAAACTTAGAAAAACAAAGAGTTTATTTTAGATTTCTTGTACATCTGTCTTAATATGTGAGGGATACAGGTACTTGTTTGGGGTTGTGGGACGGCTCGCAGCGGGCTTCCCTTATTTTCAAAGACAGAACTTGACAGGTAAGCATTCTCCCGGGGAGTCTGATCCCTCTCAGGTCGGCTACACGCACCAAGTCTGTGCACGCCGGAAAATGTACGCGCAGCAAGCGGGCAGAATGGTGACGGGATTTGATTGGTTTAAGAACGGTGGTTACAGCATGATTATTGGTTGGTGTTTTCTCTGTTTTACTCCTGCTGTAGATAGCAGGTATTTTTCGCTCTGTATTAAGAACACATTATGAGTTGATTGCCATCGGGTCATCAAGACCATTTTAACCAGTATTACAAAAAGTGTATCTAAATAAGATCGCCAACCCCAGCTTTAAGAGTAAAATTCAGTTTTTCTTCCCAAAGTGTTCACTCTAATTGACAAACATAACGACACAAGAAATTGATAAGAGAGTAAAGGTGGAAACAAATAATATCGTAGCACATGCCACCATTGTATCAGCTGCAGCCAGTTATTACTTCAGACACAAGAGCATCCTGAAGGTTCTCATTGCTTCTTCTTTATTTAAGTTACCATGTGGGCAGATGAAGCTGTTTCGTAAACCTTGTGCCTGCTCAGTCCTGTACTTCGTGCTCCTCTCCCTCTGTCCCTCGTCAGTCTGTCAGTGTCACTCCTGAAGCTCGCCTCCCTCCCTCCGACGGGGGAATTGATCTGTTTGGTCCCTTGACTCTCCCTGTTAGCATTGATTAACCGGTGAGTCACGCTACCTCTGCACTGACAACGTTTGAAGCTTTTATTTTTCCCTTTAATTATTTAGAGTCACAGCGAGGTGCACGCTCGTCCCAGCCTCATACATCATGCAAAACACTCCGACTGACAGCCACACGGCTCTTTGTGTGCGTCTTTTATTCCAGTAAACCCTTGAATGTTTGCTTTAGTCGGGGCTCTGGGGCCGGAGGTGCAGTTGGTGTGCACCGTGATGGGAAGATGAGAGCTGAATTAGTGCTAATGGCTGCGGCAAAATGGAGTGAGGGACGATTTTATGGGTGAAGTCAAGTATTTTTCCTCAGATTTAAAGGTCTGTGTGAGAGACCTGTTAGCCGCTCTCGCTGGGTCGTTGTGCTCTCAGCTCAGGCTCTGTCTGTTTGTGGGGAGATAAAAGAGGAGAGTGATTACAATGGTGTGATGAAAACAATGAAAACAAGAACCCTGCAGGACGAGTTTGATCCAGGTTGTTCCCAAACTTTGGAAATGAAATATTTGACAGATGTCATGGAATTTTACAATGTTTCTGAGATTACACATCTATATATTTTAAGACTCATTATTAATCCAAGAACTGCATGGGAACCACACGTAATCAAAAAATAACAGTAAGGCTTGAAGACGACTTGACAACAAATCCTGTTTTTCACCAAACAGCAAGACGGTGGTTGTTTTTGTCCTCCTTTCCTTTACCCTGAAAGAGATTGGTCAAGTAAGCAAGGACACTAAAAACTACTTTTTGTCAGCTCTTCAGTGTCATGAGAACTGATACTAAGCTTGAAGCTTGCTCTGCTCTACCCTACTTGCATGACGATGTTTGCATGCTCACACTTACATGTTTGCATGCAGAGACGATGCAGGAGAAACAAGACAGAGAGAGACTTACTTGCATGGAATACAAGAGTTGGCAGAGAAAAAAAAGTAAGCACATCATATCCAAGTTTGTGTGGTATATTGCATTATGATACAAAAAATGATAGTAAATAGGTAACAAATAGGAAACGAACCAAAATACTATCCAAAAAAACCTCAAGGCAATGAAACAGAAGCCAAACAGCTGCTACTTAATCTGCTTTAAGAGTCAGAGATTCAATGAAACAAAGTGAAATTAATGTTTTTGTAAATCATTGCTGTAGGGAACAAGATTCTTATCTCCAAAATTGGTTCTATGGGAAAAAAAGAACAAAAAAGAACAAACAAAACCTCTTTTATTGAATGAATAAGCTTTGTACTGTCCTGATTATAATTGATTTTTTTTTTATAACTTTTAGTTTTAGATTAGAACCTGGTCAGCGACATGCAACATGACATTAAGCAATGTTTTATTTATAAAAAATATGGAAAGAAGTTTAAGTCCAACATCAATGACATATGTACAAAAATGTTAATAAAGTGCTAAACATGTTCAATAGACCACCACCAACTACATGAGTTATGCCACAGTTAATCTAAATAAACAGCACTGGTAATTAGCAGAATCCTTGTCTTTTTCTATGATGGTTAATGAATCAGTATGTGTAGCCTTTTTAACTGAAAATACAATTTTACTGTTGGACAACAAAAACAGAACTAGAAAAGCACTTGAAGAGCGCAGACCTCCACCAGCGCCACAGTCCTCACCCGTATTTTGATTTTCACCTTAAATATTAGTCCTACCTTTATTTCATCTAAATATTTAGACTTACATACATAAAACATACCGTTAGCCAATGGATTCATAATGATATATATTTTAGTTCAGTAGTTATTCATGATTTTTTTTTTTTTTTTTTTGTCATGGCAGATCCAGACAGTGATCCGGATCACTCCCAAACTCTAATCATTTGTTCCTTGTCTCAATCTGGACATTTGCTGGAAATTTCATTGACATCCATCCATTTTCTGAGTTATGTTGCAAACAGAGAAACAAACAAACAAACAAAAAGATGCCGGTAATAAAGCCCCAGTCACACATTCCCGTTTCTCATGGCAATTGTGCACGACTGTCAGAATCCTGGTGAAACGTGCTTTGGTCGTGGTGCATGCGCTACTTGGACTGGATCACTGTTATATAGTCGTGGATGAACAGTGGGGAACGTGGAAGGGTCCCAACAGTTTTGAACTGTTGAAAACTGTCTAGCGTGGCATGTACATGGCTCAATCCTGAAAGCTTTATGAGGACGACTGACAAGGATGTACCTGTTAGTGCCCCGACTGTGTCCCGTTTAAGATGGTGCAAGCGACGGGGCTCAGTTGGGGCTTACGTGATGTGAACTGATCTCGAACGGTGCTGACGTCGTGTTAGCGGGATGGAAATTCAAGGAGTCCTCGTCATATCGCTGTATCAACCTAAATGGAAAAGGACAAATGCCCCCGAAGCGCTGTAGGGTGTGTCCTGGGATGAGACAGTC
Source organism: Scarus forsteni (assembly GCA_036419115.1). Classification (NCBI taxonomy): domain Eukaryota; kingdom Metazoa; phylum Chordata; class Actinopteri; order Labriformes; family Labridae; genus Scarus; species Scarus forsteni. The sequence continues at coordinate 36,634,330 of JAZDUH010000383.1, forward strand.
ATTTCATCCCGTATCATAGCGATCACACCAGCCTCGTCAATCGTGTACAGTCGTGCACAATCGCCATGAGAAATGGGAATGTGTGACTGGTGCATAACATAACATAACATCCTTAAAAAAAAAAAAAAGGTAAAGAAAAAAAAGAGAAAAAAAAACATAACATCCTAGTGGAGGTAAAATGTTGTAGAGCTCATTATTATTCCTTGATGAAAACATCAATATAACTGTCATTTGAGGGACAAAAAAAGTGATTTCATTTTGAAAATCTGTATTCCTGTTCAGCATGACAGCATCAAACAACAGTGAACAGAACATCCTGAGACTCCTGTCTGTGCTTTGGGGAGACTTTGCTGATGTAGCATAACTACCTTGCGCCTTGTCGCTGTCCTCAGTCTTGTTATGACCTGAGAAATGAAACTGCCATCCACAGCTTGTCTTTGGTAGCAGAGTTTGGCAGCTTCTTATCCAGTTCTTGGGCTCCTACAGTTGTTTAAACCATCAGATGATAACGATGGTCATGAGAACCTGTTTGGTATGATTGGTTAATCACACACCTGACTTTAAAGTTTATGAAAGTTCACTTTGAAGACTTGATGCTGATTTGAATTTTGGTGATTTTAGGATAATGTTGCCTGAGAAAGAGACTGAAAAGTTTTGTGAGGCTCCGACTTAAAGTTTGTGACTTAAGAATTTTTTTAAATGTCAAATGTGATTGATTATCAGTCTGGAAATAAAGATTTAAGTCTGTACACGTTGGCTTAAACAGGAAGAAAACTGGTGACTGCCCGGACGGAACAAATCAATATGAAGAGTAGAAGTGAGCCACAGCAGAGACAGAAAGTTTGGTACAAAAGAAGCAGAAATATTTGATACAGCACAAAGTGATGAGAGGAAATAATCAATAGATCAAACTTGTGGAAGAATGATAACAGAAATATCTAAAACCTGAGCAAAGACTCATTAGCCCTGAAATAATTCTGACTGGGAGACCGCCCTGGGTTGCTTGGAGCCCTTCGATGCCTCTTGCCTCGTCGCCTCTGCCTCTTTCCAGTGTAGTCTCAAAGAGTCAAAACATGCTTTCATGTGAAGCCTCGGGGATGGAGCCCAGCTCGAGCCACTCTTTGTGTTTTAATTGGTGCCTCTACATGCTTGTTAGTTCACAGGACTTTAATTTGGCGGTGGCGTTAAGGACCGGCCTCTTTGTACAAGACAGAAACTTGATAATAATGTCAGTAACTAATTAGAGTTGATTGCATCTGTCAGGAAATTGCATGCAGGAGCAATTAAAAATGATGCACCATTAGTTTTTGCCAACCTTGACAACCCAGTTAGCCTAGTCAGTCCGGGTGGGCGGGGCTAAAGGGTTCAAGAGAGCTGTGAGGTTGTTTCCATCCTCCTTTGAGATGCTTTGACTTCACTGTTGATGTTTTTATTTCCTTGCGCTCAAACATATCATCTGGAAAAGAGGCTCGCAGCACACACACACACACTCATACGCACACTCGGAGGCTAACTTCCTGTATATTATGTGCTGTCAGGAGCGGCAGTAGCCTGACCCTCTGCGAGCGGCTGCCAGCTCCTGCAGAGATAATAAATGTCAGAGTTTTAAGGTGCTGGTCCACCTGCTGCAGGTTGTTTATACACACTGAATAAAACCATCAGAAGGAAGTACGACAGAGCTCAGAGAGCAGCATTGAAATATCACAATAGTAAGACCACAGCCCGGTGGTGTTGTGCCTCGGCGAGGAATGCTGCAGATTTTTGAACAGACTGGACAGCTGTGCCAAATTTGAGAAGGATATAAAAGCCTTTACATGCAGGGCAGAAACATGAGATCCAATAACCTTTGCCTTTGGGATTTTACCACTGAAATGGAACAACTCGGTCTTTGAGCCAGAGAAGGTGTTTGTTAAACATGCAGAGCAGCTGGATCTGCTTCAATGTCCTCAATCAAAGGAGTCTACTTTGCAAGGTGAGAGCTACAAACAGAGAGGAGCAACTGCAATTGTGTAAACAATGGTTGCTATATAGCAGGGGTCGGCAGGTGGTCCAAAACATCACATCAATCAGAAACATGTTTTCTTTCTCTCTCTCTCTCTCTTTTAAAAAAAACTTTTCCCTTATCCATAGGCTACTTTTATAGCGTGTGAATAAAAAATGTAGGCTAATCTAAGAAAGTAATTTGTTTTAAATAAAGTAACTTTATTTCTCAGACTATTACTGTGTTATAACTGCTTTAGCTCCACTGTGGCTCTGTTATAAAACTGCTTATAATAGTAACTTGGTGATAATAAAGCTGCTGTCTCTAATCAGCAACTTGACTGTCTTAAGTCATCATAAATGTGCCATAGCCAACTATACTTTTTCCCCCACACATTTAATAAAAATGTCAGTAATTTCCATTTTGAAAATAACCACTTCTTTGAGCCCAACTGTAATAAAAAATTATAAAAATTCAGAGAGGGGGGTGATAGTGGTGCTAGTTGATATTTTCAGCCTCCCCCAGTCGGACTAACACAAGCCGCTGCGGCCGCCGGCCGTCTAATTTTGTCAGCTGCGCGGCCATGATGTTCGCAATCACGGTTGCTTGTGTTCGTCCAACTGGGGGCGGCTGCTGATTGATATTTTCAGTGGCGCGCACTGTGGTCACCGGCCGTTGGGAGCTTTTCCTGTTTCCCCAATGGCCAGCGCGTCCCTGCCCCTTTTAAATGAGATTTTCAATTTCATCTGGCGGGCCAGATATTATTGGAGACGGGCCACTTTTGGCCCGCGGGCCGTTAGCTGCCGACCGCTGCTATATAGAGACTGAGTAAGTAAACATATTTATACTGTATTGTTTTTTTGACCATTTTGCTTTTATTGGTTGTTATTACTCTTATTGGTTTTATTGTTGTTTTACTGTTGAACTGTGTCTGCTTTTAACTCCTGTGAAGCCCTTTGGTAGGCCGCTGGCTATTTAAATGTGCTATATAAATAAAGCTAACATTGGCATTGACATTGCAGCTGTCAGTGGCAGCTTTATAAGAGCTGGCCAACATTTCGACATCAAATGAAGAACAAAGAACACCGGGAGCATTTCTACTCACCTCTCTTTGTCAGAGTGTAATGTACAAACTGTGGTTTGTTTTATGAACTTGGCAGCAAGCTTTGCCCACAACACTGCAAAACTCAAAATTTGTCTGATTTAGAGTCATTAAATCTCTCTACACTTTACTGTGAGTCACAGTCGCCTGACACATCCAGCTAATGTGACAAGGCATCTTGATTAAGCCAGGACCGTCCTGTTTTTAGGCCTCGTGCTCTAATTCCAAACAAAAGTCCAACAAAATACAGATGTCCTGATATGGGAAGTTCTGCCCTTATTCTAACCAAGTGAAATAAGGCAGCAAACAAACCAACACGCTTACAGCATGAATGTATTCCCATATATGTAAATTGAGGTTGTCACCAGAGCTGATTTGACCAATCAAAACATCATAAAAGTGCTGTATGCTGAAACTCAATCGGTCTTAATGTGTCAATCAGTCTTATCAGTGTGATAAGCTGCATGCTAACTGTGTGTAGTCAGGTGTAAGGGAAGTGTCCAAAGCAGTGATTTTACCTATCTAAGAACGCCAAAGAGTTAAGTTTGCTTTTTCAACATTTTTATAAATACAAACGGTAAAAACACTGCCTGGTCAAAAAAAGTCGCCACCTGGATGTAACTAAGCAAATAGGTATGAGCCTCCCATTAGACCTTTACTGAATGGGCGATCATCTTTCAGCTGGAAACAAGTTATTTAACTCCAGCTGATGCAATGAGCAGCTTCTCATTTGTTAAACAACCATGTCAAAGACACATCCTGTGGTCGTGGAAAAGATGTTAGTCTGTTTAAGAAGGGTCAAATCATTGGCATCAAGCAGAGAAAACATCTAAGGAGATTGAAGAAACTACTAAAACTGGGTTAAGAACTGTCCAACACATTATTAAAACTGGAAGGACAGTGGTGAACCATCGTCTTCAAGGAAGAAATGTGGTCAGAACAAACTCTTGTATGATCATGATCGGTGAATCACTTAAACGTTTGGCCAAGTCAAATCAAAGAAAAACAACAGTAGAACTCAGGGGTGTGTCTAATAGTGAAAGTAAGAGCATTTCCACACACACAATGTGAAGGGAACTCAAGGGATTGGGACTGAACAGCTGTGTAGCCTTAAGAAAACCAACAATCAGTAAGGCTAAGCAGAAAAAAAGGAAGCATGAAGCATAAAGATTGGACTCTGGAAAACTCTTGTGACATTGCAGAAGCTCATTGAAACAATGCCACAGCAAATTCATGCTGTATTCAAAGCTAAAGGTGGTCCAACAAAATATGAGTGTGTGACCTTCTTTGGCTTTTTGGCCAGGCAGTTTACTTTGCTTTATTTGATTGACAGTGAAACATATCCTGCTTAGTTTAGTTATTATGGAACGGTCTATCTGACATGTCAGGTCAGATGTTGGAGGAAAGAAAACCACTTAAAGCAGTTTTTAACATCATGTTCAAAAGCAAGCTCCTAAAACTAAGAATTTCAAGCAGTTGTCACAGTGTATATTAATGTGAAATTAAAAAGAAATTCCTCCAGAGACTGTTTTGAAAATCAGTCTCATGTTAATGAGACCTGATTACCTGGATTGATATGTTACATCGAATGATGAACCTCTGATGACCAAACAATTCCCTTTTCTTTTTAATTGTAAGCCTTTGACATAGTCTACTTTTACACATCTACATCCAGAAACTTCAGACAAACTGCAAAAATATTTCCAGCCTTTGATTTCCCTTTAATTCCCACGACTCCATAACCTTTCACCCTGACAACCCAGGAGAGGAGGAACACCTTCTGTATAACATATACAGATATATTTTATGAATCCCCAGAGGGGGATTCTTTTCTTCCTCTGCATTGAACATGCTACACACACAGGCCAGAACATACACACATTCACAAACAGAATCCTATGGACATGCATTAATGTAGAGATGTCAGAGTCTGAGTCTGCATACAGACCAGAGCTGCAGCTTTGTGAGGTCTTTGCCTTCTCCCTCTGCTTTTCATCATCCTTACATACACCTGCAGAGCCTCCCAGGAGGGCACATATGTTGTTAAAGTCAGCACCGACACTGCTGTCGCGCCTCCAGGGTTCAGATCATGTCATGGTGGTGCCTGATCAATCTTTGCACGACGGACTGATGGAAAATGTGATTTAAATGTTATAGTTGTAGATATGGTTGAAGTTCAGCTTTAGGACTGTTTCATGTATCCATGGGATGTAGTTTACATCCATGCAGCATCTCAAAGACAGTGTTTGGGAGGGATTGAAGCTGTCAAACAAGCAAAAATCCTGGAATGTGAATGGGAAAATGTTCTGTTGGTCAAATATGTTATTGGCAAACAGCAAAACCAAAGCCACTGGTATTGCTCTTCTTTACTGAGGAAGCCCTTGCTGTAAGTTTACCTTTTATTTATTTTTACTTTTTTATTTTATTTATTTTTTATTATTTTGGGAAAATGTGAATGTATTTATTATTTTATGTTTATAAGAGGACATAGCTTCAGCCAATTTAATTGGGAAAATGTGCAAGTACAATAAAATATGAATATAGTCAATAAAATACTTTGTGATACATTATATAAAATAGAGAATACATGAAATAGTCAAAAGTTAAACTTAAATAAAGCTAAAACAATAGTACGTAAAAATTAAGTACAAATAGTATACTTTAAGATTAACTTAAGCTGATTAAAATAGTATACTGATAATTGCTTGTGATAAATTAATGTTCACTTTTTCAGATGGTTTAAGGAACTTTTTAAGTTCTGTTTGAGTATGCCTTGCACTGAGAGGGATGACTGCCACAGGAAGTTGTCCTGTACCTTTGAGATTTGTTTGTTCTGTTCCTTTTATTTACTGTTTACTGTTGTTTATTTAAGTTTATTTGTCCTACACTGTCTGTCTGTCTGTAAAGATCTGAGACATCACTTTGTCCAGTCCAGTAGATCTTTCAATCTCATTTACAAATACAGTAATACAGTGAATTTCAATAAGCCATGTATAAATGACAGTATATTAGACTCGACATCATAAAGCATATGGTATACTGATAATTGGTGTGCAGACTCCTGATGTTTCTGCAGATGGTCTTTGTGGTGACACTTGTTTTTACATGGTTTTTTTTGTTCTTCAGTTTATTTTATTTATTTTTTTTACATAGGTTTAGAGAAAACACAAACACAAACAATTGAATAAGAAAGTTTATTACTTTAAGCTTTATTGATGGTGATTTGACCAGTTTTTACCTCAGCATTGTCTCCATCTACATCTCTCATGTGCCTTGACTGTCCTCCAGTTACACAAAGATCCAGCAGAGTCAAAATATTTCTCATCAACAAAGTTTAACAGTAAGTTTGTCTCAGGTTGTACTTATCGAAGTACAACCTGAGACAACCGCAAAAGTCAAGTTACACAGGCAGATGTGTGAGGTTTGGTCATCCTATCAAAAGAAAACACCCTTTGATTTGATTCTTTGCAGCCTGGTACAAGTCGACTGCCTGTTGTTTGGGAATATTTGATCTAGAGAACAGAGGGATTCCCTGTTTTTACCAGACACTGTGCATCTCTCAGCCAAAATTGACGGGTCAAGGATAATAGAAAGAGCTGCATTTAACTTCTTTCACCAGATATATATGTTCACATCAGTCTAATACTATATTTTAGAAAAGGCAAGCACAGTATGTTACTCTGATCTTTTCAAAATAAAAGTCTGGCTTGTGGATGATGCTTTTATTTAAGTTCTCCAGGGCCGGTTTCACAATGAACCAGGTCACACATAAAGAAACAAAAATCTCTGTATCGTGAAGAGTCAAAGCTGAAACAGATTGAGGCTCATAACCAACATACACAACACAAAAAACTGTTTTTTCAGTGTTTTGATGGATCTAACACACAAAGCAGCCAACGCACATCTAATCTGAAATGGTATGTAACAGATATTTTGAACACGTTCTTTAAACCAGAAGTTGTGGCCTGACTTTTATCATCTTTAATTACAGAACACTTGATGTTTTACTGTCGTGTTTAACGTTCATTTGACATTTTCCAACCAAATCTTGAATAATTTTCACCATTAAAAACCCCAAAGAAAAAAAAACATCGTATGTGTTGCCATTAATCCACAATACTATTTTAAGATCCACCAGTCCTTCAGTTTGATAACAACACCAGTCCGTCATCAGTCGTCGTCATGCCTGTTGGTCATGTGATTCGTCCTCTGGCGGCAGTCATCTTTCCCCCATGCCCCCTCCCGTCACTTCCTCGCTCTGTTGTTTGTTTGTTTGTTTGCTAATTAATGATTTTTTGACACCTGTGCTTGCTCTGTGGTGGTGTGAAACATACAGCTCAACACACCACTGCACACCCAAACACGCAAATCAAACACACACGCTATCTCTCATTTGCACTCTGTCTTTAATACAGACACACACTCGCCCCTTGTGTGCAATTACCTCTTCTTTGCTATTTACCTCTCTGCACGCTCGCTGTTTTTGAAGTGCTGCAGGTAAACAAAACATAGGCACACACACAAATCAAATCCCTCGAGCAGAGCTCGAGATAAACTGGCTGAAGGTCTCACGCATCCTGACCCCACCCTCCACAAACTGCAGTGCTTCACAATGCACTTTTTGAAATCTACGAACTTCTAAAAAGCATCAGCGTCACGTCAGAGAGTCAAATCACTCCCCGTCAGGTACTTCAGGTGTGATGCACGTCAGACGCCCCTCAAGCTCGACAACAACAGATGGGTTCAACATGATGAACGAGGAGAAGAAAAGAGAAGAAATAATCCCAGGATGCCCCTCTGCTGATGATTGTTGGGCAGCAGCGGCCCCTTGGCGAGCTCCTCCCCCCTCTCCAGGCGCTCTCATGCAGTCGGCTGAGTGATAACTCCACGTCAAGGCAGATGGAGGTGTGCACAAGTGTGTCTTCCAGGAGAGATGGGATGTGACGAGGGACTCAGCTGGAGTGACGACAACAGAGTTTATCAGCTGTCAATCTGCACTGTGGTGCCTTCAGGGACTATCTGTTTATCAGAGAGGGCAGGAATACATCGGCATAGGCTAATTTAGGGTCAAAATGAGCCTGGAAAATAAGTCCTCAAAAGTTTCTGGGAAATTTTCTGAAAAATTTAGCGTTTATAGGTTATGGACTGAGCATTTCTTGAGTCTTAGCTCAATGCTAGTAGATAATAGAAATTGCTATTGAAGTGCTAAAGGTTTGGCACTGCTTCAGACTAAAGCCCCATCCACACAAAGACAAACCAAGGTCTAAACGCAGACGTTTTTTGCTGAATCTGCATATCATCCATACGAAGACGGCATTTTGGGGGTCTGTAAACGATCACTTTTGAAACCAGGTTCCAGAGTGGAAAGATTTTGAAATGCCGTATACGCAGCTCCTTGATTACTGGCTCTCTGTTACATTTAAGATACGTTTACGTCATAGTTTCATATCCTCATCGACACACATGCGCCACACACGGCAACGACAACAACAATGGCGGCGTACTGTGTGGCATATGTGCTGATGAAGCTGGTGACCCTACTTTCCCTGTTGCAGCAAATCTTCTCAATCACCACCAAGTTGAACAAACAATTATCGAGGACACATTACGGCACTTTATGATCACTTTATCACAATCTCTGTTTACAACTTTGCTGCAAGTGCCTGTTTTTTCGCCTGTTCCCGCTTGTTTCTGTCATATCGTTACAGCGCCCCAGAGGTCTGACGTGTTTTACAGCTTTTTCATGCGTATCGAGTGCATTCATGTAGACGCACACATTTTCTGAGACGCCTTCGTCTTTATGATGATCGTTTTTGAAACTGTTAAGTGTTTTGTCTTTGTGTGGATGGGGCCTAAAGCAAAGAGGAAAGATTCTGCTTCTTCCACTTTAATTTACTGTATTTTAGATCAAAGCTCAAAACATCAATATGGCAAAGTATCATCCCGCACTCCTTAGGTATACGTGTATCAATACAATTTCTACAGAATCGATGAGGTCTGACTGTTTTAACAGTTGTTGAAACACTGAGGTTTAACTACCTAATGAAGCACATGTTCCAAATTTGAACTCAGGTCTCCCATCTGTGAGGACCAAAATTTAAGATTCTTCAGTTTAAGAATCATTAAACATTCACCCTTGTTCTTTTTCTTCTTGTAATAAAAAAATCTTGTCTGGAATTCTGTTAAAAGCGTAGTCAATATTCACAATTTACCTGTATCAGGACTTAACTTGACTCTTTGTCATTACAGAACGCTTTAGTGCATAACAACGATGTCTGTGTCACCAGGATGTCCTCCTCTCCCCTTGTTTGGAGCCAGAAGCTGCCTAAAACAGTTTGTTCCTCGGTCTATCTGACCATAACTACAGTATAAAGTCCTTTCATTGTTTTGGCTCAGGCAGCCGGCCCAGTGGTTAGAAAAGAGGATGCTGGTCTAATAAAATAAAAGGGCCATACTTCTTCTTTGCTCGGACATGTCCTCCTTTTTGGTTGAAAAATGATGTTCGGGAGGGTTTTTATAAAACTCCCTAAAATGTCCACGCTTTGCTTAGCTCGTTATTAGCTGGATTGACTGAGGGGCAGGACAGGGAAGTGAGCTGACTGAGCTGGAGAGCAGAGAGAGGATTCAGAGTCAAACATGAATCAATTATCAGTTGTTTATGGATATGTTCTATATATGTCCTTATACTTTATATGAAGAGCCAGACAGGAGAAATACGCCGCTCTTTCCTTTTAGGTTGATTTTATTAATGCTCCATTCACAGTACACTTGTCCATCACCTATAAATGTCCCACACACAGCACAGTACTACACACATATGTTCCTACCACACACCAGCTTCTGCTACAGTGATGATCAATGGGCAGGGTGACGCAGGTTTCAAACTGACAACTGCCATGTCTTCTGTGCCCAAATTATTTTCTTTGCATATAAAGAATTTCAATCAGATAGAAAACGAAGACACGCCAAGTGCATGACCTGCAACGCTTCGATAAGTGAAAAAGAGATCACAACATCGAACTTTATCAGCTACCTGAGGACACATGAGGCCAAGTAAGTGAAACCTGTAGACATTAGCCAGGTAGCTAACATTCCTGCCACAGGTCAATTTGCCAGGAACGTTAGCCCGACCTGTGGTCAATATGAAGCTAGCAAAGCTAACATTAGTAAAGAGGGTGCATGTGTGTTGTACGTGTGGGAAGATAAGGTTTCTCTCTTCAAGATGAAAAATCGGAGTGCTTTTTGACTCGAGACTTGCTTGGGACTCGGATCGGAGGGACTTGGGCAATTGTCTGGTACCCACCTGTCAAGATGTCGAGTGTGCATGCTGCATGCGTCATGGTGCTACACATGCTGCTGAGGGTCCTCTTTTGGGTTTTAAGAATATAGTTACCCTAAATAAAGGCCAAAGAGGAGCAAGTGGAGCCAGTGGGGAAGCACAGCACTATGAGTCCATATACATCCTCTCAAAGACAAGTCCCACTGTAGTATACTGCAGCATAATGATGGCAGAGTTTGGTTGCAACACTGCGTAATCTGTGATACACTCCCACTGAACACAGCTTCTTCACTGGTTGCCAGCCTTGTCCTTGAACCTGCATCACTCTGTTACTGCCTGTTAATCCTGCACAGATGGAGCATCACTTCATCCCTTCATAACGCCTGATGGAAGTTCATCGTAAAAGCAAAAACATCAGAAAGATGCAAATATAACACCTTGAATTGTCGCTGTGAGTAAGTCTGTAAATGGATCATCCAGCAGCAGCACTTTAATGTCAGAGCTCAGAGGAGGACGAGCTGTTGATATGCAGATGAGCCTTAAGTACAGAGAGCATGTGTTAATGTGCAGGGACATGACAATAAAGATGAGCTACAATAAGAGGGTGGCTGTGATAACCTGCACACCGCCACAGGAAGTGCTTTAACAAGAAAGGAAAATGAGGACTGACTTAGAAAAAAAAAAAAAGGTCTGACCAAGACGGAGCAGCCGGGGGGGACAGAGAGGACGAGACGGGGAGATGAAGGCAGCATGGCCGCGGAGATACATTTATATTATGTGATTAAAGGGGCTGGGGAGGCTGCTGCGCCGCTGACAGACACAGTGATGCAGTGGGAGTGGAGCGGCGGCTCTATACTCTCTAATTGACCCCGGTTAGGATCCACACACCCTTTCCTCGGCTCACAAAGAGCGCCTAATTGCTGCAGCTGATTGGGTCCTGATAGAATTACGGCTGTCAGTGAAGGTCATTAGGCTCAGATTCATCTTCCATCCCAGGGACGAGGCAAGCCGGCCTCCTTACTCCGCGGGTCGTCTTAACGAGCTCGCCGTGAGCCTTTTTGTCAGACAGAAAATCCCACATAAAGCAGGAAGGTGTAGGTGTGTGTCTGAGTGTGTGTGTCGGCGTGTTGTCTGCCGCGATCTCTGATACTTGGATCAATATTTGTGAGCGCCAACAACTTTCTCTCCCCTGAAGGTGGAGGGAAGCGGAGCAGCGGTGGATGCTTTAATCTTGGGGGTCGTGGCAGATTTCCTGCAGGAGCCCCGCTGGAGGTGAACAGGAAGTGGAGCTCTCAGATAAAGATGGTGTCATGGCCGACCTCAGATCTGAGATGAAGATCTCCAGCACAGCAGATATGAGATAGTGAGCTGAGAGGAGAGAAACACCCTCGATTCAATATCTCTGTGGGGCTTGTAGTGATATGAAGTATATTTAGGGACACTTGGACCTATAGTTAGTCAATTCTACTTACAGAGTAGGGATGTAACGGTTTGAAAATTTCATATCACAGTTATTGTGTTACAGTGTGCTTAAAATGTTGAAAAACGTACTTAAACACAGTCTTGAAATTATTTAACCCCTTTAAAATCATAATTTTAACTTCTTTTTTTAAAAAAACATTTGTTTATTATGCATTTTTCATATAGCAAACATAACAGTACCGAACAACATAGCTAGGCACATTAAAGATAATAATAATAAAGATAAGTACAAAATACATGTTTATGTATGTATACATAAACATATATACATACATATATACAGACACAAATGAAACAAGAAAAAAAACCAATAGTAATAATAGTAGTAAAATATGATTAAAAAAAATAATAACAAGGGTGATTAATTGACAAATAAAGAGTAAATACCAAACTCAATTTCATTTGTCATCCATCCAACCATCAACATTCACATTATTTTCAAGAAAATTACAGAAAATCTTCCATATTTTCCAAAACTTGACAAGTTTGTTCTTGGTTGTGTAGCACAGTTCTTTTGTCTTTTTTGTCAATAATTATGTCAGGAAATGTCCTATAAGTAAATTTGTTTGAACTTTTCTCATTAGAAATAAAAGTTAACAATTATGGCAAGTATTTGTCATTATTTTGTTATAAATGTTGAAACTGTGCGTAATTACAAGAATAGGAAAAACCTAATTTGTACTTCCCACAGGTTTCAAAAACATGTTCAAAGTTTTGAGATGGCCAAAATAAATGTAATCTATTTCACTTACACTCACATTTTATTGTCTATGTTACAGGTCGTTATATTAGACCATGTCCAGGCCTTTCTTTAATTTTTTGTTTAACTAACGATAGTCCCTGAAACAGTTAGCCCCCTTCATGACTCTCCTCTGGTCTCCCCTTTCCATGGCAGATCTCCTCCACATCTCCTTCTTTAATATTTACAAATTAAATCCATAAAACACAAACTATGACGGAAAAAGACGATCTATTACGAAAAAATACGGCAAATAAACAGGGAAAGAATGGCAGGAACACACTCCAGAATGATACTAATGCTGTTATTTATAACCTTTATACATTATTTACTCAGAAAATCCTGATAAACCTCCTATAATTCACTCAGGTATGGCTCTCTGAATCCTCTCTCTCTCTCTCGGCTCGTTTACTCGAGAAGTTACAGCAGTTTTGATCAAGATTAGACAACCACAGAGCCAGAAAATATTGCTGTAATTTATTTAACAACTTGATGTTTCTGGAGAGATGGCCGACATGAAAGATGCAGAGCACACACCATACTTTTGTTGTCTCTCCAAAGAAAATGATAAAGAAACTAGGTGATAAATGCAAGCAATCAGTCATCGAGTTGCTCGGGTTCTTCTGTCGTTTCTTTGCAACTTTTTTTTCCACAGTCTTGAACAAAAAAGAAGCTTTATTTTCATTGCATTACATAATGTGTTTTACACAACAAATGTAAGGTTCTGCTGTGGACAGTGCTTGACTGAAAAATAAGAAAAATAGGAACAATAAATAATCAAAAAAACTCAAGACCTACCATTTTAATCTGGCTTTTAGCTGATTGTATTTATTATTACTTTTTATGTTATATTTTATCTTATTTTAACTCTTTCATTCTGTTTTATTTCTACATTTTAGCTCAGAGTTTTATTCTTTGTTAAATCCTTTTCCTTTTATTCTCCTATTTTAGCAGATTTTATTGTGCACCTGATTATCTCTCTCATTTTACCATATTATTTATCCAATTTTTATTTTATATTGTTATATTATATATTTATGTATATATTTACACATTTACTTATCTTACCCTCTAGTATTTTTGAGTATTTTTAATTATTATTTTAGTTTTAGCTCCTGTGTGTCCTCATTTTTAATTGATGACCGCTAACCTCAGTCTTCTAATTTAGTTTTCTGTCAGAATTTCCTTTTTATGTCTTTGTGTGTTTGTGTACATTGAATGTGGTTTGGGGGAGGGCGGTTGCGGGGTCTTATGTTTTCACTTTATGCAATTATGCAATTTTCTGCTTTTTTTCCATTTATTGTTATGTCATTTTATCTTCTTTCCACGTAAAGCACTTTGTATTACAGTCCTGTATGAAAAGTGCTATACAAATAAACTTTGATTGACTGAAACAGTAATACACTTTACCCTCACTTTGCTTTTTCATGTGATAAAGGCTTTTCAAAAGCTCGCTGTGCTCTTACTGCTCATTTTCTCTGACGCACGGAAAGAAACCAAACATGCAGACTTTGTGTTGTGTGATTGTGGAGAGTTCAAGTTCCCCATGACTCACTACATGAGACAAAACGACCGGTTTACACGGTCGGTGAGTCCTGACACCCTCTGACTGTCGAGCTGTAATCATGCACAAATCATGCATGAAAATCTTTTCGATGGTCTGATGTGGACACCACCAATGATCAGAAGCCCTTCACTAAATTTGTGTACACTGATGGATGGATATGCTCCTCGATCATCTTGCAGCCAGCATTTAATCTCTGCTATTATAGTTATCATATTATAGTTTTGGGGCAGCTTAGCCTGCTGGCTTCTTTTCCATAATGCCGAGCTCCCCTCATGTCGTAGCTACACTGACCGTGACATGATGACGTAAGGTGAGCTCTGGACTGTTGCTGTTGATATCAGCATTTATCAAAATGCTGCCATGTTAACAAAAAATGATCCAAAAGGAAACATGACAGCATGGAGCTTGAACTGGACCAAAGCCACAGAGCTGTAGCTGTAAAAATAAATTAAGGGTTCAGTGTTAATGTTGTTAATAATCTTCATCATCATTTTCATCAGCAACCTTTTCCCTCTGTTAAAAACAAGACAGCAACTAAAAAATAGAGACCATTGGACATTTTTACCAACAAATACAAACGAGATGAAAATGTTAAGGAAATGACAGAGACTAAATCCAATCAAATTTGTAACTGAGATGCTCTGCTAGGTAGCCTAAATAAAGGTGACTGCATATCACAGAAAAGTTAAGTTTCTGTTAATTCATACATTCAACTTTGCTGTAATATAGCCGAGGATGGACATAAGCCAATTAAAGTATTGTACTGCTTCAAGACAATGTTGATTTATGACTGTTTTGACCTAAAAGAGTGAATTATGAGGCTTTTGTTAGCACCATGTACGGCTATTTATCAGTAAGCGTCCATTACTTCTTAACTCCTCTGTGGGTCAGAGCTTATTAGTTGCTTTAGTGGCTTGATGCGGTGACACGAATCCAAACTCTTGATCTTTTAATATAAGTCGGACTCACAAAGTTGTTCCTGGCTGCAGGGATGTGATCACAGTAACAGGATCTGGATTATTCCAACCCTGATGTCTGGAGATTGTTCCTGGCTCTCAGTTGCTGTTTGACTCCGTCCAAAGGTGTTGGATGAAGAAGAGGCCACAGCTCTGTGCATCCTGGTCCCTCCAGCATATTCACACTATGAAGGCGAAATTTTTCATAGGAATTTGTGCCTGATCTCAAACATTTTCTCTTCAAGCATCACGAACCACCAAAATTCTAATGTTCAAGTAACGGTCAAACGTTCCTTTTCCTGGAAAACTCTGTTCAGTTTTCCTTCTAATTTTATTTTTACTAAAAGGGAGTTCACTTTCCTCGTAGCAGCATGTTCTGATGGATGTATATGATGTGTTTTGTAATGTTTCAGGCATGGCAAAGGCCTCCATTGCTCCGCTATGTGTGTTTTTTTTTCCCAGTGATATGGAGGCTGTAGCTGCCAGCAGCTCATCGCTCTTCAGTACATTAAAGCCCTCCAGCTGTCCATTAGTGCACCTCTGTCATGTTTAAGAGCTTGAGGTGGGAGTTTCACATTAGCTGAAAGCTAACACGAATAATATAGCTGTGCAGAATTTAACCCTTGACCTTTGCTGGTGCGCCCACGCTGCCCAGCGGAGCCACCGCCACTCGCTAACCTGCTGGGAGGAACACGGAGTAATCAAAACAAATGAGTCAGTGAACGGAGAAGCAACCGGCGCCGTGAGCAGATTTCTAATGACGGCTAATATTAGCATAACCTAATATGCATGTTGATCAAGGGTAAACTTTTGGGGGAGGACATGTTAGGTGTAGAATAAACAAAAGCAGCTGCTGCCAAGGCTCCAGCAGCCTTCAGAGAGAGGAAGACGACGCCGAGGCCATCCTTAATGTGGGCTGAGCCGCTGCATGGCTACGAGACAGTCTGTCGGCTCATCTACTCCTCTTTCATTCCTGCTCACTCCTCAGAAGCTCCAATTAAATTCAGAGGAAAAAGGGAGCAGTTTGAACAATCACATTAATATATTTATTTTTCTCCATCTTCAAAAAACATCTCTTTGCTTTATTCTGCTTTTCCCCCGGCAGTTAATTGCACGGAACTCCTCCGTGCTTTCAGCTACAAGGCCGCCGCTGCCGACCCGCCGCGCTTGTCCCTTAAATATTATATGAAGTCTTAAGTAACAATTGTTGTTCTTTTGCCCATCAACTATTCATGTTCTCTAAGTGAGGTGCACCATGGGAAAGGAGTGTGGGAGAAAACCCTCGCCAGTAAAAACCTGTTTGCGATGCATTTCGGGTGAATTTTAAAGCAAACACTGCAAAAATAAAGAATTCATATTAACTATGTCAGTCATGCTTTCAACCCTCAGGATGGTCTTTTTAATAAAACCAGAGAACATTTTACTTTGTATCCTCTTAAAGCTGAGCAGAAAAGTTCTGTTCAAACCCACAGAGCTCATGGGAGTCCAGGACTTTACAGAAATACTGATTCTGCCCGACTCTGTTCCAGGAAAGTGCTTCAAATTTTACAGAAGACGTCTGAAAAATATATCATTTTTCGACCCCCTGCTAAAATTTACATCAAATCGCCGAAGACAAGAAGGAAGTTAAACTTTAAACAGACAGACGTCTAATCAACGGCAAAGTGGTTTCCAGTTTTGTGCAGCAATTTTGTTTTGCTGTCAAATACTGATTAACAATGTCTGATGCAGTAATTGGATGTGAGATTGACACTTTGGTTGGACCTTTTTACAAACATGAGGTCAAAGCTTGTAGGCTGTTTATCATGGGAGTTAAAATCTTGACCAATCTTTAACATCAATGTTGATGTCTTGCTGCCTGCTGGGATTGAAGACAACAGGACCATGGCCTCCGAGACCATCCATGGAGTCCTTGCTTGGTTGCCTTTCAGGATCCCCCCATACATAATAAAAATCAAACATGCTTACCCGTTCATGTTCTTCTACTCATCCTTAACCTGGTCATGGTGGCAGAAGATGTCCTTTATTCCAACATCTCCAAAATCTACGCTGCACACTCTAAAGGTATTCCTATGCTTGTTTGGATATCAAGCAAGCTTTGGGTCTACACTGGAGACTTGTCTCCCTTGGACATGTAGGAGGCAACAAGAAGGATCCCAATCAGATTCCCAACTACAAGTACAACTCAAAGATGCAAGCAGTCGCTCACTAAGATGCCAAGGTGCCTCTTCTGTTTACCTCCACCCAAGGGCGTAGAATTGGGTAGGGATGCTAGGGACACATCCTTACCAATATTATGCCACTATGCACAGTGCTGTCCCTCTCGCTGTGAGTAGGGCCCCATTTTACGCAAGAGGATGCATTCTCCCCCATCTAATGTAGCCACGATGTGGACTACAGGCCTGATATTTTCCATTTAAAGTGTGGCTGTAACCATTGTTGTCTGTCAGTAATGTCTTTTTGCGGTGCAGCCGATGTACGTGAATATTTGATCTAAATGCCTGCTGAATCGCTCGCCATCTTTGGGCACACGCTCTTCCGTGTGCCGCTGAGCGTAAAGACGCAGACAGACGCGCATTACTGGGACAGTGAGGGATCATCGGTCACTTTGTGTGATGTTATGATTCAAACGGTGTCTGGATGGCTCATACATGCTGTTTAGTGTGAACATAAAGACAATAATGAAGAGTCAGCTGTTTAATGAATCAAAACTGAACATTCTTCATCGGTCCAACTCTCAGCTGCTGTTTCACTCACTAACTGTTCTCTAAATTTGAAATTCATCCTGAGGTCTCCTCCATCGCATGTTGCCCATCATATAAAAACAGTCTTTGTAGGATCAAGCGCCAAATACAATGTTCTAGTGCAGCAGTTCTCAACCTGTGGATCGAGGCCCATAAGTGGGTCTCAGATACAGTGGACGGTGTACAAGTCAGGTGAAAATGTGCCGAACATGTCTTCAGTGTATTGAGGCCCGAAGAGGACAAACATCCATCTGAGTATGTCAGAGTTTACCCACTAGAATAAGCCAGACTACACCACTGGAAGGTGAGCATGTATGTTGTTGAAATAAAAAAGAAAAACTCTGTGGCATAAACACCTGGAAAACTGGAGTTCTGGAGAACTTTTATGTCCCCATCAATGTCAAAATCAAACCCTCACCCTTCCCTTCACTATTTCTCCTTTGGCTGTCTGGTGGTAGCTCCTCTACAACACACCATAAAGGCAGAGATGTTGTGTCAAAGCTTCCAAACTTTTCCTCCGTTTAAGCTCCCAAGAGATTAATAAGGTAATTGATTAAAAAAGTTTGAAATTGTCTAATCATGTTGCTCATATGCTGAGGTCTTTTTTCTCTAATCTCACACTGTGCTCTGCAGGACCTAGTGTGTGACGAGCCTTTTTTTCTTCTCCTCTCTCCCTGATGCTTTCCTTTTCCTACGTAAGAAAACAGGGCGCTGCTCTGCTGGTGACCCAATGGTATTCCCGATCCTGTCTCTGCATATCATTCCCCTACCATCAGTTTCTGACTCAGTTAACAATCCTCTCTGGATGATGGAAAATGCACAAAAACACAAAAATAATAATGCTTGTAAGAATGGAATAATCAGGCCCAAAGTCAACCTAATCATTTTGGACTGATGATTGATGATTTAAGATTTTCCTTAATACATTATCTCAAGAAAATTACCAACAATTGATGAGTTGAGGAGGTTGAAGCTGCAGAAAAAATGGCCTAAATGTCAGGAAACCCTAAACAAAATGTTGAATTTTATTTCATCGCTCTGTTTGGTTCATTTTCTATGTTTCTTCCATTTTAGCCAAATGTGTGGCTGCAAAAATTGCCTTTTAGCACAGTGAATAAAAGTTATTAAAAAATAAAGTTTGGTGTGAAAGTAATCAAGTTATCACAACTCATTAGCCAAATGTCTCCCCTGTTTCATAAAATAAAAGTTAAGCCTTCATGCTATTTGTTTATGATGGAAAATGTTTGTAGCATCCGCCATCTAAATGCAGGAAGCAGAGGCGCCATTACACACAAACGCACACAAACACACACACCCTCCTCCCTGAGAAAAATACCAACTCCCCAAATCTCAGTGAACCACGGTGGAGCCGGGGAGAGTCTAATAAGTCAAACTGCAGGCCAAGCAGGCAGCGCATGAATACCAAATGCAGCCTAATTGATTACCTAATTTATGCAATAACCAGTATTTTTTAATTATAGTTATTTATTGCCCAAATGTTTACGGGGCCGGGCTGATTCATGGGCGCTGCGTCGAGCCATGGGTCAGGCTCGGTGGACCCTGTTTATAATGCTGACAGCAAAATTATCACAGCTCCACTTCATCATCGCCGCGGCTGCTGCTGCTTCTGCTGCTGCTGGAGGGAGGAGAGAGCGGAGAGTGGGTCGAGAGAGAGGCCGAGGACGAGCCAGAGAGTGGATGTGGTCATCAGGAAACCACAAAGTGTGTTCCACTTACATTTAAAGGTCTGTGTCCATGTAATGAGAACTCTTTGGAGATATCACAGCTGCTCCAACTCTTTTAAAAAATATTCTTCCTCATGTTGTCATTATTAACTGAACATTAAGGTCACTTTTTAGAATTAAAAATCATTTGTGAACACAGCTTAAATCCTCTGCTAGGAGGCTTTCTTGCAAGATGTAATAAAAGAAATTATGTGTACCACTGAAATAGCATTCAAGCATTTATGAGTGTAAACTAGAACTTTACCAGACCATACGGAAGTCAAATGTGCAAGTACATTGAAAAAACTGAACTTTTCTGCTGTTTGAAGAAACGCTTCCACTGTGGGCCACCAAAGTTCATTGTTGAGTGCTTGTACATATTAAGGGGCCGTTTACATGGTGCCGAAAATGGTCAAATCCGATAAGTTTTCATTGCGTTTTGGCCTTGCGTCTACATGGAAACTTGTTGAAAATGGAAACTTTTGAAAATGAGCTCCAGGGTGGAAAGTTTCCAAAACGCTCTCCGTGCAGCCCCGTGTAAACCCAAATGGGAGCGTTTCAGGGTGAAACGCCGGCCTCACCACATGCGCAGTACTTTCAGATGAAGGCTGCGTGCGCATACCAGGAACAACAACAACAGCTTTGGCTGTCCGCCGAGTAACATGTGAGTGTCTTACTGTGCTCGGTCGTTATCCAGTCAAAACCATCCAAACAGATTTGTTGTCCAGAAAAGAAACTCCTGCGTCTGTGCGTCTATTCACCATTGTTGTTCGTGAAAAGTTTTTCCTCTTTGTACGTGTATTGTAGCAGCGCTGCCTCTCTGCAGACCTACAGCGCCATCTACTGAACTGGCATGTACACTACAGCGGATTAACTCGTCTCCGAGCATCGTCGTCTGAACGCAGAAGAAATCTAAAACGCAAAGGAAAAATCTTTGTGTCTTTAAGTCAGGAGTATCCATGTAAACGCAGCCTAAATCAAACATTTTGATCCACTTTGACATGGCATTAAAACTAAAGTTGTGTCCAAAGTGGCATACTAACGTCCTACTCATACTAAGTGTGACGTCAAAATGAGTATGTAGTGCATTCACATTAGATAGTATGAAAAGATTGAGTGTGCGAGAAATACCCGGATGTATACAATTCCAGAGAAATTTTAAGTATGTGAGGTAGGCATACTAGTCACACTCAAACGCCCCATAATGCATTGCAAGAGAAAATGGACGACCTTCCTGGGACGAACGGATCGTCTTCGTTGTCTGCGGACAGTCAACATTTTACTGTATTTGGGAAGTTACTGATTATAATAATATTAATATCATAAATGTTAAATCGTCTTGAGACCAGCATTCAGCTAAAAATCAGCCACTAGCAAACTTCCTGTTTTCAGAATAAAAGCATCTTTTATTATCTCCTTTTAGTTCTTTAACGCTTTTGTAAATTGGGCTCTTGTTTTGGAGCCGCCTGGAAGTTTCTTCAATAGCATAATGGCGCGCATAATGCAGAGTCCGAAATGCTGAAATGAAATTTGTATCCATGCGTTTTATCGCTTAAATGAGCACATTTTGGTATTCTACATGGTGACTTTCTCACCTAAAATGCTCTCTGAACTTTCAAATGTGGCGAATCAACAGAGATAGTTGATAGCCTGGTGTGCTTCTGATTTTTGTCGGTGCATCATGGGAAACTTAGTAGTATACTACAGTGTGAACGGTTGGCATTCATCATACTTACATATCATACTATCAATATACATATCATACTTACAATATGTAGTATACAGTATATACACATGAGTTTGTAGTATGTTAGTATGCCATTTTGGATACAGCCTTAGTCATAACCTCACCAATTACTATAGTTTTTTTGTTCAACAACCTTTATTTTCCCTGACATATATATGCATTCAAACTTTACTCACATTCAGTAAAGGGTTTTTAGATGTTCCATTTTATCCAAGTGTAAAACATGACTTCAGAAGTTCAAGGAAACATAAAAATGTCTTCCCTTCACGCTTCATATTTTAGTCAACTAAATATGCAATGGATTACTCTTCGGTCACAGTCCATTTAATCCATAAATCTGACATAAGTACAGCATAAACACTCATAAATTGTCTTCAAAAGGATGTCGCTACCTTGACTGTGAGGGCTGAGGTTTAACATGAGTCATTACAACGACAAAAAAAGTCCACACGGGTCAAAAAAGCAGAAAATGACCTTAAGTTCTATGAGTTAGAATCGGAATCAGAGTTTGTATTTCATGGTAAGTACACTCACAGATACAAGGAATTAAAACTGATAGGTAAAAGAATCAGGAGAAATATATCAAAGTATAAAAACATGGAAAAAATGTTAAAAAAAGATGAATTAAAGCTATGGTCTACGATTTGGAAGCTTGGCACATGTTAGTAACACCGTTTATAAGGCCATCATGGTCCTATGGTCCCATCTAAGCAATATAAAGACCAAAAAGAATGAAAAAATCCATTCAGTATATCAGTATATAGGACTGAACACTGCGCCGGCTGCCGAACGGCCACTGACCGGGGGCCGGTGCAGCACTGGCCGACGGCTGCAGCACCGGCCGTTTTTGTATACTCCAGAACATCCAGATGACCAGCCCGCCCCTGGTTGAACAGGTAATGGCTTTGTTTACTACAGTGGGAGATGTCTGCTGAATAACTCTGTTGGTCTGTGCCTGTACTGGCTAATGACTGAACGTTGTTGGTCAGAACGGGTAGGCTCTGTCAATAGATTTTAGCATAAATTAGCCGTTAGCATTGTAAATTGAGCTGGTGAAGACATGATGAGAAACGTACATCCTCGCCCACAATCGGCTCTGCTCTGATCGGCTAACAGTGGCGACGCCAGACCAGCTTCGCCGCTGGTCCAATTGAAATGGCTACCGCTGTGTGTTACAAGGGGGATGACTGTCGTGTTTGATACTTTCAGCTGTGAGAAATCTCATTGTTGTTGCTGCTGATATTTGCTGCCGGCTTATTGCTCTGCCAGAGGGGGCGTGTTGTTAGGAGGTGACACGAGCTGGGGGGCGGGATCTTGGAACACGGAGGGGAGGGGTGAGTGAAGGGGAGGCAGGCTGCTTTATTCAAATCTGTCTCAACAGCCAAACTGGTTTTCAGATGGTAGACCCTAGCTTTAAGTAGACAAACAACAGGCAAAGAAGACTAAAAACACAGCCCGGCCATTGAGCTGTCATTTATTTATTCATTCATTTAATAACAGTACTCATAAATATATAAATACAGAGTGCATGAATGTGAATACAGTGCTCCAAGTTAGTTTTAAACTGTGGTAGATGCTCCTGTCACAAAGTACAGTTGTCATCTTTTTAGCCAAAATTAAACCTGTTGTTCTGTGACATTTTCTCCATGTACGGACTGTCCTCTGATTTTGGTTTATCTATTTCGGCTCACTCTAAAAATCCACCAGCGGAGGTGCGAAAGCTGCTCCGGTGGCGGATCCATCACAGATTTATTTTCACCACGGTGACCTTATCACCGCTGTAATCCAGCTGAAGAGCTGATGTGTGAATCATTTTGGGAAGTCGACGGCTGCAGCGTCCACTTATCGACACAAAGATGATGAGACGATGCCGTTCCCTCTTACGTCCGTCCTGCCTGTTATCCTGTATCATCCTCCTGTCATCAGATCTCACATGTTGGATAAAAATGAGTGGCACTACAGGAGCTGGATGATCACATCAGATTGTTTGGCCTATACGGGTCTGTGGAATAACTTGGTGAGGTTTGGAGGAATGCGTCTGATTTTTGATTGTGAAATAAACAAGTGCAGATGACAGCCAGCAGAGCTCTCCTGACTCTGAGTAGCTCCTCTGCAACATAATTGTGCAGAGACAAACAAAATTAAAGCTTGGAGAGGCCTTGTAGTTTTCGTAGATGTCAGGAAATCTGGGAGTGAGACACAACTGCAGTCTTTGGTTATTCCTTTGGGATGATTTGAAGAAACCACTCAAACAACAAATGACTCAAATGAAACACCAATCAGGGACTGCAAGGCAATGACAAAACAGCTTTTGTTTGATTCTTTGAAAGGTTTAAACTAGTCCTATTCAATAAGTGGCCCGAGGAACACATGCGGCCCAAAAGCAACCCTCGATAGGTCCGGAATCAAGGTGATTAGGACTTTGGCAAGAAAACAGGAAAAACTTTTATAAACACCGTCAAGATCTTACAAAAATTCCAACTTTATTACGGACACTGAATGCAACATGTTCTGAAAGGTTGTTGTTAAGCAAATTACTTTTAATGCACTTTCAAATGTGACCAAAAAATAGTGTTTTTAATCTGCACTTTCTTTAATGTTCATATGCACCTCAATATGTGCTTGTATTTACCTGTCAAAACGGTTCAGTCATAAAAGGCATAAAACTCGGTCTATGCCTTTTTGTATGTGGCATTAAATGAATCAACATCCAGTGTGTTTGTTATCTATTTGTGTTTTGTTTTTTTTACGTGGTTAAATTTGCTCACTGTCTACCAAAAGTGTCCGGCCCAGCTCGTGTCCTAAGTCTGAAAAACTGGCCCGACTGAATTTCTAACGGAAAAGCCCTGGTTTAAACCAAAGTGTTTAAACTTCGCCTCCTCTGAGTTGACAATGGAAGATGGATGCCCCCAGTGTGAACAGTTATTTAGCTCCTGTAATAATCCATTTATTTGCACTTCTGACTGGGGTGTGTCGCTCTAGATCAGCTGTATACATAGTATTGTTAGACTTATATTTGCAAAAATGCTGCCATAGTGATAATCACATTCTTCACGTGATACTTGTGAACAAGGCAGGACATGCTAACAACAGCTCGGCATGTTTTTTTTCCCGACTTCAACTGGAACGCCGATGAGTCGGAGATGATGTCACTCCCAGTTCCGAGGTTACTGGAACGCAGCATTACGACAGTCTCTGCACGTGCTCATGGGTAGCAGAGTCTTATTGTCTAAAGTAATAGATTCTCCTCATAGCACCTTTAAGCATGCATTTAAACTATAAAAAGCTGGAACAAAACACTCACAATAGTTTCTCTGCAGGCTTCTCTTAACCCTCTTCTGAATAAATTATTAAATGTTTTAGTGTACCCCTGGTTGGGAATCACTGCCTTAGGTCACCTGGGGAGAAATACAAATAGTCTTTATGTTCCAGAAAATATGGTACTTTTGTGCCTTGCTTTAAACATGCTTTTGTAAAATTTGGAGTTTGAAACAGCTATTGACTCAAGCAGGGAGGATGGAGACATCAGTCAAATTGAGTTATCATGCAGATTTTTACAGTGTAGCAGCACCAACAATTGTTTCTGTGTCAACATCATCAGACGCAGAAACAAACAGTGACGTGTGTTTGGGCCCGGGGAGGTGGAAGATGTTTACTTCAGCCAAACTGAGGAGCAGGGGGTGCTGGGTAATAACACGAGGTGTCACAGCGGGCTGCCAAACACTGTAAATGCACAACTCGTGTAGCGGCATTAAACATGTAGGGACGTAGGCGAGTGACAGCGAGGATCTAGAGACTGAGTCCACACGACAGGAAGTTATCCAAACGGCGTCAGGACTCGGCGATAATGAGACAAACGGCTTAAAGGCAGAAGAGGGGAACATAAGGGGTGCAGAGAAGAAACCACCAGAGAAGGCTTCGCTGTGTTTGTCGTTTCTGCGGCTCACACTCGAGGCTCGGCTCAGAGAAAACCCTCACAGAGAAGAAGACCTGCAGACTGTGCTGACCTTTGACCTCCTGTTGGAAGAAACCGCTCCAGCTGCCACTTTGGATTTGAGACATCCCTGTTCTGGTGCTGTCCCCCCAGAGCAGCGCTCTGCTTGTTGATGCAGCTGCCAGTGCTGAGTCTTCTCCACGAACTGGTCCATCAGTCTGTCCTGTTAGATGTCTGTCCGTCCCACTGACAATCAGTCCGTCCTTCTAACAGTTTGTCAGCAGCACTTTGAATCTCAGCGGCTGCAGCTGATTGGTGCCGACAGGCTGTTTGACAATGACGACTGCTGCAGCTCTGTAGCTTTTAGCTTCAAACCGTTCAGAGATCAACCACATCTACGATCAGATGGAAATAACATTACTGTTCAGGCTGGAAGGTTTAATGATGAAATGGTCGCCTACTTAAAGACAGAAATGTTATTAGTTTGATTAATTTCATTTATTCAAATCAAACTTTATTTATAAGGCACTTTTCATGCTTAAAAGCAACACACAGTGCCTCACAGAGGCTAAAAACAACATAAAAACAGAAAACCCGGCTATCCCCCTCCCACAAATAAAGAGACATATCCAGACACACACTTGCGGACATCAACATACGCACACTCACACGCCTGCGCCCACACACACACACCTACACACTTTCATACGAGCCGTCATAAAAGAGAGAAAGAGAGACATGGCTGTGCACCGAGGACTGAGGTAAGGAATAAACCACCTTTGGGGGCCACCAACACTGAGGAGGGCTCCTGGCCCATGAGGAGCGCACCCGGAGACTTCCATCCTCCAGCGCAGACACGAGGCCCCACAACACAGTGCAGGGGCCTCCGTCATACTAAAGCAATAATAAAAAGAAAAGAAAAGAAAAGAGACAAAATAACATAAAAAAGATAACTAAAATAACATAAAAAATTAAGAATTAAATACGATAAGAAGTTTGATAAAAAAAATAAGTAAGTTATGAAGTAATTGAAGAATAAAAAATAATGAATAAATAAGTCGATCAAATCAATTAAAAGCTTGATTAAAAAGGTGGGTTTTAAGCCTCTTTTAAAATTGCACATTTGCATATTATAGCATATATCAGAGCAAAACAAAAAGTAAAACACTGCAAAGGAGATTAGATGCTTCCAAAAATACTCACCCTCAGACAATAACACATGTTAAAGACAGTTTTTTTAAGTAAAGCAAAATCATACAGCTGTGCAGCAAACATATAAAACAACAATAACAATTTCAAGATCTATGAATTTTGAAATGTTTTGTAAAATGAATGACCATTTTTAATGCTTTTTGAATGATAATAATGTAGGTGCTGCTTGTATGATGAAGGAAATTTATTCAACAGAGATGATCCTCTTTATTTATAAAGTGGGCTGGCTTTCTTTGTCAGTTAGAAGAGACAGGCATTGGTTACTTTTCATCTACACTGCTCTTTAAGGACATCTGCCAGAGTATCTAACCTCTCTATTAAATATGACCACAAACCACAACCAAACTCATTCTGGCTAATGCTTGATGTTCCAAGAGTCCACAGCAAGATCGGAAAAACATCATTCAGCTTTTGTGCAGCCCACAGAAACTCAGTTCTCTTGTTAGCATAGGACAGTTTCAAAATATGATAAAGAAACACCATGTTCTTGTCTGTAACTGTTTTTGAATTTTACTCCACTGTTGTTTCTTGCTTTGTTGTCTTGCAATTGGAAGTGAGAGCACACTCTCAATGGCATTTTGAGATTAAATAAAGAAATAAATGAATTTTAATGTGGTTTGACCAATAGAAGTCTGACAAAATGGAAGGTAAATGTCCTTAAAGTCCCTGGTATGATATGAATGGAAATCAAATGTTAAAAAGCAGGTTGACTATTTTAGGTTTTCTTTGCCTTTAGGACTTTTTCAACTATTCCTCTAACAGTAGGTCATTTCTGTAGCCAGACTCGAGCTCATGATGATTTTCACTGTTTACCTCCAAAATCAAATCCGTTCATCCCTGAGTTTGTCCAAACCATTTTGCAAAGTAAGATTTCTCATTTTTATTAAGATACTGTGTTCAACAGAGAGAGAAGGACTTGATAAATGGTAACCTTGGCCTTGGACTCATGACCTTCAAATGGAAGAAGTTTAGCAACCATTAAAGAGCCACCACAAGCACCACCTGATCCACCTCTATTCTCGCTCTGTCAAACCTTCTGCCCCTTTGAGGCTCCCTTCCTGACATGGACCCAGTATGCTGCTCGTGGTTGACAAGCAATGGCACTGCATGTCAACTTTGCTGCCACAAGCCTTTAGACTTAAACCTGTGATGAAACAATGGTAGGTCTGGAACCTTCTGCTTCAGTCAGGGTGTGGCACCGTAAAGAGAGGGAGACTTTTCTTCTTGTCTGTGAATTTTTTTTGTTTAAAAACCTTATATCCAGGGGGAACGAATGAGGAATTTTGAGTAAATGAGTTTATGTAGTCCATCTTTAAAACTTGGTTAAATAGCATAATTTAGTGCAGTTTGATTATGAGTTCTTACAGGTGTTTTAGAGTCTGTTCAGTATATATATGCAGTTTTTTTTATGTTTGCCACATCTAATCTTTAGTGTTGTGTTACTCAAGACCAGTCTGGGTCTCGAGACCACATTTTAAAGGTCTTGATCTTGTCTCGGTCTCGGACTGGCCGGACTTGGGATTTTCCATCAAGACCGATCAAGACCAGCACTGATCTGCTATTCTTCAGCTTCACTAATGTGAATAAGGAGGAACACCTGGTAAAACAACAAAAAGCTTCAGTTCATGTGTTATTTCCCCCCCCCTGCAGCCTTCTCAGTGTTGTGACTGTGGGACTCCCTCTTTAACTGTTCAACCTTGTCATGGTTTTGAAAATAGATTTTGATAGTCTTGGTCTTGTCCCGGTCTTGGCTTGTCTCTGTCCTGGTCTCAACTCGGTCTCGACTTCCAAAAGTCTTGGTCTTGTCTTGGTCTCGCTGCATTTTCTGGTCTCGGGCAAGTCTCGGTCTCAGATAGTATGGTCTTGAGCACAACCCTACATTTCCCTTTTTATGCCTTATGACTGCTTATTTCATTTCTTGCTGACCTTTGGTCAACAAGCACTTTAAAATGGCCGCCTTATTAATTTAAATACCATCCAATGGAGGCTGTCCCTCAGGCCTTTGACCAAAAATAGAGCCACTGATGCCCCCTTTGGACACTCCCTTTCAGTGCTTCATCGGTTACAAACTACCTCAGACACACCTCTGCAGCTGTCCCATTCGTTGACCCTAACACTGAGTAAAAAGGCCTGAATTGACCTGAACGACCCGGGAAGTGCCCAGCTGTGCCAGGAACTCAGGTGACCACCCAGATCATGAGCAAAGTAATGGGTGACTACATTTTTAGCTCCTCCAAAATCAACTCTTATAAATGGAAAGGCTTCTTGAAGAAGAGAAAGAGCATCATTTTATTTATTTATTTATTTCTAACATATTAACAACAAAATATATACAAAACAAAAAAAGATGAAATAATAAGACAGCAGAAAGCTAATTTATAATATTCATCGGAAGTTACAATGTACAAAAATCTAAACCAGGCTTAGATTGGTTTTTAAACGTGTTGAAATTTGGAGATAAAAAACTTGTCAAATCATTAATCCAAAGCTGCAGAAGTAACACTACCAAAGGTTTAGGGGATAAGGGTCCAATCTTGAATCTAAGCTTTAATGCAAACAAAAATTGTGGACCTTTGAGATATGAAATTAGCTTTGTTTGATCAGTCAGTGGGCAGTTTAATGTGATTTGCATGATTGTCAGTTCTTTGAGCTCTCTTCCACGGTTTGTGTCCTTTAAGATGTGTTATTTTAAACCTTTTTTATGAGAAATACATATTACAGCTTGTATATTTGCACCAAGATCAGTTTATGCTGCTACAATACTATAACTATGCATATGCAACCATAATGAGAACATTTAAATGTTTACTTTCCATGATACACATGTTTATTTGGCATGGAAATTATCATTTTACCAAAACAATCCAACAGTAATGTTCTATTTGTGTTTTGAATTGTTTTCTGCATATTTCAGCCTTTTGTTAATGACATTTATTTTATTTTTGGTTCTGATTTAGCATTATGTGTTTGTTGTTTTGCTTGCAGACACTCAGATCAGGTTTCTTCTTCCCTGGAAAGCTCTCAGCCCGTCATTAGCCGGCTCTTGGATGTGCTGATCAACCTCTTTCTCTAATGGCCTGGCGGTGAGTTCAGACCTGGACGAACACCTCGACTCAAAGAAGAGCCACGCAGCGATGAACGAGTCGTGCCATCCTTTACTGACGTCTGCGCACGCTCAGCTCTGCCAGTTTGACTCCCAACCAACAGGATTCAGTTTCAAATATAACCGAACTGGAGACGAGTCAGAAAAAAGAAGAAGGGAGAGGATGAGCATTCTGGGCAGTCTGCTGTTGGCGGGGGGATCTGGCCTACGTTTCCCTGCATCAGCGTCAAAAAACAGGTAGTTGGAGCTGCAGATAAAAGAAAAGAAGCGAGCGCTTGGATTTAATTTGGCTGATCTGACATGTTTGATGAATGAAGAAACAATGCTTTCCTCTGCTCAATAAAACAAAAAGCTCCGGCGCTGTGTGCTCGCCAGCTTCCCTTCGCCTTCTGTTCCCCTCAGAGGACCGAGTGACACCAATTAACTCCCAAACTGTGGTAATCAGGGGACCTGTAAGATACCACGCAAATTAAATTACTCCATCCCCAACCATATGCCAATATGTGTCGTCCTCAAAGCTGCTCTTCAGAGCGACTCTGTGGCACGATGACACAAAAAGCAGAGAAGTAAATCAATAATAACACACAACAAAAGAGAAAATAAAACATCTTCAGCTGTTTCATCGCTGATGAGGCCTCAAGGGGTTCATTTTCGAATTTCAACACAAGATTTCTGCCAGCTTCTGCACTGATTGACAAGTTTTTAATGCAAGGGGATGTAAATTAAATCTGCTCGAGCTCAGAAAGACCTGTTTGGCTTTAACAGTGACATGAAGAGCGTGGTCTTCCACTTGGTGTTTAAATGGCTAAGTAACACTGCTGAGAGGTGTTGCCTTTTAAAATAACTCCTTGTGACTGCATTAGGTTATATGTTTAAGTATTTTGCGTTACCAAGACCCTCCAACCAGTTGTTACCAGTGTTGGGAATAACGCTGTTATCTTTTCCCAGTAACTGGTAATCTAATTAATTAATTACTTTTTCATGCGTCACAACGACGTTACCGACAGTGAAATGTGGCGCGTTACTTTGCACCGATGTTTATTAGCTGATATCTGACCTGCCTCACTCAGCCAGACACAGACAGGAACTGCACCGCTAACAGACAGATGAGAAAATACCAGAGTTGCCAGGTCTGTTTATTATAAGCGATTTTCGACTTCTTCATTTCCTAACTTGCATGTGCATATTGGGAGTTGTGGGCTGCACTTTTTGGGCTTGTTCCAATAGTGCAGTTGCTCATTTGGGCTTGTTGTGCCCCCAAACCATCAAAATAAACACAATTCAGAAGTTATTAAAATTATTTTATCAATTTAATAGGTTAAGGCACTAATTTAGAAGGCAGAGTCACATCATTTATCTAGGATGGCAAGATTAGACAAATGCAGCACAGATGAAAAAATTCTATATTATTGTATATATGAACATATATTTAAAAAGTTAGAGAAAATAATGCAGCAGAAATGCATTAAAAATCATACACCTGAAACACTTATAAAAAAGAATAGTTGCTATTATCATGACATAACTGATACTGTAGAAAAAGTATATGTTTAATGAATGTATTTTAATAATTAAAATATAAAATAGCGATATTATATTCTTATTTTATAAGAGGTAGTAGTTGTAAGAGTAGCAATGCTGTTGTTGATATTGCTTTTTTAATAAATTTTCCTATTATTATTGTTTTTTTTTTGCTGTTATTATCACAAGCAAAATTATTCTCCATTATGTTTATTTTTTACAATATGTGTTTTATGATCTTAAATATATTATATTGTTTTAATTTTATTTTGTTATTATTATTTTTTACTATTGTTGTTGTGGCAATTATTTTATTTAAACTATTATCATTTTTAAAGAGCAGCACAACAAAATTAGAAGACTACATTTCAGCTCTCATAGCTTGGTCATTTTCTTCAGGTCATAGATTTTTTTTTTTTGACAAGGTATTTTTTTATTGTTTTTTTAAGTAACACAGAGCAGAAAACAACCCCAACTCTGAATTAACAGCCAGACAGTACTACAGATATATATTTAAAAAATATATTATAAAAAATAATAAAATAAAATAAATACAATAAATAAAAACAGATGTAAAAATAAATAATAATAATAAAATAAAATAAATGCAATAAAGGTCAGATTTCTGACAGTATCTGAAATCTCCAGGTTACTACATTTTCAACATCTCACACATCTCTGTAAACTAAACTAATGAATATTATGTTGACCTGTTTTGGAGCCCAAAGTCTGCAGGAAATGCAGGCTCCATTATATCAGGCTGATTGTGTCATCACCAGCATTTTGGCCACGACTTTTAAGTGGTGTAAATTTGATGGGGAGACAGCCCTATCTGATTCTGAGTTATTGATCCATCCTTTGATTATTTCCCAGAGTTCACAGCATTCTTCATTTGGTGTTTCTCAGAAACTTTGTGAGCAGAGACATAAAGGCTCGGGCTAATAGCCCTGACGAGGATGGACTTGCTAATTTGCTAATGGCTCCTTCTTCCTGTGGGCCATTAGATAAGCAGCAGCAGCCACCACTCTTTGAGCTGGCGTTATGTAAACCCTACTGATCACTATCGGCCCCGCTAATGGCCTCTGAAAGGGAGAAAACACATTCAATCACATTTATTCACCACCAGAGATATGGCGGCGTGTAATGCTAACCGGAGCGGATCCGCCGTTCGTTCCGCCGTGTCAGAGGGCTTTGATTTAGCGCTCGATACTCCGTCGGTTTATTGTGCTGCTCTGTGTTTTTCTAGATGTGTCGGCCGATCGCCTTTAATCATTAGCACAGGAAGGGCCGGGCAGTATTGATTTAGATGAGCGCTCGACCCCATCACCGCAGCTCATCATTAAGAAACACTTTACAGAGACAAACACTAACTGAACATCAAGACCTCACAAACAGCTACAGGTGACAACAACACACTCAGGAGCACACTGCAGAGCACAAAAATACACTCAGGCTGTTTGAGACTGTTAGGGGAGAGGAGATGGCTTTGTTTTCTTGTCACAGTGTCGCATTTGCCAGATGATGCATTAAGACCGACAGTTTCAGCAGAAAAGATGTCCAGAAAAATAAATCATCCCGCTTTCTTTCCATCCATCTATCCATATGGCTTTTCCCTTCCAGCTGGCATTGGGCGGGAGGTGGGGTAAACCCTGAGCCAATCACAAGAAGACATTATTTATTTATTTATTTATTTGCACTTAAATACAATAGAAGTAAAAGAAACAGTGAATAAGACTAAGTCACGTGCAGGTGATGACAAACACAATGTTGACCTATTTGCAAACCTTGCCTTAGGAGTTAATACAAATAAATAAATACTAATTTAATTATTTTATCATTATTAACAGAAACTAGAAAGCATTAAGAGAGTGCAAACCTCCACTAAGGTAGCTGACATATTGCTGTTACATCAATAATCAATAGTTCGTGATAAAGTTACCATCATATTATGATTCCTTCACCCTGAAAACTGTTAATATTATTACTAGTTAGACAGTTATTAGGCAAAAACTAGTGTTCATTAACAACGGTTATCTGGAGCATCACCTTAATCTAATTATTTTTAAGTTCGGCCATTACCAACATCTCCTGAAAATTAATTTAGCTAACAAACCAGCAAACATACAAACAAACCTACACCAGCACAATATTACCTTAAAGATGCTATCTCTAAGTAACTACAAAAAAGTCTCACTTTTAGATATATGCCTGATGGAAATACACACTTTAAGATGAGTTTTATAGCGTCAAAATAGGTTATCTATAAATGCTATTCCTTAGCTTCACGGTCGGGTCAGACAGAACTGGACTGGCCTGGATACTCAACTTCAGTATAATAGGAGGGTTTCAGTCACGTGATTATTATGACGTATGAAGAGGGCGTGGTTTTAGATGGAGGGCAGGAAGTAAACATGGAGTCTATGAAGAAGACCGGCGAAAGTTCGTATTGTGCTGATCTAGGTCCAGTTTCAAGAAATAGATATAAGCAGTTAATCAATAGATACGGTGGGCGTGATCCATATCTCATGAAGATGAGCGAGTTTTCGGCAGAGACAAAAGATTTACCGGCAATTGAGGCTATCGACATCGCAAACTATCTGGTAATTCAAACAGCAGATGAAAGCCTACAAAAGTATGGAGGCATACAACTTTTTCATCAGCGGGTGGGTCCACAACCTCGGTACCAAACTACTACAGGATGGTTATTGTTTGGTCTTCGCAAGGGTGAGTCTTTCTTCTTTTTTATGTGTTAAGGTGCTAGCAGCTAGCAGTCGCGGCTATGATGTACACAAACCATGGAAACAAACACGCAACAAATCTGAACGGCGACGTTAGCCCAACAGTCAAAGAACACAAGGACATTAATTTGTGATATACTTAAAGCACCCATAAACAACATAAAACATTGGCATCTTGATTGCTTATCACCGCAAGTTCTAACGTTACTTTACCTCCTGCCCTCCATCTGAATTGCACGCTGTCGCTATGCGACAATGTGACGTCACGTGAAACCCAGCTATTAAAACTAGAGCAAATTTATATTATTCACACACGTCTTAGAGCACCGGGCTGTAAGTAGCCATATATAGCCGGCTATAAAACTACGATACTAAGTTCTCCAAAATTTGCTTGTTGTCACACATCATAAAACTACCGCTATGTAACTAGAAAGAGATACATTACCTCGTGGCTTTGCATCCTGTAAGTTGTTGAAAAAAGAAATTGTAAAGCAATGCAGAGTTCTGAGGAAGGTCCGAGCTGCATTTATTAGCATCACAAAAAACACACTTTGGCTTGGGTCACGTCTTTACGACAGTCGCCGTGCGTGCTCATGGGTAGCAGAGTCTTTATCTCGCCGGAAATAGATTCTCCTCATAGCACCTTTAAATAATATTTTTGAGGTCTTCAAAATGTCTTAAAAGGTATTAAACTTGACCTTTAAAATGGTGCAGGAACCCTGTTCTCCATTTTCCAATCTCTGTTCCTACCCTCAGCTATGGTCACGAGCGGTTAGTAGTGACAGAAAGAACAAGATCACAGGTGTAAGCAACTGAAATGCGTTTCATCCACAGGGTGCCCAGCTCTCCCTTCGATATAGATTCAGAAATTTGGTCATCTGGGAGGGGCTCCTCTCTGTTGAAGTGACTCGGGCACCTAATCAGAATGCCTCATGGACGCCCCCCTGATGAGGTGTTCAGGGCATGTCCCACCAGAAGGAGACCTCGAGGACGATCGCGGACATATTGAAGGGTGTATCCCAATTCGACCCCTTTGCTGGTCTTACCCCTTACCCCTTGGTTTTGCACATTAACATCATGTAAAGTG
This sequence comes from Scarus forsteni, assembly GCA_036419115.1. Taxonomy (NCBI): domain Eukaryota; kingdom Metazoa; phylum Chordata; class Actinopteri; order Labriformes; family Labridae; genus Scarus; species Scarus forsteni. The sequence continues at coordinate 36,669,246 of JAZDUH010000383.1, forward strand.
GTGTCCCAATACTCTGTAGGCCTGCGGGGAAGGGCTAAAACCAAGGGCTACACAGCCCTCAAAATGAAGACAGACTAGGACCTCACTTGAAACCAAGGGGTAAGAGATTTCCTTTAATACACCGGGCCCGCCGACATGAAGCAGAGCGGAGACCAAAGGAAGTCCTTAATTATAAGTAATAGTTTTATCATCAAGTAAATATAAATCATGTTTTTCGTTATTAGTCACATTTTAAAATTTCTCATTAAAACAAGCTAGCTTTCACAGCCATGGCTGCGGTTATTGTCGCATCTGCTTACGTAACAGCCAGCGAGCGACTCTGGATGATGACTTAGTGAGAATAAAGTGGCGTCTCGTTTCTCCGTTTGTGTTTTACCCCTTACCCTTGGCCCTCAAAACAGAGGGCTAAGGGGTAGATTTGGGATGCACCCTATGTCTCTCAGCTGGTGGTACGGTACAATGGTGCTCACTATCGCTCCCCTTGTTTGTATATTTTATCAGATATGAACAAAATGGAGACCAAACAAACTTACATCTCAAACACAAACAAACAGTTCATGCTTGGTGTTTGCAGCTCGTATATTCTTCAACTTAAACTTAAAACTTAAGACCCTTAAAGTTTTTGATCTATCTGTCTTAGCCCCTCAGTACATCAGAACGCCGTAAAGGCGTAGCAAAAAGCCTAATTCGATCTAAATTAGTGTCTCTTTCCTGTCTCAACATTATGGATTGTGGATGAGGGACTAATTAGGCTGCTATTAATGCAGAGAGAGGTTAAAGACGATGGAGCCTGTCACAAAACAGAGGGAGGATGTGATCAGCTCGCTCAGCCACTGGAACGTGTCTCCCCTCCATCTTTCTGCCGAGGTCAGCGCTTCTGTCAGTTTGTGAGCAGGCTGCACTTTAGCTCTGCTCATGATCAATGTGCACTTTATACGTGGTAAACAAATAATAACTCAGCTTTACAGGCAGTCAACCGCCCCCAGGATTAAAGCTCGACTGCACCGGGCTGCAGGATGGGCGAGCGTGACGTAATGATGTGTGTGACAAATCATGAGGAGGAGCCTGTCTGAAGCTCACATTACAGTAAAACACAGGAGGGGCCGCTGGCAGGAGCGTGACACGTCGTTATAGAGGGGACATCGAGGAATAATGAATGAATATCTGTGCAGCAACAGTACTCGCACTTTAAACAACCTTAACATGGAAGAATTCAGCTGATCCTGCAGCCATATTGTAGATTAAAACACTGAAATAACTGCATCATATTGAGAATAAAAGAAAAAGGGTCACAACTGACAACTGATATTTATAGTTTAACCCGAAGAGTATAGCTGGGCTCATACTTAAGGAGAAATACATCCATGCATCATCGTTCATATGCACCTTCCTCCATGTCTGCTCCCTGATTCATTTGGATCACTTCAGACTAAAGTGGCATTTACAAGTGCTGCAACTCTGCAGATAAAGGGGGAACGCTTTTGTCGAGAACATAATGTTGGAAAACTTTGCAGAAAAAAAGATAAGCCTGGCATGCACACTGTTATAAACCAGTTTTACCCACAGTGCTTATCTATTGGCACTTCTGTTTGATTAGCCTCCAGGCAAGGTCGCATGATGTGCCAGTACTGTTTCCTTTATTTCTTGTGAACTTGTGATCAAGGGATCCAGTTTCTTTTCCAATGTTTTTTCTTTGAGTTGTAACTTAACAGAATGGCAGCCCCTCAGGACTCAAGGGGAAGAAGAATGTGCATTAGGTGTGTTAACATTGTTTGGTTTGCTAACTTTTACCTTTTATGTACTTATATATTATCGTCAATCCCTATCCACATATCCTTGCAGAGCAGACAGACCTGCCTGATTCTCAAATCCTGCAGGTCCGTCTTGCCAGCCTCCGTTGTCCAACGAATTCACTCGGCTGAATTCTTAACTGCCCAATCAGGGAAGAGAGGCGGGAGCTGCAGAATGTGGACGTGACGACAACCGGAAGTTGATAACAGACATGCAGATTAGCCTATTGTCCTCATATCTACCGAGTGTAACTTGGCGAAATCTGCCCTCCTTCGTCTTTGACGAGGTTCATGTCACATATAAGTGTTAAATGAATCATCTGTGTGGTACAATTTAGTGTAAGATGATTGTTCAAAGTCTTTAGCTGTTGTTAGCTGTTAGTGGCTAAGTTAGTCGCTATGGCTAACATCCATGAACTGTTGTTAACTGTTGTAGCCATTAGCCGCTACATTAGCCGCTATGAATGCTACATTAAAGGAGGCAACCCTGCTTGATGTGGATTGACCTGGGATGAATGTGAAGAGCCAACGATTGTCCATCAGAAGCTTGTGTTGTTTTTTTTTTTAACATTCTGTCCCTGAAAACAGATTTAAAGGGCTCCTACCCAGATGGATTTCTGTGGCAGATATATGGAGCTGTCCATCTGGCTTGTCAGGTTAATCCACACACTCACACCTGATGATTTGTTCTGATAGTATATCTAAGTAAAGTTGTGTTTATCCATAAATAAGTTAATATCTGGGAAATGAATCAAACTGTTACTGAAGCCAGGATGAGCCTTCCAAGCGCGTAACGCTCAGCTGGTAGGTCTACATTATGAGTGTTAATGTCTAATAATGCTGTCTCTACTGATTGGGGAAAACAGTGATAGAAGAGCGACAAGAGAAATCTTAAAAGCATCAAAAACACAGAGAAGTTAGGCAAAACATTCCTGTTTATCGATGTTTGTCTCTTTCGGTTAACTCTCGCCATTTCTCCCACAATGCCGTCTGTGTTGGAGCGGAAGTTGTCATCCCGTCTCTCTGAGTGACACTGACCAATCAGGAGGCTTCTCATAGTTTTCAGAGGAGGCCCCGCCCATGAGAGTTAGGACGAAGGGCAAACATAACTTTGAGAAAGCGCAAACAAAAGCTCTGGAAACGCAAACAAATCTGTGGTTCATGAGAGCAATGTTTTGATTTGTAAATAAAACTTGTGGATTTATGAAGTTAAAATTGTAATCACAAACATATTTTTTGTATTTTTGAAATTATAATTATGTTTGCAATTTTTTTTTGTTTTCAAATCTAGTCGTTTTGATTGCATATTAAAGAAAACAAATTTGGCTCCGTATTCATGCTGATATTGTGCGAAAGGACTGTGTGGATTTCTGCGGCAAGTCTTGATTTCAAAGAAAGAGTTCTGTATTTCGTTTTTAAATTATGATTGTATGGTGCACATGACATAAGCCACAGAGACATATCAGCTCTGCATCTGTACAGAAAGAACGGGAATAGAAGCTAGGGCCATACAGATGTTAACTTGGACTCTAAGTGAATACATTTTTTCAGTTATGCAAGCCACAAAAACAGTGTAGCATGCTTGCACCTTTTATTGAACACATTTATGACAATTGACTTTCCCACTTGCATGTTTTGTTTTAGTACACAGCACAGCCAGCTACCTCTGCAGGCTTCACAAGAAGACATAATGGCTTCCAAACTGGAGTGATAAAAGATTTTTGCAGAGAAATGGACCTAACTAAACCACCATTTACTTTGGACCCTTGTGAAATACGGGACTGATCTTGAGTACACAAAGTAAACACTCCTGTAGATGGAGAGTCCTGAGGTCTGGAGGAGGTAGGAAGAAGGTGAATCTACAGTACGAGATTTTTAATATCATCATTTTTAAGGACCAGCTGAAGTTAAAACAGGTCATCAAGTCCTCTGACAAGTACAGGTCCTACAGTTTCACAGGGTTGTTGAGCTGTCAGTCAAACAAATGTAACCACAGCCACATAATCCTGAGTACAGGTCCAATCAAACCACCTGTGGAGGTTTCTAGTGCCTTCAAAAATGGAGGAAGCCTGTTGCAAATTGTATCCAATAGAACTGGATAAGAAAGGAGTGTGAATACGATGAAAACACATTTTATTTGATTTATTTTGGATCCACCATTAGTAACAGCAGTAGCTATTCTTCATTGTATGTTTGTTGAGGAGTGTACAGAGCTAGAGTTAGAAACTATATTAACATGACTGTGTTTAGGAGGACCATCTTTAAATATTTGTACATCTAAATAATCTTTATTTATGATGCAGCTGTTCAGATGTTCTCAGTAAAGTTAGACTGTGTATGATCTAATGATAAGCCTAGGCTTTTAGTGAAAAGATAATTGGCTGTGATTTATATCTAAGAAATGCAGAAAAAAGCAACTTATGGCCCTTTTCCATTAGCCCTACTCTACTCTACTCGACCCTACCTGACTCTACCCGGCTCTACTCTACTCGCCTTGTGCTGCTTTTCCATTAACCCCAGTCGCCTGCCCAACGGCATGCAGTGTCGCCGTAAACAGAGAGCGGCTCTGCAGTGACGTCATTTTGGGCGTGACATAACAATCTGTGGCTTTTTGTCACAAAACCGAGTAAAAAAGGAAAGCAGAAGAAGGCTGCAGGTGGTAAGAAGAAATACCCCTTGAGAAGCACAGGAGAGTTTTGGAAGCTATACAACAGAATGAAGCCGAGGACGAGAGCAATCCAGCTGCAAAGAAAAGACGTATGAGGGTAAGGTAATGGTAACTACCGCTAGCATGCTAGGTCGTCACGTTCATGACTCATCGATGACGACATTGTCAGACCAATCAGTAGCCGGCAGTCGGTGACGTCATCTTTTAGTATGGACTCAGCTCACTTGGAACCAGAGCGGAGTAGGTACTAAAACTAGCTTGTTTTAGGAGGTACCAGGCTAGTGGAAACACGCTGCATATCGAGTAGGGGCGAGTAGAGTAGGGCCAAGGCGTGCTAGTGGAAAAGGGCCATTCGTAGTGAGATACGTTGTTTCCATTGTTTGTTTTTCACCTAAAACTCTTATTTACCCGAGAGGTTGTGACCACATGTATGGCCTGAGCATTTACTGTACAGTTGCAGAGCTGGTTGCCATCACTGTGGGTGATGTTCAAGCTAATGCCATCTTCTTCATACACTGCAACAATCCTGAACTATGCCTTTAAATTGAGGTTGTAAGTACTGCCAGTGAAAATAATCAGCGGATTCATCTTCATCTTTTTCAGTTCAACATTAATTTTGCAGACAAATGAGTTCTGACATTATGATTAAGCTTTTGTACAATGTCTGTAAAAGTTTATTGCATCCTTGTAGCTCACTTAATTTTCCTGACTTGATAAATTCTTGTCACAAATTGGTAAGTATTACTAGTTATTTCTTCATTTTATGTTGGGTATAAGATATCTTCCTTAAACAAACATGTCGGCTGATCAGTTGACTATGGACCGGAGGTTTAAATATGAGAATGTATCAATTAAAATATGTTATTTGCATTTGAATTATGAGTTGTAGCTTAATGAACAAACAAAAATGATTGTGTGAAATTGGGCTGATTGTGTGATTGTGAGCAGCTGACTGGATGGTTGAGCGGCGGCCCTGGGAGCAGACACCACTCAGCCATCCAGAGCTCCTCCACGTTTCCCCCTCTTCAACGACTTTTGCTGCGACTCCAGAGAGAGACAAAAATATGGAGCTAAACGCTGAAGACAAAGTATGCAAATGAGTAATTAGTTCAATAACACTTTCCCAAAACATCAGCCCTTAAGCAACTGCTCCGCATCTATTATAACAATTACCATATGTATCAGAGCCGAGATGGATCTGCCCCTCGCCGCCGCCGCCTTCCTCGAACCGCAGAGAGCGAACGAGCCAACGGCGCGCTAATGGGAGACGGAGGACGGGTAAAAAACAGCGAGGAAACACATTCAGCCCAGCGTGACAATCAACTCAGACAAGATGAGGAGAAAAAAGCTCCATCTGTGGGAGGGAAGTCTGCCTTATCGACCTTGACGGGGAGAGAAATATCAATTAGAGTCTCTCTTAATGGACAGGTCCTTCGTGTCTCGCAGCAACAAGCAGAGTCATTTATACTGATAAAATAGGAATGTTAGCAGGGTCAGAATTCTGATGTTTTATCATTTATTCTGCACATATCTGAGGTCAACACTCATCGGCCTCTGAACAAAAATAAAGTTTCAAACCATGCATTTAGTGAGCTGTAAAGACTTTGACCCAGGCCTCTTAAAACATGACCAAGGACCACAAGAAATTTAAAAAGGGTGACTTTTAATGTCCTCAGTCATCCACAGAAAAGAAAAAAGGATATCTACTTAATATTCTTTTTAAAAAGTTTTTCTGGTTTATTTTGTTTCCTGAACTGTGCTTGCAAGTCAGATCACATTTTGATCGACAGCTGGTGATGGGTAAGGCGTTACAGAACATGTTGATATGTAATAGATACAAATTCCAATGAAGTTGGGACAATATGTAAAAGAAAAACTTTAAATAATATCTTTGAAATCTTTTTTAAATTTATATTTAAGTAAATACATTATGAACACAAGACATTTCCTGTTAAAACTACTAACTGTATTGCATTATTGCAAATATTTACTTTTTTGAAAGTGATGTCTGGAAGAGAAGCATGTTTCCAACTGTGTTACATCACTTTTACAAGTAACAAAAATCAATAAGTTTGAACTAGGGATGTAACGGTTACCGGTAAAATGGTAAGCTGCGGTAAAATTTCCCACAGTAATCATTACCGTGTCCATTAAAATTACCGTTATACCGTGTTTGATCACCACACCGCCTCAGTAATGCACGGTGATGCTGCTCTTTGACTGGAAATATATCTTGTATATTTAGTTATACTATTTTTGTATACTTTTTTAACTTAACTCACTATTCCACTGAAAAAGAAGCTCTCCAATCTTGTTGTACATCCTGTATAATGACAATAAAGGCTATTCTGATTCTCTGAAAAGCCTGAACTCTGTATCTGTCCTCGATTAAGCAGCCTTATGCACGGCGGGCATGTGCAGTTTGCATTGTTTGGCCTCTGAGTCCGAGAGCAAAAGTTAGAGACACTGCAGTGGAGACTTTTCCTCTCAAAACGGACTCTGAAGTCTGGTTGAATTTTGGATTTTACAAGGATGCTGAGGGGAAACTGATAGAAAACAGTCACCCTGTCTAAACACAAAGCTGCGGCAAAGGAAAAAGACGTGCGTGGTTAAAACTGTTGTAACTCCTCCAGTAAATGAACTGACTTGTAGAGGTAGAGAGAGAGAGAGAGAAGATTCAGAGAGCCATACCTGAGAAAAATAACAGGTGGTTGTCAGTATTTTCTGCCTAAAAAATGTACAAATCTTGCAATTAACAGCATTAGGATCATTCTGGAGTGTTTCCTTGCCGTTCTTTTGCCGCGTTTTTCGCCGTATTTCGGAGTGGATTGTCTTTTTCTGTCAAAGTTCGTGTTTTACGGATTTAATCAATCATAATTTGTAAATATTAAAGGAGATGTGGAGGAGATCTGCCATTGAAAGGGGAGACCAGAGGAGAGTCATGAAGGGGGCTAACTGTTTCAGGGACTATCGTCAGTGAAACAAAAAATAAATAAATAAAAAAGCCTGGACATGTTCTATATAACGAGCTGTAACATGGACACTGATGCTGCAGGCAAACTAAAATGTGTGAGTGTAAAACAGGTTAAGATTCGTTTTTTTAGTTTTAGATTTTCAGATCGTTACATCCCTAGTGTGAACTGAAGATTATAAATGTTGAAGCTTTGTAAGAGAGTTCCTTCACATTCCTGTTGATGTATGACTTCAGTTGGTCAACAGTCCAGATGTCAATGGGAGTCAGGTCGGGTAGATCAGTTTTGGTACCTGCGCTCTTTTACTAAGAAGCCACGTTGTTGTTGTGCTGTCTTGGACCTTTGCTCTGATAACAGTCTGGATGGTCCTTTTCCTCTTTAGCCTGGAGGAAACAACATCCATGATGTCCAAAAACAGTCTGAAATGTGGATTCAGACCACAGCAGACTTTTCCACTTTGCCTCGGTCCATCTCAGACGAGCTCGGCCCAGAGAAGCCAGCGGTGTTTCTGGGTGTTGTTGATGTTTGTCTTTGTCTTTGCATGGTAGAGTTTGACCTTGTAGATGCAGAGATGAACCGTGTTAACTGACAATGATTTGATGTCCTTTGCACAATGATGCTGCTTTAAAATGCAGAGCTTCCTGAGACATGGAAGGTCACAGGCATTCAGTGTTGATTTTTAGTCTTGCTGCTAAGATGCAGATTTGAATTTTCTGACTCTTTTAAGATATTTTGGATTGTAGATCAATAAATCCCTGATATTCTTGCAATTCTACGTTCAGAAACCCTCTTAAACTGTTGAACTACTTGTTCACGCAGTTCTTCTCAAACCGGTGAACCTCACCTGAGCTTTTTGTTGATGCTCTTTACATACCCAATCATGACACTAACCTGTTTTCAACTTACCCATTGTAAGTTTATTCCCTCCTAAATATGAAAAATTGACATAAGAGAAGGCAAAAAGAAGAGAACAAGAGACAGTGTTATGGATCACGATTCCTTTATCAAAACATGCAGCATAGAGAGGAGACCTAGAGAGGTGTCCTCTAAGGACAAGACAGTTCACCAACCTTAAATACAGCACTCACAGAATCACATGACACAAAAATATATATATATTCAGCATCTGTGCAAGAGTTTCAATACCTCAGAACACCATATACAGGTAAAACTTCACCCCCAGTTAAAACCCACCCCCACCACCTGTTTACAGCAGTGTCAAAAGTTGTCTAAAAAGGGATATCAGACTTTGGTGTTGTTTTACCCACTTCAGCTTGAATAAAACTTTCCAAAAAAATCCTCACTGTTCACCTGTCTAGTGATACTCACAACAGGAAAGCTCTGACTTGATAACAGGCTTGCAGAAGGGAAAACATGAAAGCAAAGCACATCCAGTATTAAATGGCCCTTAACCTTCTGATGCCACAGTGGTATGATGTCACATTGGTAGGTCCTGTTTCCTTGGAGTCCTAATCAGGCCTTTCTTGTAGCTAGTGGCACAAAAAGGAGGGAAAGGAAGACGTCCTGATGCCACAGGGATTTGTCTTATGCACAAAGGTTTTGTGGAGATGGAGAAGGTGTAGAAAACATACCAATGGCAAAGAAACTTAAAGAAGCTGAATATGGTTTCTTCAATCACCATTTAATCATTCATTTTTCCAAGATGTCATAGGATGAATGATCACCAGAAATGTTCTGAATCTGTCATTCAAGCCTCTTTGCAGCTACACACCACATCCACAATAAAACATCAGAGACACTAAGGAACGGTTCACCTCTCAAGGTTTGGGAGAGCTTTGGTATAAGGCTCATAAATATTTCTGTTTTTAAAGCATAAACTCGTGCATGGACCCAAAGACATATAAACACAACAGGTAACAAAACCAAAAAGTTAATGATTTTTTGCAGTGTAACAGTTAATTAATTCTATAAACAGCAGTCTGCCCGACCTTGAGATGTTACAAAAGAGTCTGAGCCACAGTTCGCCACAGCATGGTTATGGTGCGTCTCCATGGTTACCGTCCACCTCTCACCGAGCTGGCATACGCTAACGACACCATTGATTTGTCGCTCCGGTCTCGCCAACCTTGTAAGGTGACGGCGAAGGCGCGGGCCCTCTGTACGCGGAGGCGGCGGCTGGACTGCTGGTGATAATTAGTCTCTGTAGCAACGCCAATGTGACTGGGCGCACATGTTTCGGCTGTCACAGGTGTATTCTGGGAGATGCGGTTCGGTGACAGGCGTGACAGCGCCATCTGGACCTGTCCGTATCGCGGGACGCCGACTCTGCGTTGACAAGCTGCAAGCGGCGCCGGGAGACTGCGAGATGAGCGATCACACGTGTGTGTGTTTGGGCTCTCTGTGTGGGTGTGTTTGATATTTTCTCTAAATATTCAGGACGCCAGCAGGATGCATGTTGCCTGGTGTGTGAGCAAATGCACGTCACATAACTTCTGATGAGTGTGTGTTTGACGGTGTGAGCCCAACTGGAATCATGTTGTTGGGTTGCGTGTGAAGATGTGCGTGTGTTCTTGTTTATGTTATATGTGGAGAGCCATGTCTTTTATCTGTGTGTTTCGTACTTTGATTCTTCAGTTGGCGGTCCAACGAGACTCCATGCTGTTTTCAAACACGTGTTTCAGAGCACACATGTGCTGTTTGCCTCTGTGAGGGTGTCCTCGTGCTTGTATGGATATCTTTAATAATACACTTGTTTTTTGAGTTTTGTCTGCAACAGCTGAAACATAATTCTGATGTTATTAATCAGCACCAAAAAGCAGCCACTGACTATATTTTGAAACAAAGCTTAAACATAATCATTTATATATATGTGTAAATGTAGGGCTGTCAAATACAACCCATTAATGCGGATTAACCCCATCACAATTAATCCAGTGAATAATTTTAAAGCAATTGACCCATCTGCTGCTCAAAATGACTCAACTCATTTCCAGCAGTTTGTCCAAGTAGACTTTGACGTAGCACATGCTGCCATGCATGCCAAAAGGGCTTTTGATCCGGAACCAACCATTTCAAAGTGGAAGACAATAAAGAGCATGTTGGTCCTCTCTGTGTGAAATTTAAACACAAAAAATGCAAGATGGAACAGTCAACCAACAGACAGTAATATGCACACTCTGCAGGAAGGAGTTTTATTTTCTATGAATCGCTTCCAGCTTCAAAAACAGAATTGCCCATAGGGATAAATAAAGTTGTCTAAACTAAACTAAACTGAACTAAAGTACTATATTTAGACAAAGCATTAGACTGGGATCCTGCTAGCACTTTGCAAACAAAACTACCTTTGCATGATTATCATGGATTAAAATAAATATTTAACTTTGCTAACCGAAATGAATCCAAGCGACCATGTGATTAATCTGTTTAAAAAATTGCTTTCTAAAAGGGGACAGTTACTTTATGGAAAAGTACAATAGAGTCAAAGCTCGGGTCTACGATCTGAAAACCAGTTTGGCTGTTGAGACAGATTTGAAAAACGCAGCCTGCCTCCCCTTCACTCACCCCTCCCCTCCGTGTTTCAAGATCCCGCCCCCCGGCTCGTGTCGCCTCCTAACAACATGCCCCCTCTGATAGAGCAACAAGCCGGCTGGCAGAAAATATTCATTGGCGTTGTAGATAAATGAGATTTCTCATAGCTGAAAGTAACAAACACGACAGTCATCCCCCTTGTAACACACAGCGGTAGCCATTTCAATTGGACCGGCGGCGAAGCGGGTCTGCTGTCTAACGATGAGCGGCTAACTTATGCTAAAATCTATTGACAGAGCCTTCCCATTCCAGAAGCGGCCTCCCGGTTTCGGTGCTGGTCTTCTCCGGCTCCATGACGTTTCAGTAGCTGTGCAGCTAGCTGCTCACCGGTACATGAGGGAGGTAGTGGGGAGGAGGCGAGACGGTGTGGTGCAGGGGAGACAGGGGACTGGATGGACTATTATGCCGCTTTGCAGCGGCTTTACTGAATGGATTTTTTTCATTCTTTTTGGTCTTTATATTGCGTAGATCGGACCATAGGACCATAACAGCCTTATAAACGGTGTTAAGATGTACCAAGCTTCCAAATCGTAGACCATAGCTTTAAAGCATGAAAAACTCTGATCTCCCTGAGAGATCCAAGGTCACAGGCATTCAATGTTGTTTTTGGCCTTTCTGCTTACATGCAGAGAGCCTCTAAATCTTTTGTTTGTATTATGGACTGTAGATGATTGAATTAATAAAAGATGCTTCTTTTATACCCAATCATGACTCTCACCTGTTTCCAGTTAAGCTGTTCACTGTGTTTTTTGAGCATACCCCAACTTTCCCCATCTTTTGTCGCCCCTGTCCCAGCTTTTTTGGAACATGTTTTTGGCATGAAACAGAAAATAAGTCAATATTTTGAAAGAATAATCAAGCTTATCAGTTTGGAGGTCAAATGTCTTATCTTTTTGGCATATTTGATTGAATACAAGTCGAGAAGTTTTGTTTTTATTTGTATATTACACAATAACAAAACTTCATTGGAATTAGAGTTTATGAATTATGTCTGAAAAGTTTGAGCATGAGCTTTTTTAATTAATGAACCAATCACAAATACAGGTAATGAAGCCCATTCTCTCTTATTCTTCAATCATATTCATTTATGTAACTCTCTGATTGCTCCTGCAGCTCCATCATCACACCAAACTTTGCTGTTGGGTGTGAGGGAGAAGGAGGTGATTTAGTGAAATTAAAGCTCTCAAAGCTTTCAAACTGTGAAGAAATTAAAATCAGCACCTTCAGAGAGAAAGAATCTCTGAATAAAAAGCAGCTTCAGATGCTTTCCAGCAAGCTTGGAGTCTTTGTTCCTGCAGGAACATGATGGACGTGATGCTACTGCAGTGAGCTTCTGTGAGAGGAGGAGATGAAACAGCAGAGCAGATGAAACAGTGTGTGTGTGTGTGTGTGTGTGTGTGTGTGTGTGTGTGTGTCTGTGTGTGTGCAGTGGGGGGGGGCTCCACGGTGCAGGGGAGTGAGATGTTGCCCCTAACACCGAGCCTCCCCTCGGGCTGGTAGCTCTGGAAGCCCTGTGGAAGCTCACTTCACTCAGATACATGCAGATCAAACGCTGCATTGATCTCTGGGCTTCATAACACACACTCTCACATCAGCACCCATTCTACCAGCACCCCGTTCTTTCCACCAGAAGCTGTGTGAAATATGAAACACATGTTAATCATGATCAAGCCAAGTGTCAGTTAGCGCTCGCTGGAAGAGCTTTTTTTTTTATTCCAGCCAGGAAAAGAGAGATGAGATCTGTGGGATTTTTTGACAACTTCGCTCCGATTGGCTGAAAACTGCACCGGCTGATTTACAGCTGCAGAGACTGACAGATCCTCCAGGAGAGACCAGGCTTTATGTCGGCTCAAAATGGTCTGCAGTTTCTTTTTCTTCTTCTTCTTCTTATTCCAACTTCTGGGACATCGGCATCAATGACTTTGACTTGATTGACTGAATGATGAATCAGCACCCTATGATTTGACTATTTTTTTAAATACTAGGGTGCTGGTCTGGCAGAGTGGTTAGCAACAAGGCCATGTACATACTTCTACCAGCCCGGGTTCAAATTCAGCCTGTGGCCAGTTTGCAGATTGTCTTCCCCTGCGCTCTCACTCCCTTTCACTAGCCTATCCATTTGCCCTCTCCCAACAATAAAGGCCCAAAATGCCCAAAAATACATAAAAAATAAATATAATAAAATACCCACTGGCAACACCCATTCAACTGGTCCTAAAAGTAATTATCAAATTCAGCAAACGCATGGCAACAACTCAGTGCTTATAGTCTGGTGACTTGATTAAGCCAGAATGTTTCTGTGTTCCAGCCTTGGGTCCCAAATGCCCACAAATATCCCCAAAACTTCAACAAAACCCTTTTTAATGTAGGCACAGGCTGGTAGTAGCTGAACTGTGATGGCATCATCCTCATGATTGTGTCAGCTGATGCTAATATAAGTAGCTTTATTATGAACATGTTCTCAAAGTGTGTGCTGGTGATGTGTTTTTGTCTCATTATTAGTTTGAGGAAGAGCAGCAGATACATGACGGACCTACATGCACATCTACACAGCTCTCCTCTGGGGCTTTAACTGTCTCCAGAGCGGCTCAAAGACAATAATCAACACTCACACTGATCTGCATGCAGCTGCAGCTCGTCTGTTTCTGCAGCTTCACCTGCTCCACCGTGATCTGCTCCGCTTTTTATTCATTTAAGAGAGTTTGTTTGGGAAAAACAATGAAGTGATGTGGCCTTGATTTGATTAAATCCTCATGGTTGTGATTTTAAAAGCTTGACATCAGTGTCAGATAGAGCGAGGAGGGGCTGGTGAGGCTAAAGACGCCCTGTAGCAACAGTCTGAGCTACCCTCAGTCTAATGATGCTTCACTCTGCTCTGTATTCCTGCAGCGCCGCTCGACCTGCTGCAGCCGCTGAATTAAGTCGCTCCACACCAAGGTCCGGCTGGATATTCTTAAAACTGTCAGCGAAGAAACTTAAAGTGAATATTCATGCTCCTCCGAGGAAACCTTGGAATTATTTTACTGGCCTTCTGACCTTTACTGCAATGACCAACTTTAGTCCAAGAATTTTCTCTGGAAGGGATCAACATGTCCAAAATCATCCACCATGGGGAAAATACACAGCCTGGTGATCTAAAGTTGGTTTGAACACTGTTTTTTGTTTTAATTGATATTCCCAAAACACCAAGTATTATCCTAATCAAAATGTTTTGTCTTATCTTTCGGTGTAGCAAGTCCACAGTGCATTAAAATAGACCCTGCCAACTCAAAAACTGCCTCTTTGTGCATTAGTTAAACCCGAAGAGATCCCAGGATCACTTTGCACCATTCATTTTTCTGCTTTATTAAACCATATGGCTGTGTTGAGTAAATATACCACAATTGCTGTTTTTCTTTTTTCATTTCAAGAATAACATTCTGTCTCTTTAATTAGCCTAAATTGGGTAAGCTTCATAAAAAAATTACACATCTGTCCTTTATGACAAAAATGTCCCATTGAAATTGTTTTTTTCTGGCATTTATCTCAGCATGAGGTATTTTTTCCCATTCAAAGCTTGAATATTAAAATAATAAAATAATAAAATTAAATCAATGTTGCTGTCAAACACCTGTCTCAGTGCCTAGTAATAATAATAATAATAATAATAATAATAATAATAATAATAATAATGATGATCATATAATACTTCTAATGCATTGCATGGAAATTAACATCATTTTATTCCATTATTTTGTTTTTCGATAAGTTGTGTAAAGACACTGGCCTTTAACCCTTTAACTCCCAGCTCATCTGTTTGGCAGAGGAATAAATTCAGGAACATTTAATGTGTGAAAACACAGCACCATATCATTTGTTTTTGTCAATGTTTAGAAAAAAACAGAAAAAATGCCAAACAAATCAATAGAACTGATATTGGTTTGGGTTTTAAAGGTTTAAATTGCTAAAAGCTATTATTATCATCATCATTTTTATATTAAATACTTGATCATTTACTGACAATGATTTATAAACATAATCTGTTATTTACCATAAAGATTTTTTTTTTGTGTCTGTCGATTTTTTCAGTAATTTTAAGTTAAGTATTTTGATTTTTATTTATTTTTAAGACATTTTCTTAATAATTTATTGATTTTGTCCAAATATTTTTGTATTTTTATGCCATCATGTGTAATCAACTGATATTGGTTTGGGTTTTAAAGGTTTAAATTGCTAAAAGCTATTATTATCATCATCATTTTTATATTAAATACTTGATCATTTACTGACAATGATTTATATACATAATCTGTTATTTACCAAAAAGATTTTTTGTGTGTCTGTCGGATTCAGTATCGTCAATTTTAAGTTATTTGATTGCTATTTTATTTACAAACAATTCTGCCTTTACTAATTGATTTTGTCCCAAATATTTGTGTATTTTTATGCCATCATGTAATCAACTGTTAGCTCTTTAAACCTTTAAATCCTACACCAAGAAAAGATCTGGTTTTTGGTTTGTTTGTAGTTTTCTTTGCTCCCTGAATTGTAAACTGAATAAACCTATGGTTTGATCTGTTCTGTTTTTTTAAAACATTAAATATCCCTGAATTTATTAATGACTGTCCAATCACAAGCTTGTGTTCTGCCCCTGAAAACAAATTCAAAGGGCTCCTACCCAGATGGACTGGTGAAATGTTTCTGTGGCAGATATATGGAGCTGTCCATCTGGCTTGTCAGGTTATCACCGACTTTAGACATTAAAGAAACTCTTCAGGGTTCAGTTTATGTCTAATTTTATTCCCCTCTCTTGACATTGTTCCACCATCAAACTGCTTTTCTGAAAGTTTGATTTCAGATGTTTCGACCTCTCCGTCTCGCTGGAACACTCGGCCCCTCAAACAGGAGCAGAAAAGTCCAGAGTTAAACTTTATTAATAAATTGACAGTTGTAAGCAGCGCAGCGTGCACTCGGGGATTATTCCAGACAGACAGACAGAGATAGAGACTGACTGCATCGCTGCACAGTAAGATGTGTTTTCATCTCAAACTAGATTTCCAATCAGAGCCATCTGCCTGCCGAAGCCTCTTTTCTGTCTGTTTGGACTCGTTTTGAAGAGCTCCGCTGCTCTCCTGTGAAACCCTCGTCCACGCCGCTGAAGGACGACACACTCGCCTGGCTGTCGACGCACCTCGCTGCTGTTGAGCGCAGCGCAGAACAGACCAGGAGGAGGGAGAGGACAAGATGGAGGAAAAATCAGACATTGAGTTAGTCTTAGGGACCACTGTTCAACTTTTATTACCAAAATATGATAAACTCTGAGCATTAAAAAAATATAAAATAATTGATTTCAAACTTTTTTCTGCCTGTTTCATTATTATACACATTCATCTGAGCTTCAAGAGACAAACCACAATGAAAAGTTAATTCATTTGAATTATGTCCTACCCTTAGATCATATTTAATTTTCTATAACTTTACCTGGTTACTTGAATGAATAATATTTTTCTTGAACAGAATTTCATTTACTTCAACTGACCGCTTTACTGAAATTGTAACTTGACAAAAAGTGTCACGAATTTTAATTTACCTTAAACAAAAGTTTAAACTGACTTTGTTTTCCCTTAATGGAAATTAATTTACTTCAAGTGTAAATCTAGCATTTCCTTGAATTGAATTGGCCAAGTTTTGAATAAGTTCTGAGATGTAATAAGTTTTGCAACAATCCTTTATTTAATTAATTTTAAATAGTTTAATTTTTCCTATATGTCACAACAACCCCTAGCTGAACACAATGTCCTGAACTCTCTATCTTTATTTTTATTTTAATTAATATTGTTTGTTTTTTTAATTAATGGATTTAAGATTTTAAATACATTCCTTTTAAAATGAGAATTATATTATAATTTTTCTCAATTATATCATATATTTCATTTTGTTCTTGGTTATAATTGCTGTCAAGGTTTTAATCCAGGGCCATCTTATTTTTTCATGAGGCCCCTTGAACCCAATTAACTGGACCTAGTACAATAATACGCATTTTCAATTGGCCAATTAAAATCTGCTATTGTAAGTACAACTAAATATTAAAATTATCCTCTTTGTTTCTGTTTGGGATAAATCAAATATAGATTTATATATATTTGGAGAGCTTTTATGAATTACAAATTAGTCTTTTAAGGGGCAATATGTTTTGCAACTATCTTTATTTTATTCCATTTTAAAGAGGTTAATTTTCCCATACATTACAACAACCTCTAACAAAACACAATCTCCTGAATCTTCTATGGTTATTTTTATCTAAATTAATATTCCTTGTTTTGTTTTTTTTTAACATAATGGATTTAAGATTTCAAATATATTTCTTTTTGTTGTTGGTTATAATTGCTGTCTAGGTTTTAATCCAGGGCCATTTTCTGGTCAAATTGAGAACCGAATTTCTTTTATTTCATTTTTCATTTTTTTATGAGGCCGCTTGAACCCAATTAACTGGGCCTAGTACAAACAATACACATTTTCAATTGGCCAATTAATTATTAAATTGAGCTATTGTAACTACAACTAAAAATCACAATTATCCTCTATCTTTTGTTTGGGATACACAATATCTTGATTTGTTTTTCATATATTTAGAGAGCTTTTATAAATTACAAACTAGTCTTAAGATCTAATATGTTTTGCAAAAATCTTTATTTAATTCAATTTCAAAGAGTTTACTTTTTATCAGTTTTTACAAAAAACCTCAACTGAACACAATTTCCTTAACTGGCTATGGTTATTTTTATTTGAATCAACATTACTTGTTCTTTTTAATAATGGATTTAAGATTTCAATTTCATTTCTTTAAAAATGAGAATTTATATTCTACTTTTATATTACGCATTTCATTTTTTTTTTTTTTCCAGTTAATAATTATTGTCTAGGTTTTAATCCAGGGGCATCTTCTGGTCAAGCTGAGAACCTAATATATTTTGTCTTATTTTATTTATCTTTTATTTATTTTTTTAATGAGGCCCCTTGAACCCAATTAACTGGGCCTAGTACAAACAATACGCATTTTCAATTGGCC
The DNA here is from genome assembly GCA_036419115.1 of Scarus forsteni. Lineage (NCBI taxonomy): Eukaryota > Metazoa > Chordata > Actinopteri > Labriformes > Labridae > Scarus > Scarus forsteni. The sequence continues at coordinate 36,687,273 of JAZDUH010000383.1, forward strand.
AATTAATTATTAAAATCTGCTATTGTAACTACAGCTAAAAATCACAATTATCCTCTTTGTTTTGTTTGAGATAAACAAAATCCTGAAAAAAAAATATTTTCATATATTTAGGGTGCTTTTAAAACCTCAGTAATGTCCCAGGTCAACATGACCGAACATCCGTTGAAGGACATTATGGTGTGGGCGTACTTCAGCCTGCAAGCTCTGAATAACATGTTTCCAGCCACAAATATTTCATTAAAAAGAAGCCAATGCTGTGGTGTTTCAGGTTGAAAATGCTTTTTCTTGGATCCATTTTCTTTTAGTGAACATTGAAATCAGGTCAGTTTGACCCTGACACCACCAAAGGGGGCGTGCAGACAAAACAGCTCAGCCAAAGAGGGAGAGGATTTATGTAGAAATCCAAGAGAAGCTAAAACCTCAGATGTGGTGAACACGTGTTTCAAATCCAGTTGACATCTTCTCCTCTGGTGATGAAGCCGGTGTGGGATGGATCCCTGCGGCGCTGGAGTAAAGTGTTTACAGGTGTGCTCGGGTCAGGACACGCAGCAGGATCCAGTTAGCTCGACTCTGAGCTCAACGCGTCGATGCACTCGTGATAAAAGCTCCAAATCTGCCCTAACCACCGGCTCACAGATAATAACAACACGTGTCAGGTTTGAAGCTTTCTGAGGTCAGCTGGAAACACCGACCTCGCACTGGCGCTCTGACCTGAAGGACGAGCACGCCGGGACTTCATTCAGCTGTAATTGCTCGGCCCCGGTATATTGTAATGATCTTTGACCTGCTGGCATTCAGCGCTGACACGTCGGTGCTTTATGCTGCAGAGTGCTGCTCCCTCCGTCTGTCATTGTGGAGAACGTAAAGGATGTTTTACTGCTGGCGTGGACTTAAATGGTCATTTATGTAAAGATCCATCATGTCTGAAATGGATCTGATGATCAAACTGAGTGTGGTGTCTCAAATCAGATGGATGGATGTAAGTTTCAAAAACAGAAAATCAACACATTACCCTCCCATTTTATTGTTTTGTCCACATTTACAAACAAAATGAGCTCATTTCCAAAGTTAATCCTATGACCATAGCAGTCAAGTCCATGAAACTACCATTTTTTTCATATTTACCCACCATTCTCCTGTATTAGTTTTGTCTCCAATGTGACAATATAATAATAATAAAAACATTCCTCTGCCTCTCCAAACTGAACTCTGTCTCTAGCCTGAAGGGGGCGGTAATGCTCCAAAATGATGGATGCCAACCGCCATAAAACCAAAGAAGAAGAAAAAGTCAGGTGAGAATGTCCACCTGCAGTAGCCTTGGTGGCAGCTGTGGTGAGATTAGAGCAGCAGAACAAACTTAGAAAAACAAAGAGTTCATTTTAGATTTCTTGTTCACCTGTCTTAAAATGTGAGGGATACTGGAGCTTGGTTGGGGTTGTGGGACGGCTCGCAGCGGGCTTCCAGATAAGCCTATGAATCATTTAAAGGTTCTTGTTCATATGTAATTGTAAAAAAAAAATTAAAAAATTAAAAATGTAAACATATTTGCCAATTATAATCTCATTGTATTTTGTTTCAATAAAAATTACTTGGAAAAAAAATTAAAATAGATGCCAGATCCTCTCATATTTCCAAACGAAAAAAAAAAAAAATTAAAAAAATGAAACATATTTGTTATATCAGTTTATTAATAGTATTTCATGGTTGAAAATATTTTTAAAATTAAATTTAAAAAAAGTATATCACATCCTGTGGCACAGCAATCTTTTATGTTAATTGTTTTTTGTGATAATTATGGGAGGCAGAAATTGTAATTTGAAAAAAATATATACATTACCTAGTCTAGTAATGTATACATTACTAGATGTACACATTACAGTATGCAGGGGAAAAAACTAAAATGTAAATTTAATTTAAAAAATATGAACATATGATCAGATCTTCTCATACCTGCAAAGGCAAAGACCAATACATTTGAAAACTATTTACAAAAAAATTAATTTTGTTTTACTTAGAGAATCTTGCCCCTGGAGTGTACAGAAAATAAAATACAGGCCCCATCCACACGAAGACAAACCGAGGTCTAAACGCGCAAGTTTTTCGCGCAAGATGGCGTTTTGGGGGTCTGTAAACGATCATTTTTGAAACCAGGTTCCAGAGTGGAAATATTTTGAAATGCCGTATATGCAGCTCCGTGATAACTGGCTCTCTGCAACGTTTCAAGTACGCTTACGTCATAGTTTCATATCTTCATTGACACGCATGCGCCACCTGTGGAAACGAAAACAACAATGGCGGCGTATGTGTAGCATATGTGCTGATGAAGCTAGTGACCCTACTATCCCTGTTGCAGCAAAATCTCCTTCTTCTCAATCACCACCTAGTTGAACAAACAATTATCGAGGACACGTTACGCCACTTTATGATCACTTTGTCACAATCTCTGTTTACAACTTTTGCCGCAAGTGTCTGTTTCCGCTTGTTTCTGTCATATTGTTACAGCGCCTCTAGAGGTCTGGTATGTGTTTTACAGCATTTTCATGGGTATTGAGTGCATTCATGTAGACGCACACATTTTCTGAGACGCCTTTGTCTGTATGATGATCGTTTTTGAAACTGTTCAGTCTTGGTGTGGATGAGGCCACAGTCACTTGTATAGATGCAGTTGATGACTCCTGCTCTTAACCAGTTTACAGCAATAAGCTCATGGTTGGAATTTCATTGTGAAGCATTGAAGAGACTTGCTTCCTGAGCAAAAGTTTGTCCAGCTGAAGGTATTTTTCACACAGTAAGGATCAGAGATTCAAAATGGTCTTACGTGTCAAATTTTTCATTTTGTATTGTTGTGAGTAATGCAAATATTTTCATATCGGATCCTCTAACATTTTTATTTAGAGAAATAAAGCATGAAGCAGGACTTCTTGGATCCTCATATTCACCCTGACTAACTGAGAAGGTCCACACTCACTCTGGTGACATGCTTCTCCTCCATAAAGGCCTCCAGAGACGGAGGTAAAGGGTGATGTTATGTGACCTGAAAGCACGTCATGAATGAGTCCCATTAAACGTTTTACAGCTCTTTGAAGCACAGCAGCCTCCTTTCACTCAAATCTTTCAGCTGAATGCAGACGTGTTTTAGCTGAGTGATGGTGTGCGGTCGTTCTGAGGGATTGGATTTGCTTTTTAGAAGTTGTTCAAAGGGTTTGAGGAAAGAAAAAACAGGAAGTAAGCCTCAACACAAATAAACTGTGCACCAAAGCTGGAAGCAGGATTACAGAGAGTGGATGCAAGCGTTGCAGGATAAAGAGAAAATTGAAGGTTTAGAGCGACGTAAAAGCACCTGTACAGACACAAATTTTCACTTTCTGCTTAATATTAGGGTGGGATAATAGAATACTGTCTGCATGTCTCACAGGCACAGGTAGTCTGGATCTGACGAGAGGCCATCATCCACAAAAGCCTCACTGCGTGTAGTTTCAGGTTTTATGAAGGTGATGTCAGCATTGATTAAAGTTTGAGAAATTTATCTCAGAACTCGAGTTTTGGAAGTTTTCTTTTGTCTGTTTTTCAGTGGGCTGGAAAATTTGGTAGTCTTAAATTTTCTCTGTAATAAGAAAACAAATAAACATTTTTTTATCATCTACACACTGCCTCAGGTTGCGTGTTGGCACAGCCCTGATGTCTTCTTCTTGAAAAGGATTCATACTTTTATATGTAAAATACACACAGATCAAGACCTTGACAAATAAAGACCACATTACTTAGGCCTGGACCACATGTATATGGATATATTCCTAAACGCACATTTTTCTGTCCAATTGGGCCTCTCAACTACACAAACACGGTGATTTCTACCACATAAACAGAGATTTTTTAAAACAGATAAAAAAGTGAAGAAATAAAAAAATATCCAATTGAGTGGATCCATGTAGCGGTGTTAAACGGAGCTGATGTTGACGCGATGACGTCAAACGCCTAGCAACAAGTCACTGTAGCAACAGTTGCCAACAACAAGAACGATGGCCGACATTTACCGCGCTATCATTAGCTGTGTTCGAAATTGTCCACTCCTTCACTCACTCACTATTCCCTATCTAGTGTAAATAAAATAGTGGACTACATAGGGAATGACCAAACGACATTTCGGACACTACACTGAAATTTTCTTAACGTCATAGCGTCAGCAGATGAGCCGGATGTTCCTGTGACAGAAGTAGACATGCCAAAATACACGGAGAGAAACCGGGCACTCGGGAGGATAAGTGGCAAATTTTAAAGCTGTTTTCAGCCGCTAAAAGACGTTAAAGAGCTACGCTACAAACGTGTTAAAGATACTTTAACGTTTTTTTACATTTATGAATGAAAGCAGCGCCTAACAGCCTTCCTTCTCTTCTTTTTCAAAAAAAAAAGAAACACGACCGCTTTGCATTGTGGTATACGGGAGTAGAATATAGGGTACATCGTATGTACACCTTTGCTGTGCATTGTGGGTATTTTGTAGTGCACTATATAGCGAATGAAATTAACTGCTGAGAATTCGAACAGCACTACAGAATGGCGAACACACTGTATAGTGCACTATATCTGTGATTGTGAGCGATTTCGAACACAGCTTCTGTGTTCTCTGCACTTTTTGTTACAGGTCTACAAATGAATGTAATGTCGTTGCATCGAAGGCACTCCACTGCGGCGCAACGTCGGCGTCTGCTGCACGCAGTATTATTAGATTGTCCCAAGCGTCCACGGTTTACTCCGTAGACTGCTTCTTCTTCCTGTTTTTGACTGTGCATGCTCATAACGTTCTTCTTCTGTGGTTTTCACATTTTGCTAATCTGCCACTTATCGGCCAGGCATGGCACTGCAGGCTTCAGAGGCGATCGTTTTCAGTTTTGCCTCTTCGTATGGACAGAGATTTCTCTGTGGTGTGGACAGAGATTTTTTTAAACAAGGACAAAGATATCTGGTCAAAAAAATATCCATATACGTGTGGTCCAGGCCTTTTCACAGCAAGGCCACATAGAAGAGAAATCAGTGCATGCTCACACTTAAATAAATGTTCAGTTCATTGTCAAGCAGTTCAAATTGTCCTATGCAGGGATTTCAGTCCAGTTTCAGGGGATCCAGTTTCAGACAGAAAAAGACACAGCATTTCTCAAATGTACCAGATTTAATAGTAAATCAAACCAAATTAAATCAAATAAATTGGCAACGATGATTATGCCCTCACACATGCATCCAGATATTTTCAGACCAAAACATAGTCATTTAGTGTATCTGTTATACTTTTGAATAGAAGATTAAAATGCTCAAATATCCTTGTTTCTATCGAGGAACATTTTGATTTGTGAATTTTGGCAGTGAAGAAAACCAACTGTCTCCCTTTCTTGTTTTTAAATGTACAGCCCTCTGATCCAACAGACATGCAGATAGACATGGAATAATATTTACATTAATGATCACCTAAATTAACTTTCAGACTTCTGTCCAAAATAACTTGACTGCAGGGCAGAGCAATAACAAATGTCCCACTCGTCCACATTCATGCCAACAATGATTTGAAGCTATTTTGTTAGGTCTAGAGGGATGAAAATAAGCTCTGAGTTTCAGCTGTATTACTCCACCTCTGACGGAGGTCAATTTGACCCATAAATCAAGTTCTCCAATCGCTCTCAGTTCACAGTCCTGATGTCAAAAAATCTTAGAGCATGTTTTTGTATTAAAAAGGCAGTGACACGCTACAGTCACATGTTGTCACTTAACATCTGGAGTGTAAATTAAGGTTGTAAAATTAATAAAATGCATAAAAATCCAAAGCAGCCTCCTGACAGGAAGTGCAGGTTTGTGTGTGTTTGTTTATCGGTAACAACCGTCACTCAGCCCCCGGGGTCCAGGAGCCCCTGATGATGAAGCCATCCATTATTTACAAAGCAGTCCAGGAGACAAAATAAAAAAATAAAGGAAAATCAATTATTTCAATGAGAATTATTCAGATGGTGCTGTGAATGTTAACGAGGGAGAGAGAGAGGTCGGGTACCTACCATGAATGCATAAAAAGGGAGGGAAGTGAGGGAGAGACTGAATAAACAAGCACGAGGGGGAGAATGGTTTAACACCAGAATAAGGTTTGTGCTCAAGGAAACAGGAAACAAGGACAGTAAGGAAAGGATGGAAAAGTAACAGATTGATCCAACATGAAACATATTACCTGTAAAATAATACCTTTAGTGTACTTTCTTTAATGCAAAACTTTAATTTTACCCCAATAAATGAGAAGGGGCTATGAGCTACTTTATCCCAACATTATCGTTAGATTTTAAGAATAAATTATTAACATAAATAATAAGAAAAGTTAACTTTTATTAGGCTCGACTACCTTTAATGGAATTTTTAACCCTTTCATGCAGATACAGTATATAGTTTTGAAATATTTGTTTTTACTTTCAACAAGTTAAAAATTGTTATTTTTTGTGGGAGTAATACATCTGTCCATTACAGTAGTAATTTAGTAAAATTTGCTGAGTATCTACAAACGCATCTTTGACAAACATTTATCAAGAGCAAATATAAGAAAAAACAAAATCTGAAGTATAAATATTTTTGCTGTAGTCAAACTATTTACAATTTAAAATAAAAAATGACCCAATTATTTGAAATCTGAATACAGGCATGATACACAATTTGCCTTTCTTTGGCTGTTTTGGATTTATGATGCAATATCTCAACATGGAAAAAACATAAAGATAATATTTTTATGAAATTTGAGACACAGGTTTTGGAATTTTCCACACGGTACTTGGACATGGTACTGCAACCCAAAGGGTATAAAATTTATTCCAAATATCAGTCTACTGTAGAGAACACCGTGCATGAAAGGGTTAAGATTCTGTCAGTTTGAGGCTGTCATAGTCTTTACATTTAACTTTGGACAAACTCTTATTCACTTTGTCAAAACAATGTTTAGATGCTAAAAGTTAGAATAGAATAGAATAGAATAGAATAGAATAGAATAGAATAGAATAAACCTTTTTTGTCCTAAATTTGCAGTGTTACAGATGCAAAGGGAACAGTGTTCAATAAAAATAGAGAAATAGACTTAACCCTTTCATGCATGAATTACTAAATCACAAAATGTTTTGAAAATGTTTGTCTTCATTTTCAAACAAGTTAAAAATCACATTTATCAATTTTAATGTTATATTTTGAAACATTAATACATCTGCCAGCCAGTGTGGACACCATCCATCGGCGGTATAAAAAGTAATTTAGCAGAGCTTAATAAAGATCCACAAGAAACGTCTTTGACAAACATTAAGAGTTTAAAAAAAGGATAAATTTGACATATATGTATTATCGCCAATTATTCACACCTTGTACTTCACACTTTGTCGCTTTTTTTGGGAAGTTTGGCTGATTGAAGGTAGCCTTGCCGAGCAGACAGACCTGCCTGGTTCTGAAATCCTGCAGGTCCGTCTTGCCAGCCTCCGTTGTCCAACGAATTCACTCGGCTGAATTCTTAACGGCCCAATCAGGGAAGAGAGGCGGGAGTTGCAGAATGCGGACGTGACGACAACCGGTAGTTGAGAACCGGAAGTTGAGAATGGACATGCAGATTAGCCTTTTGTCATCATGGCTACCTAGTGAAACTTAAAAACGTAACGTAAAAGGCTGTTAGCTGTTAGCAGCTAAGTTAGCAGCTAATGGTCATTAACTGTTGTCAGCTGTTAGCGACTGTTAGTTGCTACATTAGCCGCTATGTATGCTACATTATAGGAGGCAACCCTGCTTGATGTGGATTGGTCTGTGATGAATGTGATTAGCTAAACGATTGTCCAATCACAAGCTTGTGTTTTTTTTAATGTTCTGCCCCTGAAAACAAATTTAAAGGGCTCCTACCCAGATGGACTAGTGAAATATTTCTGTGGCAGATATATGGAGCTGTCCATCTGGCTTGTCAGGTTAGATTTAAGGTGGTGTGAAGACTCTTAGGAGCTCCGGTAGACAGAGGATTTGGCTAAAAACAGTGCATCTCATTTCCATTTCAAGTAAACAAGAATTTGGTTGTGATGGTTGTGAGTGTAATCGGTGCCAGACAAGAACCTAACAATGCCCCAAAAGATGATCTACGGGGGCTTGAATGTGGCTAAAGTCATCGTAGAGTAAAGTTCTTCGACAAAATCAAAAAGAGTGTGGCTGGTTTTAGCATTAGCAGCATTGAATATTCTGAACTTCATTGGAATTCCATGAGAAGGGACAGCAGCGTGTCCCGAGGTGTGACCAGTCAAGACCGTCTAAACTTCCTCCCATCAGAGATTCAATAGTCCAGGACATGAAATATGTGGAAAGTGAAGCCTTTAAGGACTCTGACGAGGCTGTCACCACCTCATCACTCTGTATCTGTTTGTCCATCTGTCCTTATCTGATGCTAAACTCCGTCTCAGACAGAATATGGAAATGTCGCCCCCTCTGCTCCTTCATTATTCATCTTTCAGGAGGCGGTGAATAATCAGATTACAGCTGATGAACACACTGAATTATTCAGGAGGCTGTGATTGGGCCTGGGGATATGACTGAGGGGGGGGCTGTTCACGCGAAGGGGACCGGAAACAGGAATCCCGGGACGCTGAGGTCGGCCCCCCTGCCCCGTCTTCCCTGTGGCGGCTCCTTCCTCTCTTCCATCCCAGTCGCCACGGTTTTCCGGTTCGGCGCTCAGGTTAATGACCGTGTGGCAGCGAGGGGAGAGGGGGGTGACGGCAGGAGACCTGGTGACGTGATCTCACTGCTGCCTGCTGTGATGGAGGCGGGAGGAATGATTAGAGGAAGTGTTGGATTGATCACCTCGCTGTGTGGTGCGATGATTGGCAGTGATGGTTATGAAACAGCCCCCACCTCTTACCACACACAAACAACAGGTTTCCTGCCTCAATTTTGATGTTTCAGACCTTTCCTCATACATCATTACTGGTGTTTCTGGTCATATCACTTTAAATCTAACTTGTGTTACTGCATTACACGTACAGACTAACTCATTAAAGTCACATTGTGGCACTAATATTGAAAAGTGTCGCTCATAAAACAGGAAGTTGTTGGCTGAAGGTCTCCCTCTAATTTAGCTGCATGAATAAAAACATTTTGATTACAGCAACAAATACCATCATGCACATTTTCTGCCATTTTTACTCAGTCACAAGGTCTTATTTACAAAGGACATTGAAAAATATCTTCAAGCACCAACATTCTTGCAGTCTACTCTTGTTTTGTGTCTGAAAGTGAAGATAAACCGTCAGTCTCACCTGGTCAGAAGGTTGTTCTCGCCCTGATTAGGTGTGAATCCAGTGGTTCCAGTGGGTTACAAGGGCCCTTTTAAAGATGAAAACGAACTCCTTAACCCTAAATGTAACCCAGGTGATTCATCCTCTTTGCCTTCATAATGTACAAACCCAAAACCAGTGAAGTTGGCACGTTGTGTAAATTGTAAATAAAAACAGAATACAATGATTTGCAAATCCCCTTCAACCTATATTCAATTGAATACACAGCAAAGACAAGATACTTAATGTTCGAACTGGTAAACTTTATTTTTTGCAAATATTAGCTCATTTGGAATTTGATGCCTTCAACATGTTTCAAAAAAGCTGGCACAAGTGGCAAAAAAGACTGAGAAAGTTGAGGAATGCTCATCAAACACTTATTTGGAACATCCCACAGGTGAACAGGCTAATTGGGAACAGGTGGGTGCCATGATTGGGTATAAAAGCAGCTTCCCTGAAATGCTCAGTCATTCACAAACAAGGATGGGGCGAGGGTCACCACTTTGTGAAACAAATGAGCAAATTGTCCAACAGTTTAAGAACAACATTTCTCAACCAGCTATTGCAAGGAATTTAGGGATTTCATCATCTACGGTCCGTAATATCATCAAAAGGTTCAGAGAATCTGGAGAAATTACGACACAGAAGCAGCAAGGCCCAAAACCAACATTGACTGCCAGTGACCTTCGATCCCTCAGGCGGTACTGCATCAAAAACCGGCATCACTGTGTAAAGGATATCACCACATGGGCTCAGGAACACTTCAGAAAACCACTGTCAGTAACTACAGTTCGTCTACATCTGTAAGTGCAAGTTAAAACTCTACTATGCAAAGCCAAAGCCATTTATCAACAACACCCAGAAACACCGCCGGCTTCTCTGGGCCCGAGCTCATCTAAGATGGACTGATGCAAAGTGGAAAAGTGTTCTGTGGTCTGACCAGGCCACAGTTACAATTGTTTTTGGAAAATGTGGTCGTCGTGTCCTCCGGACCAAAGAGGAAAAGAACCAGCTGGACTGTTATAGGCACAAAGTTCAAAAGCCAGCATCTGTGATGGTATGGGGGTGTATTAGTGCCCAAGGCATGGGTAAATTGCACATCTGTGAAGGCACCATTAATGCTGAAAGGTACATACAGGTTTTGGAGTAACATATGTTTCCATCCAAGCAACGTCTTTTTCATGGACGCCCCTGCTTATTTCAACAAGACAATGCCAAGCCACATTCTGCACGTGTTACAACAGCGTGGCTGCATAGTAAAAGAGTGCGGGTACTAGACTGGCCTGCCTGTAGTCCAGACCTGTCCCCCATTGAAATTGTGTGGCACATTATGAAGCGTAAAATACAACAACAGAGACCCCGGACTGTTGAACAACTTAAGTTGTACATCAAGCAAGAATGGGAAAGAATTGCACCTGAAAAGCTTCAAAAATTGGTCTCCTCAGTTCCCAAACGTTTACTGAGTGTTGTTAAAAGGAAAGGCGATGTAACACAGTGGTAAAAATGCCCCTGTGACAACTTTTTTGCAATGTGTTGCTGCCATTAAGTTCTAAGTTGATGATTATTTGCAAAAGAAAATAAAGTTTCCCAGTTCGAACGTTAAATATCTTGTCTTTGCTGTGTATTCAATTGAATATAAGTTGAAAAGGATTTGCAAATCATTGTATTCTGTTTTTATTTACGATTTACACAACGTGCCAACTTCACTGGTTTTGGGTTTGTAATTCACAGCTTACAGTCATGGTGCTGAACACACTTGGATAGACACAAGAGCTTTCTAACTTCTTTTGTGCCATTCATTTGCACCTCACCATCATTTGCTTTAATACAGTTATTGTTGCGATCTCAGATTTTGTCCAGTCTTCATTGAAAAACCAGATCAAGAAGAGCAAAAGGTGCAAATCTTAACAGCAAAAGATGCTCTTAAAATGATTATAACCACAAATTAAACCCTTGGTGACCTGTTTGTGGACAAGGATTCTTAAAACAAAAAAACAAAGGAAAAGGTAGGTTGTTACTCAGAGCAAGGAGCCTCTGTTCTCTTATTTACTCCGAGTTTGCTTAACAGGCCAATCACAGAAAATAACTGTCAATTCATTCAGTCTAAATCTGGTAAAGAGCCTCGTTTAGTTTATCAGTAAACCCTGTTTAAAAGCTCCTGCTCTGAACAGAGAGATTATCTTGCAGAGGATGTGTCTTTAGATTTTAAAGAAGTTGAGTTCAGTCCATGAAGGTACTTCAGTCTTGATGTGTCTATTATCTGGGCATCCTAAATGAACCATGCCCATGTCTGGATGAAACAAAACCAAGATAAAACACATGTTAATCAGAGGTTTGGTTGCAGCGTCTCAGCATTTGGACTTAAAAAAGAGGCTTAAAGAACTTCCCCTCTGATTGTTTATGATGATTTTATTTTGTGTTTTTCTCGTAGCCCGAGCTGAACCTTCTTAAAACCTAAACAGAGCTGACTCTCAGCTTCAGGAGTGTTTTCTGCTTCATCCAGTGAACCCAGCTGGGTGTGATTAAACCCACCTGACCCTCAGTGACTCCACAGGAGGGTGGAGGTGTAGAGCTGAACCCGGGCAAAGGAGGAGGCAGAGGGCAGCCGGCAACATCAGGACACCCGCTGCACCACCTGCTCCCCTCAGACGCTGTGTTTGTGTGGAGGATCAGAGGAGGAGACCCCACAGCAGCGATCAGGTTTGTAATGCTCTGTGCTGCAGACGGCTGAGGCCAGAGGCTTTGTGTTTGCAGGTATCTTTGAAAGGCAACATCTAAAGAATGCTCGCAGGGAGAATCATCAAATTTGGCACAACCCAACAAGAAATATCAATAAAGAGGTGGTTAGATTTTGGTGTTACTTGGTCAAACGCCAAGGTTGTTGTTGTTTCTTAAAATATCCATGTCAGAAGACTTTGAATGGTCTGACATCGGAGACCTGGGCTTGATCAGAGAACACCCACAGCAAAGTCTGGATCATTAGATGCTTGTGAACATAAGCACACTCGTCTCAAGTACCGCATATTTGTCTGCTTATGTTTCCATCACGGTCTGCCAGAGAAAGGAACTAAAGCTGATCAGGAAGAAGAGGTGTTGAGGCAGTCCTCCACATCCCCTTTTTCTTGTAACCTTAGCATTGCAAACAAAAATTTAGCTGGGAAATATTGTCAAACTACTTCAAAGTAAGAGCCGCCAAGAAGGCAAAAACTCTCCTGGAGGACCCACAGTACCCCTGCATGCAGAGTCTAGACTCTTGCTGACAGGGAGGAGATTTTCTTATGTTAGGAAGGCCAAATGCAATTAATACCTGAGGTCATTTGTCCCATCAGTTTTTAGTTTTTTAAATAAGTTACAGGCATTTTGATGCCATTGCATAAGTTGCGTTTGTTGGGCCTGTTAAATAAGTTATAGACGATCTGTGCCTCCCGCATACATTGTATATTGTTTTAAAGTATGTGTTGTTTTTATCTATTTATTCTTACTTTGTAACTAACTGTCCGTGATGTAATCCATAATTTAGTCAAACTAACATATACATGTATGGATGTTTCTTTTTCTTGTACATATATGTATAGTTATTCATCCCAAACACTTTTCTGTGTTTATCTAACTTAACTTTATCGATTTTAAGTCATTTTTATTGCTGTTTTAACATTGGCTATCCCTGAATTTATTGATGCCCTCTGCAAAACAGCTGAGCTGGTTAAAGGGTTAACATGAAAACACCCTGACCAGCTCAAGATTTGAACCATCAACCGATGTAGTGCAAAGCTAAATCATTTACTTGCTGCATCATTTATCAAACAGAAATGATGGCAAAGAGGTGGCTGTATGTTTGTAGCTTCTTGGTTTATTAGACTTGTGTTTTTGAGATCCAGTTAACCTGGAAGTTTCAGTATTAGTTGTTGCTGTCGAGTCCTCACAGTCAGAAATCACAAGAAAGCAAAAAAAAGATACAAACTTTGACATATCAGACAAGCAAATTGGAATACACTGGTGTAATAACACAATGCAATATGACAGCTCTGTTGACAAATTGGGTTCTTGTTTTGTGCTCCAGTTTATTAGAGAAGTGAGCATCTCGTAGAAGCATAAATATAAGAGTCAGTGAACTTTTCATAGCAATGAGAGTCATAAGGCATGAGACTCCATTCTGCTGAGGCATCTTAACACCTAATACAAGAGCAGGAAGGAGATTTGATGCTCTATAAGGGGCACAGCGTTGATACCAGAGCAGCACATGTGACTGCTGGTGGCAAAGAGAAGCTTTAAATGTTCAATGTGTCATGAATGAAGGTGCATTTTTGCCCCTAGAAAACTTGGAGACATGTCTTCTTCCTGCATTTCAATTTATCAGTCGTTATTGGTATAGCAGCAGTTCATAACAAGTGTTCTTATAATAGAGCAGGCTGAAGCTATGATGTTAATTTTATTGGTACACATATATACATTTTTACAATTACGTACAATAAATATAATTTGTTTATGTCTGGATAGATATGTGTTTGTACAAAAGGAAATAACTCACATTTGTATCTTCTAAATATAGATTCAATTATCAATCTTTATCTGTATAGCATCATATTTGTTGAATAAAAATTTATTAAAGGTAAGCCCCTTGTGATCTCATTTTCAAGAAGGTTTACATGTCTGTGGTTGGAAAGATCGTTGCTCTGGATGTATAATCAATACAAGTATGAATAGGAGGTCAATCTCATATTGACATTAATATCTACAATGAATATAATCCAGAGAGGAAGGAAGAATATGAGGTTAACTGGTCTAAAGGTATGAATTTATGTTAAATTATGTTGTTTTTATGGTTGATACAAGGTCTTGTGGGAAACTCAATAAATTATTGGCTTATTTGATGTCTCAGTTAATTGGAAAAGACATAAAATATTGTCAGTGAATGGCACAAAAACTTGCAGGAAAATGTTCTAATGTGGTCAAAAACTGGTAAATATTTTGTGTACTGTTGAGTTATTTTATTAGCATTTGGTGGTGAGTGTGGTGCTCTGTGATGCAGAGTGTGTTTGACTGGAGCAGACAGCTGCAGACTGAAGAGTGTTCCTGATCAGAACTCCATCAGTCGACTCCGAGGATATAAAGACAGAAAGCTGCTTTAAAATGCTCTCCATGTTTGTTTCCATCTCGCTGAGTTTGGTTACGGTGTCTGATTCGACTGACTTCCTCAGTGTTTGTGTTTTTTTTCTATCATGTGTGGTTAGCTTAGCACTGTTAGCAAACACAGCCTGGGTAAACACGATGACAGCACATGAATTCACTGTTCAGTGGAGTTTGTTGGACTGTGAACAAACACGAACGTCATCCAGGTTTGAAACGCTCTGACAAGGGAAACAACCAAAGGAAGGAGGAACTCCAATCCTGACTAAACTTAGCTCCAATTCAAGAACACACCCTCACGTTCAGCATCACTTAACATGCCTACTTCTCTATACATTAGCATATAAAAAGCATCAAATACTTCAGTATAAACTCTATGACTGACACCAGATGCAATTTAAAACACTAGCTACAGGCAAAACACAGCAAAACTGGAGGCAAAAGTCTAACAGATTGAGATTAACTGGCTCCTTCACAGCCACCACATCAACTCCAAGCACCAGTTTTTTTAGAAACCTGCCGTCCCATGGTCCCCAGCTCAAGTCTTTACAGACTGAGCAACACTGCTGCCATTTTTATTGCTAACAATGCTTTGAAATTCACAACCAGTCAGGCCCTGAATTTACGGATCAGAAACCCTCTTGGCATCACCTCTGTTTTGTTGCTGCACTCCTAAAGGTGCTTACACACCGGACGCCTCTTATACTACCTCGGCGATCACTCTTCATGCAAAGCCAATGTACAGCTGCACTAGGGTGGGGCTAACCCTCCTGTGATGAGACAGCCGCTTTTCACACTACCACATAGCTTGTCGCGCAATGTGAAAGTAAAAAAAAAGTTGATCTTTTCACCGAGCTACAGCCAATGGCAACAGTGACCAAAATTAGCTATTTGTGGACGAGCGATGATACGTCAGTGGGCGACGCGATTTTGGTAGCTGGGACGCTTGCGGTGTGAAAGCAGCATAATATTCTCATTATAAAACAGTTTAACTTTTGGAACAGCACCACATTTGACAATGTCACTTCTTCCTTAATGGTTGATCAATATCAAGAAGAGATGGGGTTCCTGATGTCTGCCTTGTTTACAGCAATGGTGGGAGTAAAAACAGTCTGCCTTGTAATCCTGATGGAGCTGTATTGTTTTGCCTCTTGATAAGCCCACCCATAACAATGGTGACACTGTTCAGAAACATGAATCACGGATCTTTATGAATGGCCTGATTGGTTTGGCAATAAAAATGCAGGTTGATCTTAAATGCTGGCAGTCAGTGGTTCTCCTCTTCTAAGTTTAGACCTTAAAAGTGGGACTTACAGCCTCTTAAGTGGATTAAAATATGCACCTTTGCAAGAAAGTAAAAAAAAAATAAGTCAATGGCTTGCTTTAACACATATTAATGTATTTATTCATGTTGTCATAATTTCTCACATTTGTGTCCATTTTCAGTCCAAACATTTTACCTAAATAGACCTGATAAACTGGAATTAGCCCTAATATTTTGTGTGAAGTTCTTAATTTAAGACAAGTTCATGAATTCCACTTGTGTAGGTGACTTGATGATAATGCTTACTTTATTAAATACTCTTTTTCTGGCACTTCCTTTAAGAGAGAAATTTCATCTCTGTATGAATTTGTATGTTTACAGCAAACAATAAAATTTACTTTAAAGTTTGTAGTAAAGCTAAAAGGTGGGATAGGGTAAGGGTTTTAGGCTAAGGGTCAAAATAAAGATTGGAACCTGCAGAAATAATGCATGAAATTGCAAAATATGAGATTGGAGACTATTAATATTTCTTATCTATGGTTGTTTTTCACATCATTTGCTACATACATGCATTTTTGACCCAGGAAAACTTTGCAATAAAAGCATTCTTTATAAACCAGGAATGTTATTCCACAAAAAATAAATAAATAAATCCAGGCTTTAACGTCAAAAAACATGAACAGGAAGTGTAACCATATTGTGTTGATCTCACCAGTGCCAACACAAGCTGAACATGGCTCTGTATTTATCATTTTCCTGTCACTTTAGCTGAAAATATAGACAAACTTCTTTCTGCACAAGACCAGTTTTAGCAGTTTAAAAGTCCCGATTTATGCTCCTAGATTAGATTAGATTAGGCTGAACTTTAAAATTAAATTATATTAAAAATAATCAAAAATATAGAGATAAAATACATACAACTTTTATAGAACTAATAATAAAATATAATTTCTTACCCAAAAATGCCCACCAAAACGTACTTTAACATGTATCACTGTCCAACAGTTAAAACAGACCAAGAAGCACAGGTAGACGAAAACAGAGCCCTGAGGGACTCCATGTGATATCTCTGACATATTATACATGATCAGATCCAGAGGTTCAGATTGTGTCTTTAAGCCTCAACCTGCATTTTTTTGCTTGGAGGATTTACTTCCACTTGTAAAATTATACCATCTTGTGCTAAGAATATGATGCTATTCTGGTAGAAAATAACACAAACTATACAGACTTCGAATTACATAATAAATAAGATTTTAATATGTAATTAAGACAATCACAAGACAAGCCCATCAATATGTTCTCTGTCTGAAAAGCAACACATAATAATCAATTAATTATTAACATGCAAACATGACTGCTCACTCTGAGGCTTCACAGACAATCATTTAGACAGCCAATCAAATGCCTGGTCTCCCCCCGACTGTAACGATACCCAGAGAGCCACGGGGGAGGAAGTCTGCAGCGTGGCGTGCACCCCGGGAGGATCTGAAGAACTCACAAAGGGAGAACAACGCTAACAGAAGCAATTGTATTAGAGCTGATGAGGCATTCATGCACATTCACATCGTAGGCATGCATGAGGACAACGTGGAGCATATGCACACAAACACGGAGCGCAGCAGTCACACGGGCCGCCACATCCTGTCTGATATCACCAACCAAACAGACCTGCAGCAGGAAGAATCCGTCCTAACAAGGCGGTCTCGGGTGTTATGAGATGATGGTGCATGTTTTCTTTTTTCAAATTTTCTGTGCATTCTTTTCTGGAGATGTAAGAAGAGAGCAACAGGCAACAGTCTCGCTCCTGATGAGTCACGCATGGATATAAAGCTCTTGTGGTTCAAACATTGATCTTATTTAACAGCTTGAGGTCCCGATTAAAGCCACTTGGATATAAGTTGAGTTTTTTTTTAGTGGCCACATAAAAAGAATAAATCTCTGTGTGGTTTCCTCGGTTAGGGTGTTGGACATCCCTTCAGTTTAATTGGTTTATACCTCTTTCATTGGATGGATGCCATGCAATTCCTGTCACATAAAGACTTTATTCAGAGACAATATACCAAGTGTGAAAATCAACAATGTAGTGTGAGGCTCCACAGTCATAACCTTTCAAATATGACATACAGAATTCAATCAAATAATGTTTAAGGCATAAAAATAAATCTGCTGAGTTTGAGGATTGGGTGTTGAAGAGTTTTTGAGACATAAATACCACAGACGATTATGATGCTTATGACCTTTACTACTGACATGTGACCTCCAAAATCTGAATATTTTTCTTAGGTTCTTTTCTCATAGTTAAGATTAATAAGAGATTCCATGATCCATAATCTCTCAAATGTAACTACTCCACCCTCGAATCAGGAGGATCAACTGTTCATGATCTAAGGAAAATATTTCCAAGTCTTCTCAAAGTATCCCATTCCTTAGAGTGCATTCACATCCAAATGACAAAGCTTTCGGATTTGACCATCGGCCTTTTGCTTCCAAAATGTTATGTAATAATCTTTCAATCAGAGCAGAAATTTGTGTAACATTTGAAGAGCAGGGGTTACACCCTCAACTTTGAACAGTAACAGCCAGCTGCTAAGCTCCCTTCGCAGGTGACGTGCACATTATGATGAACCTTTAAACTGTGGGAGAAACTTAGCCTGACTCTGAAATCATCAACTCCGTCTTGCCAGCCTCCATTGTCCAATGGTTTCACTCAGCTAAATGCTTAATGGCCCAATCAGGAGAGAGAGGCGGGAGCAGCTGGAGTTGCGGGCGTCGCCAAAAGGAAGTGACTTGACAGGAAGTGAAGTCACTTCCCGTTGTACAAATAATGGCAGCTAGCCTGTGGTTACCATGGTTACTCAGTTATACTTGGCGAAATCTGCTCTCCTCATGAGTTTACTTTGTGGGGATTGTCTTTGACGAGGTTCATGTCACATGTAAGTGTTAAATGATACATCTGTGTGGTATAATTTAAAGTGAAACAATAGTCTTAAGGTAGTTAAGCTATCAGCTAACCATTAGCCACTACGACTAACAAGGGCAAACAACAGTTAATGGCTGTTAGCCATGAGCCGTAGTGGCTAACAATAGTTAGCTGCTAACAACAGTTTGCCACTACCATAATGGCCATATACTGTTGTTTGCTCTTGTAAGCTGCTAAGTTTCGCCGCTACATATGCTACATCATATCAGCGCTGCTTGATATTATCTGTGATGAGCCAAACGATCGTCCAATCACAAGCTGCTGCTGTTTTTGAAGGTTCTGCCCTTGAAAACATTTTCTCAGGGCTCCTCTCCAGATGGATTAGTGAAATATTTCCAATATGGAACCGTCCATCTGGCATGTCAGGTTAAGAGAAACTCTCCATCCAAATAAACTCCTAAAAAGTGTGAATCTCACAGTGTGATGACTCAAATTTTATTTATGACATTACATGTTGCAGAGAAGAGGCAGTCATTCAGGCAGCTGCTCTGCAAAGGTGCAACAGATGCTTTTGTCAGGTCACAGGGTTGCAAAGCACAGCTCAGGGGGTATATGAAAATAGCAGCACTCATTGTAAAAGCCACATTTCCTTCTGTTGTAAATCTGTCTATTACCAGTTTGTTACATAAACTGCTTAGTAAGCAAATTCCTGAAAGTAATTTTCTCACAAAACTTTACAAGAACACTAATTCCATGATTTGTGCATGTCCTTGCTGGGGGCTTGTTTTGTTAAGATTCTGCCAAAAAATTTAAAAAAAACATTGCCTTTGGATTGTTTATGCGGTATTATGAGGCCAATCAAAGTGGTTGCACAGAGTGGACTCCAGATCATTACCCATTAGAGCATTTAAGGAAGGAAACTAGCAGTCTGACTTCCAAAAAAAGGTACAACAAATGATGAAATGATCATTAAATATCAAACACTGTATTCAAAATATTCATATAGAGCCTATATTTGGGGTTTTATCCTTTTTTATCCAATTTACATTTCGATTTAGAGGATTTTTGAGTAAGCATATGTACTGCCACAGACATTAGAGCACAGTCAAATTGTATTTTAAATTCTTTGCTGCCTTTCAGTTCTCTTTGATCAAGATGCTGAAACTAGAAACCTTGAATTCAAATCCTTGAAAGAGTTAAATAGATAGTATTTCAGTTAAACATTAGGCTACAAGGGCCTTCTGGACAGAGTGCTGCATTTTCTTGCAAGTTAATTTATTCGTCAGTGATTAAAAAGTCAGATTTTTGGTAAACAAACAGTTAAAGAAAGTGGTGCATGCTGTGAAATTGTTGTTACATAGTATTTGTTTTCTGAATTTCTTATTTCAGACCTTGTTTCTTTCTCTGGTGAACATTTTGTTGTACTCTGAGCTCTGAATGTTCTGCTCTCCCTCCAAGAAAACATCCACACAATGTACAGCGGCTGTCGGTGCCAAATTACCAAAAGCAATTTTCAGAGCAGAATCAAAGGTGAAAGTATGTAATCTTTTGTCAAAAGCACACAGAATCTCAGCTCTGACCTCGGACTCCATAAACCTTGATCGAAGCGCAGCCTCGTCTTGCTCCAGCCGCCGTTTGTGCTCCGAGGATGAAGATGTTTTGGGCCGCCAAGACGTCGAGTCTTTAAGGCCGGAGGACTGAACGTCTCTGTCGGCCATCGAGGCTGAAGTAGGTCAGCCGTCTAAAGTGCTGCGGGGAGATAGCCATCGTCAAATGCTAATCAGTGCTCGGCCAAGGGTGCGCTTCATTCCTCTGCCTGAAGGACCCTGGAGGAGCCCCAACAACCTCTGCTGCTTGAGGAGAGTTTACTGTCAAAGCTTCTGAAATCTCTCTGCTCAAAGTGCAGCATTGTTCAGACGTTGAGCCCCTGGATCTGCACACAACAAAAACATCAACCAGCTATGATTTCTTGGAGGTTTATCAGAGCACAAACTCACTAACCCAAACCTAAATTCTGCTTTTCCACAATTGAGGTCACACTTCATCCCCAATTAGCGGGGCAGTCTAAATTAGCTGGTCCTCCTCCTGAAAATGTGGGCTAACACTCACACATACACAGGGTTAGCCTGCTGACTTTATCCACTCTGGCATTTTGATTCTCGGTCCAGCATTTATGGTTTCCAGGATCGTTTTTTCCACTTCTTTGCTCATGCATCCGAAAGAGTCATGCCTCTAGCTGGACCCAGATTAATTTCTTACAAGAGTTCATGCAAACAGCAATGTGACGAGAGCTACTTTGAGAGCATCGGCATGCAGAGCACCAACTCCAGTCTGTGAAAGGGTAAGAGCAGCAAATCTCAGAGGAGGAGATAGAGTTTGGACTGAAAAGGCTTCCAGAAAGTAACTCAAAGTGAAAATAATCAAAATATATTTATGAAAAAAGTGCTCAAACCACCCCAGATCAAGAGGAATGTTTTTAGAGATCGAGCCTCCAGCCACAGGCCAATTCTGGGCCAGAAAAACAGAGATAATTAATTATACTGCAGTTTCTGGAGAGAGTGAAGAGTTTATGTGACAGAAAGACTGAATGGCTGCACTTAAGCCCATGGAAGCAGACGTTACACACAGGCTCTCTGTCCCTTCCACCGCTGTGATGATTGAAAAGTGAAACTTCAGTCAAACTCGGGGTTAAATGTTGTGCTTGTTTGCTCCTCCATCTGTGCCCTAAACAAAGTTGCGTGAGGAAAGTCAAGGCACACAAGCAGATTCAGTTCAGAGGTCAAACCTTATAACAAACCCATCATTAATCCAAATGATGACCTATGTATTAAACACATGCCGTCGTAATTGGATTTTCTTCCAACTTCAAACAGTTAAACAGCAGTTTAATTAGTTACCATGTCAACTAGTGACATTCAGCCAGGTTAAGAAGCTGATAAAAACAGAGTGAGTCCTCATGATTCTCAATTTGTTTGGAGTTTAGACACCGGTTCATGGCTTCCTCTGAACAAGGAATCTCAGAATTGGGAATCACAACACATCCAAATCAAACACACCCCAGTCGTGAGCTTGTAAATCTGGGCTATCTGCTCCAAGAGCAAAGGTGAGCTTTGCTTTCATCAGACACTTTTCCAATCCAAATAGGCAAAGATACAGTTAATGAGCTCAATAGATTATTAACGGCAGATCCTGCTGAATCTCTGGCATTCAGTAAAAAAGAAAAATGGCCCATTATCTGCTGGATGAAAAGTGTGTTGACATGTAGTGTCTTTCCTGTTTTCCACCTGGCACAGCACCCAAAGGTTTTTTTTTTCTGAAAGTGAGGAGTGATCAGTCAAATAACTGGTGTTTTCCCAAGTTTAAGCATCTGAAAAGGAAGCACATCATGGCGGATTCAGTTTCTGATGAAGAGGGACAGTTGTCCCGATAAGCTAATCGGCTGGTTAGCTGCTAACATTAGCATCAACATGGTGACCAGACATCCCTGATTTCCGGGGACAGTCCGTGTTGTGAATGATCTGTCCCCGGTTAAAGCTGTCCCTGAAAATGTGCCTGATTTCAGTGTTTTACTATTGTGAGTCTACGAGAACAAAAGTTATTACTACAGCCGTGTAGGAAGCAGAAAGCGTGAGGGAGCAGGCTGAGCGCAGACTACGACAAAAGTTGTTGTGTTGCCAAGTCCGCTCATTAAAGAGACCTTGGGCTTGCTCTTCTACTTGTGTGAATCCCACATGATTATCACCCAGCCACTACAAATTAGGTAGTTTGTCCTTTCCTCACCCCGTTTCCTGGTTATCACACCCGCAGGAATCAACCCAGCTCACCCCCCAAACACACTCACACATTTGTTGCATGCACAACTACACAGGAGCCATAGTTGCCAGGTCTGTTGATTATAAGCTATTTTCAGCCACCAGCTGCGGTATGCTGCAGGTCATGCATCATGTGACAAGTCAACTAATCGACTAAAGCATGAATATCGTGATATGAATTTTTGTCCAAATCGTTCAGCTGTAGTCTGGAGCTTCTCTTACTCATTTCAAGACGAACTTTGGGGACAGATAGCAAGAGAAGATCTTGAGACAAAGTCATAGAACGAAGACTGTAGCTTCCAGAACTTCTCACATGAAAACAGTTACTCAAGTATGATGGAAGCAGGCCAAGTAAAGCCTTGTAAATCAGAATGTGCCAATGATTCAGTCTATGGGAAGTCAGAAAATTACTGAACTCTAAACCATGACAAACTAAATCTAACGAAATCTAACATCTGTGCTTAAAACACACATTTCCTGTGAGTTTGGTCAACACTCGAGAGTCAAATATCAGTGAATTTGATGACTGTATATCAGCTGTTAAATGGGACAGAGGGCTGAGATGTAATGCACCTCCCTCTGTGTCCAGGCTCTCTCCATCACAAAAACCAAACCACACAAGCCGGAGAGATCTCCATGTGATTGTCCTCATTCTGCTCTTTATTAAATCAGACCAAACGCCTCCTTCAGGGAGACACAAACTGAAATCTTATTTTTCCTCCTCTCTCTGTTTTTCTTTTTCTTTAGAGTGAATCAGTGATCTTTAGAAAACCCCGGGGACTTTATAATAATCAAATTACTCTCGACTTATTTGAAGGAGGGCTGATAATCGGCATTGACAGGCACTGGAGGTCCGATGGGAAACCCCCCACTCCAACATAAATGCACATAAACACAAACATGCATGCAGCTGGATTAACAGTGTGCACATCTCTTAGGCAACGATTATTATTTATGTCATGACATGGAAATCATTTTTCCCCTTTGGTGAAATAAAAGCAAAACCACTTTTAAGAGCCTTACTCAAACATTACTCCAGATTCACAAATCGCTCCATTATCTTTAACATTTTAGAGACTTGATCTGTCAAGATTCATGTGCATCATCCAAGAGACTGTTCTCTGAATTCACTAAACATTTTCTAAGATTATTGCAAATGCCACTTAAGCTCTGTGTTGAGGTGCATTGACAACATGCATTAAATTGTCTATTTAGTGTTGTGTTTTGTCTTTTTGTCTTGGTTCAGGAGAGTCTTAGGCAAAGTTAGGTTAAAATTTAGTGTCATAAAGGTCCATAAAGCTTTGAAATTAATCCAGAATAAATAAAAGTTCATATATTTACCTTTGCTTACCAAACTAAATGACTTCTGGCTTAAGTCTGACATGTTATAATGAGTTGAAAATGACATATCATTTATCGAAATAGCTTCCTCACTGCCTTTGTCATGCACATTGTGTGTTTTTGATGGTGTTTGTTTTAGAGAAAATATCTTTAAAAATGTTCTGAACAAATTTTGATATTTTCAGGGCATGTTGGTCTTAATAAGAGGAACGTGTGATTTGATTTTGTTGTCATTTTTTCCTAAAGGATTGTTACCATTGCAAGAACAATTCCCATTGTTACTGTTTCTACATTTTTGATTCTAACCCAGCTCAGAAATACTTTGGCAGAGGATTTCTCTCTTTGAGCATCTCTAGTTTTGCACCTTTATGCTCTTTGCTGGTGCATCACTTTGTTTGACTTATATGCATCTTTAAATTGTGAAGTTAGATCTCCTTATAGAGTGTTTGCAGCCATTATAAACCAAAAATGTTGCCCTTGAGACAGATTTGTAAGTAGAGATAAAGAAGGATTATGTTTACTTTGAAAGTATCTGTGCTACAACATATCTGCTTTCAATTTTGCACACTGGAAAAACCAAAATCCATGTTGTTTCTTGGTAAAAGTGGTTGTGCTGTAAGATCTGCGATATACAAAATACCAGGAATGTTATGCATTCCTTCATGTTTGCCTTTGGACAGCTCACTGAATCCTACTTGGCTGTATGGAAAGCTTTACATGCTCAAAACCGAACAGCAGCAACAGGAAGTGTTTGGGGGGCGAAGAACATTTCAAAACCACATCTGGAACATGATTGGACAGTCATTCTGTCACTCACATTTATCAAGGACCATGTAGTGCTACCACTGCAGTATTACAGGTGCTATGAGGAGAATCTATTACCGGCAACATAAAGACTCTGCTACCCATGAGCACGCGCGACGACTGTCGTAATGCTGCGTTCCAGTAACCTCGGAACTGGGAGTGACATCATCTCCGACTTATCAGCGTTCCAGTTGAAGTCAGAAAAAAACATGCCGATCTACCAGGCTATTGTTAGCTGTTGTTAGCACGCCCTGCGTTGTTGTTCACAAATATCACATGAAGAACATGATTGTCACTGTGGCAGCATTTTTGTAAATATAAGTCTAACAATACTATGTATTCAGCTGATCTAGAGCGACACACCCCAGTCAGAAGTGCAAATAAATGGATTATTACAGGAGCTAAATAACTGTTCACACTGGGGGCATCCATCTTCCATTGTCAACTCGGGGGTGGCGAGGTTTCACCGAGTTCCCAGCAGGAAATTCAGACTACGGGGAACGTTTCAGTTGCAGTTTCCTACTCGGAACTCGGAAATTCCTACTTCTGACTACAACTGGACCGCACCAAAAGACGTGACCTAAGCCTAAGCATCGAGCGTGCATTTGTTGTGATGCTAATGAATGCAGCTTTGACCTTCCTCAGAACTCTGCATTGCTTTACAACTTCTTTTTTCAGCAACTTACAGGATGCAAAGCCACGAGGTAATGTATCTCTTTCTAGTTACGTAGCGGTAGTTTTTGATGTGTGCCAACAAGCAATTTTAGGAAAAGTTATTATTGTAGTTTTGTAGCCGGCTGTCCGACCCGACCACGAAGCTAAGGAATAGCATTTATAGATAAGCTATTTTGATGCTATAAAACTCATCTTAAAGTGTGTAATTCCATCAGACATATATATCTAAAAGTGAGACTTTTTTGTAATTACTAAGAAACTCCTCACAGTCCCTTTAAGTACAAAATGTGAACCAAACCATAAATCAAACTCTGTTCAAAACATGTTGGAAGTGGAGTGAAGAATCTTTTTCATGGACAAATGCTTCCTTAACGATTGCTGACTGATCAGCGCCTCTGCAGACGGAGCTCGATCTTTCCACCTTAGAGCTTTGCAAGATAGATCTGCCTGATTGCTGACATTCAATCAGGCGGACTCATCCACACTGGACAGTTACATTTGAGCAATATTTGATCCCATGGAGATATTTTAGTGTCATAACCAAAGTAAAAAGTTCTCATATCTGAATAAAATGTGTAAGTTCACAAATATTTACTACTCAGGATTTGCATATAGTTAACACGAGTAAGAATAAATTATAAAAACAAATTAATCTCCCATTTTTCACTGCAATAAATTGAACAACTCAAAAAGTAAAGGTCTGACCTACCGTTCCTCCAGCAGCTGAAGTGAGGACCTGAGAAGATGGCGCTGAAATGTTTCAAGAGCTTTTGGAGCAGTGTTCAGCAGCAGAGCGCTCATGGTGTTAAAGCTGCTAACAGATGGCTCAGTCTGTTTTCATTTATTTTGAGTAAAGGTTAAACAGCATCAACAAAAATAGGCTGAACCATCTGTTGATGAGAGGCAGACACATACTGTACATGCAGACCTTCGTTTGCACCAACACACACACTCACAGGCACACACGCTTATTATTAAAGTCACAGTTAACAGCCACAGCCTCGTTGTTGTGCAGAATAATACTAACGCTTTGAGTTTAAAGTCTGAGCGGACGAGCTCATGTGATCAGAATGAAGTCCCTCTGATGAGCAGGAAAGTGATTTTTAGGGTCAAACAACTGGATCAGGGTCAGCATTTTCTTTGGCAAGTTTTACAACTGGACAGCTTTCAGTCACCAAGGATCAGACAAAATTAATTTTCTTAACAAGCCAGTCTAAATAATCTTCATATCACACACTTGCTGTCTGATGTCTGCATTTGTATTTGGATTCACAAAAAACAAACAGTTCTTCTTTGTACCAAGAACAGCACTACTTTAAAGGTGTTATGAATCTATTACCGGCGACATTAAGACTCTGCTACCCATGAGCACGCGCTGCGACTGTGGTAATGCTGCGTTCCAGTAACCTCGGAACTGGGAGTGACATCATCTCCGACTTATCAGCGTTCCAGTTGAAGTCTGAAAAAAACATGCTGATCTACCAGGCTATTTGTTAGCTGTTGTTAGCACGCCCTGCGTTGTTGTTCACAAATATCACATGAAGAATGTGATTATCACTATGGCAGCATTTTTGTAAATATAAGTCTAACTGTACTATGTATACAGCTGATAGTGGCTCACACCCCAGTCAGAAGTGCAAATAAATGGATTATTACAGGAGCTAAATAACTGTTCACACTGGGGGCATCCATCTTCCATTGTCAACTCGGGGGTGGTGAGGTTTCAACGAGTTCCCAGTGGGAAATTCAGACTTCGGGGAACGTTTCAGTTGCAGTTTCCTACTCGGAACCCAGAAATTCCTACTTCTGACGACAACTGGAACGCACCAAAGATGTAATTGAAGCCAAAGCCTGTGTTTGTTGTGATGCTAATGAATGCAGCTCAGACCTTCCTCAGAACTCTGCATTGCTTTACAACTTCTTTTTTCAACAACTTACAGGATGCAAAGCCACGAGATAATGTATCTCTTTCTAGTTACATTGCGGTAGTTTTTGATGTGTGACAACAAGCAATTTTTGGAAAACTTTGTATCGTAGTTGTAGCCGACTATATATCGCTACTTACAGCCCGGTGCTCTAAGACGTGTAATATAAGTAATAAAATAATATAAATTTGCTCTAGGTTTAATTGTCTTGTTCCTGAAGTTGAGTATCCAGGCCAATCCAGTCCTGTCGGACCCGACCAGAAGGCTAAGGAATAGCATTTATAGATAACCTATTTTGATGCTATAAAACTCATCGATAAAGTGTGTATTTCCATCAGGCATATATCTAAAAGGGAGACTTTTTTGTAATTACTCAGAAGCTCCTCACAGTCTCTTTAAATTAAAATAAAACCTGTTAAAACTGTATGATTTTAGCCTGAAAATGTGAAAAAATGCTGCATATGGCAAAAGTTTGTGGATTCATCTTTCACCTAATCAGACCTTCCTTGTAGGTACCATGTCTGAAACTCCATAAAAACATTCCTGAAAAATCAGACATGGCATTTATCAAGTTATCTTGCTCTCAGACAGACAGACGGCCACATAACCCAACACCAGAAAAAAAGACAGTCTCCTTGTCTAAAGTAATAAGTAAGAATCATGTCCCAGCATTAAATAAAACAGAAGATCAGGACACATTGTCCTTGTGAAGGTCAGTCAGATCACTTTCTCTTTCGCTGTTGTTTTGAAAAAGTGCCATTCCCTCTCTGTCTTGATTGTCCAGTGAGAAAGAAGTGACATTACCGAGCACAGCGCTGCTCCAAAAGTTTGACTGCAAAAATAAAAGCAACAGATGCTGTGTAAATATTCTTCTCAGGTGCTAAGGACTTAAAGGAAAAGTTCGGTTTCTACAGCTTTCACATTGTTTATAGAATGAAGTAGAACAATATACTCACCCAGAAGGCTTTCCTGATCCAAACAGTGCTTCAGGAGATATTTAGATCCAAAATCGAGCAGCGGACATCCGTATAATGGTAGCACACGGGGCATGTATAGCGCCGCTCCTAAAACTGCATTAATCGTCCAAAAACTCATTATTTCACCAATATTTCATCATGGTCCACTCGCGCTACTCCTCCACAACAGTCTGTGTCGCTCCACCCATGTTTTTTGACTGTGCTGACCTCTGAACTGAAGACTGCTCTCTGACCAGCTGTTCTTCTCTTTGCCTCCGCGTCCTCCTTTCGATGAGCTCCTTATCTGTAAACTCTGGCTCAAAACTGTAAGGACACCCATCATATTCAAAGTTCTCCTCCAAAACATCTTCATCCAATAGATATTCATCTGTTTTGCTCAAAACTGGAAGAAGAAAATTGTTGAGTAGCCGGCGGTCGCCCCTGAAACAATGAGCCGTACTGCACATGCGCGGCTACCATTATACGGATGTCTGCTGCTCGATTTTGGATCTTAATATCTCCTGAAGCACTGTTTGGATCAGGAAAGCCTTCTGGGTGAAGGCATGAAGTTTGCTTTTTTCGTTCATCATAATTATCTGCACCAAAGGACTGAATGCAATTTTTAAGCTTTAATGTAATTTTTAGTTTATTTATCCTTGTAGGAAACTGGGTTTTGGCAGGAATCATAGACATTTAATAAAAAATTCCATTTTACAAATGACACTGTCTCAAAAATGAACAAATAAAAACAGATCAACATCACAAGAAACTCAAAATATGCACTCAGATGAGACAAAAGGAAAACTCGTAGTGATGGACTGGACCAGGTGGACCTTGTTAACGTGCTCGGCTGGAGTTAAAAGTTATTATCAAGCTGATATTTAATTATGGAACAACATGTTGCAGCAGTTACTACACTCATAACTCATGACGTCACGTTGTTACGTCTTATTGGAAAATGTCTTCTTGATCACATGTCCTGATGACGTTGGTGCCCATGGCTTTGGCTTCTGTTTATGTATTACTGTTCATTAAAAACAATCAGAAACAATTTCATTAAGGTCCCTGACCATAAGCTTTAGTCCTTGTTAGCAGAGACAGAGCTCAGATCGCTTTGCCTGAATCCTCATTATAAGCTTTTGCATCTGTTAGGAAGAATTAATCAATGCAAATGAAAAGAGAGGTGCTCTCTTCTGATTGCACATCAGAGCTGCAGCAGGACTAGCTTATCTTACTTTTTACTTGAGTTTTTCTTATTTAATGGTCTGGTTTTATGTTACATCACCCTCTCTGACCCCCGAGTCACATTATATGTGGTGCTCTTCAAAACAGTGTAAATGTTGTTGTGGCAAATCTGCTTTTATATTATATTTTTACATGAAATCACTTTGAATTCATGCACAAAATTACCTGTTGTTGACGCATCTTTCACGACAGGGAGCAATAGTTCAATGAGGCCTCTTGCATGGTTCGAAAATGTTGGAGCAATTTATGTCCAGCATTATTATAAAGAATAAACCTTTATCAAAGTAAAAGCTCTAATACTTTGGAAATACTCAATAATAATGGAGCAGGGCATCATAGTCTAGGTCACACGGGGAGTAATTTTATGCAGTCATTTTTCTCTCTTGTTCATTTTCCTCATATTTTCCTCCTGCAGTATCTTTTATAACTCCTCTCTGTGATTCACTCCATAAAAACACCACTCTGCCTCTCCTCTTCCTCGTTACTGCTGCCTCTCCCCTCCTGTGCTACATTATCACAGCACAATAACAAACATGCTGTTGGAAGTGGAACAAATTGCAGTTTTAATGGGATTATTTTAAAAAACTGAACACAAAACGCTCTGTTTTCTCGGCTCTCTTTCTCTCACTGCGTGATTGGATTGTTGTTTGATTCATCCAGGCAACAAACTTCATCCAACCTCATCAGTGATTCTGTTCTGCTGATCAGGGTTTGGCTTAAACGTATGTGTATGCCAGTCGAACGCGTGGCTTCAGGACGTCTTTGAGCTGAGTTTTGGAGAGAGTAAGTGGAAATAAAATCCATTAAGGAGTAAATAAGTTATTTTTGAATCGACCCCCCTGCAGACAGCCGTGCCTAAGCCTGCAGCCGAGGCCTCTTAATCTCCTAATAAGATTATAAAAGTGAAAACTTGTTTGTACATGCAGAAGCTGCAGATAATTACACAAATCATCACATCGTGGAGCCACCCTGAATCAGAATCTGCCCTGAACCGACTCGACTGTCTGGAGCTTTGATCCGTGCCAGGAAAGGTTCAGAAATTCAATACAAAGATACTAAAAAGCAGAGAAAATCACTTTTCTCTCGCCTGCGCTCTTCCTCACTTCCTCTGCTTCCATCTCAAACTTTTCATCTTCTTTAACTTTCCAAGACAGTCCAGCTGTAGACCTCCACTCTCAGCCGACAGTCGTGGAGACTCTACACCTCCAACGTCAGGAGGAAGTGACGACATGATACCGAAGTAAAATACTAAAAAATAAAATAGAGATCATTGTCTCCAAAGCTACGTTTCTTCAGTTTTTCTGCCTTTTTATTTACCTTGGTAACTTGATTCCTGTTGTGTTACATTAAAAAACACAAAGTTTAAAATGCAGGTCATCATCAGAGCAACATAAGTGTGTGTGCACCTCTGTTTGGTGTAATGATCTCGAGCGTTTTCATTTCCTAGAGACACAATTGCTTTATTTGCATGACAGTCCTATCACACTCTTTGTGTTTACAGTCACTGTTTTAACCGTAAAACGGAGATAAAGGCAGCATCAATTCCAGGTCTTATTAGGCCCTCCGTTGTTGCCGTAGCTGGTGTTGTTGGTGGTCTGTGAGCAAATGTTGGTCTAAAAGTCGTAGCAATATTTGTAGCTGCTGGAACAAGATCAGAATCAGCCCAGCTGACACCATTGTTGTTGTTGGTGTGTGTGACAACGTGGGTTGGGGGGCGGGGAGGAGGAGGGATGCTATGAGGTCACCGTCTTTCTCTGACTTATCTGTTTATACCAACTACGGCATGAAGACGAGACCCCTTCACAGCGCCGCAAGGCAACCACCCCAAAAACAGCCTCCCTGCCGTATGCAAAGCGTATTTTGAAGTGAGCATAGAGTCTGAGGCGGCAGTGATTCGGTGAACATCACAGCAGAGCCCAAAAGTCCTTCACAACACTCCCTCCCAAAACACTCTTAAGTAAAATGTTGTCTCATGCCAGGTTTTTCTCCGGATTATCTTTATATGAAGGTGGAGCAGTTTGGTAGAGCTCATTTAACGTTTGCTTTGACCGGTGAAGCCTGCTATTTCTGGGTTCTTTCCCTCCTTCCATGTGATTGGCTGCTGCCTGATGGCTGCAGCTAGAAAGTTTCAGTGCGTCAGGGCAAAATCCATAGACATCATATACGTATATTATATGTATAAAATACGTAAAATATATACATCAATGTAAACCAAATTCAGAGGTTATTAAAATTATTTTATCCCACCCTAACACAAATGTAAAGTTACGGCAAAAGGCGTTTCCACCTAAAGTAAATCCTTATAGCCAGATTTAAATTTACTTCTAATGTAGTTCCTACTGTTTTCACCATAATAAAGTTGTAGAGGATTAAGATAAAACTTAGATAGAAGCCTGACATGTCTGTTTGGTTACAAAAATCAAGGTTAGACTGTTTAGTAATAACAGAGCTATAAATAACAGCAGCCCCTCCCTTCACTTCTGTATAAAGAAAAGGATGTTCCACCTCCAAACAAAAGGATGTTTAATAAGTCAATTAAGAGACAATAAAGAAGAAATATGACTTTGAAATTGAAATGTAATGTGGTTAAAAATTAAAACACGCTTCATGTAGGTTTCTCTCTCTAAAAATGCTTATTTCAATCACAAAATTTGGCAATGCGGCTAGCTGCAGTAACGGTGAGTCTGGAGCGTCTGTGGAGTTAAAACTGGAGTTTTCAGGATGGAAGTAAAAGAAGTAAAAGTCAAGAACACACATGTGAAGTGTCCATTATGTCCTAAAGCAAAGTGTTTGTCTGTTGTTAGTAAATCTAAAATCTAGAGACCAAAAACAGCGAGAACTCCGCTGATGATGTCAGAGCTGCTGCAGCAGGTAACAACAAGGAAGGACACAGAGACAGAGACACACAGTTCAAGAGGAAAAGAGTTTTTTTAAAAGTAACACATTAGTTACTTTACCTGGTAACTAATTACATTTATGAAGGAGTAATTCTGCTAGTAATTCAATTACTTTTTTGGGAACATAACTAGTAACTGTATCTAATAACTTTTTCAAAGTACGTGCCCAACACTGCTGATTGTCTCTCTACCAAAGACCATCACTGCGTCTTCATGTTGACGTCCTCAGTAAGAGGACAGATCTCTGTCCTTCTGTTTGTGCGTTTTGTCAATCACTCCCTGGTGTAGCTGCTTCATTTCACTCCGGGCTCTCTCTGTTTCCTCTCATCACTCTTCGTCTATAAATAAAACCTCCTCCCATCAGCCCGCGGTCATCTACAGATGGGTAATTTGTTCCCTCAGGCCATCGTCTCTGGAGGAAGAGTTTTGGGACATAAATGGAGCCGTGACTCCGGACGTCACTTTCACAGTTTTGGAAGTTTCAGCAGAAACTGTGAAAAGTGACGTTGGGTGTAAACACTGGAGCGGACAAAGTGAGAAGGGAAATGAGCAGACGTAGCAGTTTTCAAGTAAAGGTGACATGTTTTTACACTTTTTTTTATCAGGACTGACATTAGAAAAAGTCTTTTGACGAAGCAGTTCATACAACTTTTTTTATTTTTGTTAAAAACATAAAAAGGAAAGGGGAAAAATCTGTTTTTAATAGTCAAATTATTAATAAATCGATCCGTACTGTGAGTCATTGTCTGTCTTTGGGGACATTTTTAAGCATCTGATGGGTTTTAAAAAATATCTTAGCAACATGAAGCCCTCCTGAATGAATGAGTCCCTTTGAGAAACAATACAAGAAAAGACAAAGAATGAAGTGCTTGTGTTTGAAAAACGTCCTTATTATGAGGATAAGGTTATTATATTCCAAAAAAATGTTCTCATGTTTTTATGTTTCAGGGCCTGTTGTTGATCTTGAACTCCTAAATTTTCCCCCTTAAGGCACCCCAGGACACCACATACTTACAAAACCCAATGCCGGTGAAGTTGGCATGTTGTGTAAATTGTAAATAAAAACAGAATACAATGATTTGCAAATCCTTTTCAACTTATATTCAATTGAATACACAGCAAAGACAAGATACTTTATGTTTGAACTGAGAAACTTTATTTTCTTTTGCAAATAATCATCAACTTAGAATTTAATGGCAGCAACACGTTGCAAAAAAGTTGTCACAGGGTCATTTTTACCACTGTGTTACATCGCCTTTCCTTTTAACAACACTCAGTAAACGTTTGGGAACTGAGGAGACCAATTTTTGAAGCTTTTCAGGTGGAATTCTTTCCCATTCTTGCTTGATGTACAGCTTAAATTGTTCAACAGTCCGGGGTCTCCATTGTTGTTTTTTACGCTTCATAATGCGCCACACATTTTCAATGGGGGACAGGTCTGGACTACAGGCAGGCCAGTCTAGTACCTGCACTCTTTTACTACAAAGCCACACTGTTGTAACACGTGCAGAATGTGGCTTGGCATTGTCTTGCTGAAATAAGCAGGGGCGTCCATGAAAAAGACGTTGCTTGGATGGCAACATATGTTGCTCCAAAACCTGTATGTACCTTTCAGCATTAATGGTGCCTTCACAGATGTGTAAGTTACCCATGCCTTGGGCACTAATACACCCCCATACCATCACAGATGCTGGCTTTTGAACTTTGAGCCTATAACAGTCCGGATGGTTCTTTTCCTCTTTGGTCCAGAGGACACGACGACCACAGTTTCCAAAAACAATTGTAAATGTGGACTGGTCAGACCACAGAACACTTTTCCACTTTGCATCAGTCCATCTTAGATGAGCTCGGGCCCAGTGAAGCCGGCGGTGTTTCTGGGTGTTGTTGATAAATGGCTTTGGCTTTGCATAGTAGAGTTTTAACTTGCACTTACAGATGTAGACAAACTGTAGTTACTGACAGTGGTTTTCTGAAGTGTTCCTGAGCCCATGTGGTGATATCCTTTACACAGTGATGCCGGTTTTTGATGCAGTACCGCCTGAGGGATCGAAGGTCACCAGTAGTCAGTGCTGGTGTTGGGCCTTGCCACTTACGTGCAGTAATTTCTCCAGATTCTCTGAACCTTTTGATGATATTACGGACCGTAGATGATGAAATCCCTAAATTCTTTGCAATAGCTCGTTGAGAAATGTTGTTCTTAAACTGTTGGACAATTTGCTCACACATTTGTTCACAAAGTGGTGACCCTCGCCCCATCCTTGTTTGTGAATGACTGAGCATTTCAGGGAAGCTGCTTTTATACCCAATCATGGCACCCACCTGTTCCCAATTAGCCTGTTCACCTGTGGGATGTTCCAAATAAGTGTTTGATGAGCATTTCTCAACTTCCTCAGTCTTTTTTGACACTTGTGCCAGCTTTTTTGAAACATGTTGCTGTGTATTCAATTGAATATAGGTTGAAAGGGATTTGTAAATCATTGTATTCCGTTTTTATTTGTGATTTACACAACGTGCCAACTTTACTGGATTTGGGTTTTGTACTTCTTCTGCATGTTAGAAGTCAATGACCTCTTTAATTTTTTTATCTGTGTAACATCATCCATTTTTAAACATCTTGCATGCATGGACGAATTTCCTTGTGTTTATCCAGCAGAAACAAAACTGTGAGCTGGAGTAACAATGCCCATGTTGTGTTTTGTTTGCTGTGGGGAAGAGTAGAATTTTGCAGTTTTTAGGCTGTATATTAAGATTTATATGTTTGGGGATGGTGTCCTGGGAGCGATAGTTACTTTAACTGAATCTTGCATTTTCAAAAAGCTGCACCCAACATCAAGAAGACAACACCGACAAGCCATCACATTCTGCCAAAGCTTAATTCAGCATATAAATAAGGAGGGAGGCAAAGACGTCAGATATGCAGTGTGACTTCTGGACATTTTGGTGAGAGGAAGTGTTGGTAAAGTTGGAGAAATGCAGAAATATGAGCTGACCTGGTCTCGTTAAAACAAGAGGCACTGCAGTGATGGAATCATGTAAGGACAGAAGGAACGAACCAAAGGAAGGAAGCACGCTTGTCGATTTATGACCTCGTTGTCGGCCATTGACACACAGTCCACGCCCTCTTCAATTAGGAGCCACTCAGCTGGAAACAGAGGGCGAGGGAGGAGGTCCATACAAGGTAAAGGACGAAGGAGAAAGGAGGGGTGGAGGCGCGGGGGTCTTCGGCATTGAGCGAGCTGAAGGTCCCCCGGGCCCAGGCCTGTGTCCCTCGCCATATGTTTCCACTTAGTCAATCATGTCAACACTTGTAG
Organism: Scarus forsteni; assembly: GCA_036419115.1. Lineage (NCBI taxonomy): Eukaryota > Metazoa > Chordata > Actinopteri > Labriformes > Labridae > Scarus > Scarus forsteni. Next base: position 36,722,861 of record JAZDUH010000383.1, read on the forward strand.
AACAATCTGCCGGTGACGACCCAGAGTCATCACATCGCCTTGACAGGTTTCATCCGCCATCAAGACCAACTCATAAACAGGATTCATTCACACTTTCATCATTTAAACTGGCAAATATCCTCATTCTTGTGTTTCTTTGTTCTCTGACACAAATTAAAGGGAAGCTCTTAAAGGTCAAACCAATGACATGAGAAGCAGAAAGAACCAGCACAGCCACCTGCTGGTTTCATTTCTCTCCGAGGTATGATTGCTGAGCACTGAAGCTACAGTGTTGGGTCAAGAGGAGGACTCTGTGGCTGTGGTTTTGTAAATATTACAGGCTAATACTGAAGATGGACACAATGGCTTTGAATTTTGACCTTGTTAATCAGCATTTACATCAGGTTGTTATCAGATCTGACTCAAACTCTTACAGAACTTTTCAGGTTTCACTTTTGTTAAGAAATATCCTCACAGTGTTTTTGTGCTACTGCCATCAGAAGCTGGAGATTAACATGTTATCTTGACGCCTTTTACTCCATCAGAGAGCTTTTGATGTATTGAATTTTCTACCAAAGGATGACAATAAGGCTCCTTTACCTTTGACGTATGGCCTCCAGAATTAAATTAGTTCACCCTTGACTTCAAGAAATGTATTTGGCCATAGAGAGTAGTCTTTAACTACAGGAACAACTGTTTGAAACCTGACAGGTGTTTGCGTACCCCCTATGTCACTTTGAGTACCCTTGGCACACAATTTAAGGAGTAAATCTAATTTTAAAGTCACAATGGTGCGTACAAAAAAGAAAAGTTTTTGTACTTTTGTCTGTGGTGTGAACTGTGAAACAGTCTGAATGTGGAGCTTAAGGAATGTCCAAACATCCATCAATTCAAAAAATGGTACAAAGAACGTATTTTTACAAGATGCAGGGAGGAATAAGGTGTGGCTTTCACTAGCTGTTTAGTGTTTATTTGTATTTTTATATTTTGTCCTTGTGTTTTTTTGTTGGTGGTATGTATGTGTGTGCGTGTATGAATGTATGTATGTACTGCATATGTATGTATATATGCATACATATTTATTCTTTGGGCATATATGGTTATTGATTACTTTATTAAATGTGATTGAGTAGTTGAATTCATATCCAACGGGACATGGAATATTTCACTTTTGATACTTAATGGAGAGGAGGTGGGATTAAATAAGTTTGTACTTTTTCCCACTCCTTTTTGAGCATGTAGGTAAAATCAGTTGGTGTAATTTTTCAACTGAGGGAACTTTTTTAATTTTGTACTGGTATTTTGCAACATTTGTACTAATGTAATATATGACATTTACTTCTTGCATGTTCGAAATAAACAACGCATACCCCAGTTTGGGAATCACTGTGTTATGTTCATGGCTGACATTCGTGCAGTCTGGAAAAAGTTAACTCTCAGGATAAGAATGAATGTGTGGCTCATCGCTCTCAACCTTCTACTTTTCACCTCCAAAATTCAACAAGTCCAACCTTGACAACAACGATGTCTCCTTCACCAACAATCCCTTTACCCCTCTAACGATCCTCTGACAGCCTTCCAGAAAGATTCAAAGATGCTAAAGAACAAGCGTGACTTTCTGTGGACTCTGCTCTCTTTAAAGTGCTGCAGCGTTTTCCTGCTGTCCTGTTTGGAGAACAAAACAGAAGCTTGATCATCAAAACAGGACAAACAGAAAACAGCAGAGTTTGAAAAAAAAAAAAGAGCTGAGGTAGCAAGACAACTCAGAGGTGTGAAGTCGTTTTGTTTCTCTTGTTCTTACAAACTTCTGGAAACAAAAGAAGACAAAAGCCAAAGAAGAGACACATCCCCTGAGGTGGAGCTTGGCCTAAAAGGTGTGGAGCTCGTCCAAAAAAAAGGCCGAAGCTGTTCCACTATCTAAGAAGAAGAGATGCCCCTTGTGTCTGAGGTCCTCTTCACATGAGGACGGCCTCGTATTGTCTTGGCGTCGGCATCAAAACATGTATCGCTGTTTACACATCGTATTGTACATAGGCTTGTGCATTCACATGACAACACAAAATCCTGTCTGGTTCTGCTCCGAGGTGATTCCACGTCAACAAGTGATCATGCACGCGTAACATGCTGCGTCTCTGCTTGAGCACTTGTTGCTGTTGTTGCTGTAGCTGGTGTTGTTGGTGTTCTGTGAGCAAATGTTGGTATAAAAGTCATAGCAATAATTGTAGCTTCTGGAACAAGATCAGAATCAGCCCGGCTGCCGCCATTGTTGTTGTTGTTGGTGTGTGACAACGTGGGTTGGAGGGCCGGGAGGAGGAGGGGGGCTCTGAGGTCACCGTCTTTCTCGGACTTATCTGTTTATACACTGCAAAAACAGCCCTACTGAAAATAAGCAAAATATCCTTAAATTTGTTACAATTTTCTTGTCTTGAGCAAAAAAATCTACCAATGGGGTAAGCAAATTTTGCTTGGCTAGAATTCTTAAAACTAGCTTATAAATCTAGATGGATTCTGTCTTGAAACTAGATAAAATTGCCCTGAATTTGAGAAAAGTTTGCTTATTACAAGCATAGAAACGTTCTTTTTTAAGAAAAGTTCACTTAAGTTTTGTTTTCTGCTTTTTGATTTTGCTTATTTCAAGAGTATTTGTACTTAATTTAAGAATTAACATGTTTTTCATTTAGTAAAAAAGTCCTGGAGTGTGATAAATTTTCTTTAAACAAAACAATGTCTTTCTGATTTAGCTGGTTTAAAGAAATTATCCTCCAACTCCAGGAAAAACAACAAGCAAAATTAACTTAGAATAACACATAATTTCTTAAAAATAAAACATGAATGTAAGTGTTTTTATCTAAAATCAAGGCACCAGAAGCTCCTGTTTGCTTGCCATTTATTAAAAAGTCAAATCAGCTGACAAACAGTTCCAAAAGCATAATTCTCAACAACTCAGTCATCATCCTCAGAAAATGCATTCTTTTGTGCTTTTTTAAAGGAATATTCCAACATTTTCGTTGTTCCGGTGTCTTACCTTGGTCCCCAGTCCATAACAAGCAGGTAGAGACCATTCTCTTGACTGTACGTCCAGTACCAATAATTTTGAGAGACTTCCAACAAAAGTCGCTAGCTTAGCTTAGCTGGAGTGTCCGGGTACCTCCAGCCGGCCTCTTGGTACAGGCATGTCAGATAACTCTACTGTCAGATGGATTCAACTTATATTTGTGTGGTTTCTTAAACTGAGAAATTGTGTAACTGATCTTAATCTTAAAACAAGTAAAATAATCTTGTTTTTCTGTTGGGACTTCATTCAAACCACTGTTGTGGCTTGTTACCAGCAATACTTGCCTAATTGTAGCTGTACTTTCTTATTAACATTTTGTCAGACATATTCTCTTGAAACAAGATTTATTTTCTAACAAACATCTTGCTTGTCAAGATAATTTTTCTTTTTAAGTAAAATATAAGAACAAATTTCTAAAAACAAGCTTTTTTTTCTTTCTTAGAAATTCTTTTTTGCAGTGTACCAACTACGGCATGAAGACGAATACCCAGATATCCACCTGCAGACCCGTTTTCAAAAAAGACGTGGAGTCATGGACAAATACTCGTCTCCGTGTGTCAATATCATCAGATCGATAGTTTATTTTATTGGAGTCTTACAAATTCGTACTTGTGTAAAGCCCACCTGAGCTTCAACTACGGAGGAAACGTCATCTTCAAGAATAAAGGTCCTAAAGCATCTATCACTTCTTATAGCTAACAACTAGCTCTGTTTTTTCATCCTGCTACTTTGTCTTAAATTATTTGATGTATTACTTGTCTGTCTACTTTATTATTCTTACTATATAATTTTATTTGAATAATAATGATTATTGTTAAAATTATTTTTTTCATTCATGTGTTTTTAATTATTCATTATTATTATTAAAATTGTTATTTGTTCCATTATTTATTTATTTATCTACAAATTTACAAGCATTGACGGTACAAAGGATTATGGTTTTCATGAAGGCGAGGGAAGGCGTTCTGTTCATTTCTGTTCAAACGTAAAAAGGAAAGTATTTGTATTTTATGTACGATTGAATCTCAAAAAAATGCATAAAAAAGAACAAAGCTCCTCAGAGGCCTGCAGGTTGCCCTGAACATCCTGATAGATCAGCTGTTTTGGAAACACTTAGCCCCCTCCTGATGACGATGATAATAATGGAGGCCATTTTGAATCACTTTCTTTTCCCCAACATCTCCTCCCGTGAGCGTCTCCTTGTTCTCGGCCTGCAGCTCTGTTTCACCTTTGTCTCTGATCGGTCCTCGTCTCTCGACAGGTAACAGATGTCTTCTCCTGTTTGTCCTCTTCATCTCTCTCCTGTTGACAATCATCTGTCGCTCGTTGACATTTTCCTTTTCCTGTCCCACTTTCTGCCTGCTCTCCTCTTTTATAATCACTACAAGTTTTTAATCAGATCTAATCAGCTCAGCGGGATCGCAGCGCTGAGATGTTTTTCTGCCTTACGTAAGAGCGTGTCAGTCCTCATCACTCACACACACACACATACACACACATACACACAGCCATGAATACACACTGACAGAGCAATTAGCTTGTTGCATGCATGAAGAAACAAACTCCTCACAGGAAGATTCTTCTTAAACCACCTTCAGCAGCATTCACTCAGCCTCGTGCAAACCTCTTTAGTCATTTCAGAACTTTTGCAAAACTCAAAAATATTTTTTACAGTACAAACAAAAACACACAAACATGTTTAATGTTGATAGGCGCTATTTATGGGCAAGTAAATTTAAGTTTGTATTTGATTTATATGCCTAAATGTTTATTTTTACACGAGTTTTGCACCAGAGTTGAACCATTTACCGATACTGATACAGATACTGACACAGATACAGATACAGATACAGATACAGATACTCCTTTTCGGTATTGATATTTATCGATACTGTTATCGATATTACAACACATAATTGTGTGTAAAAAATTAAGACTTTACACGATATTAAACGATTCAACCTTTTTTTATTACCACACTGGTCACACTAACTTCAAGTGGACTGACTACTATTTACCTAAACCACTTGGATTCGACTGTAGCAAGTGGCTGGAGATCCTTCACAATGAACTTTGTGACGATCCTATGGCATTCCTGCACTTTTTCTGCTGTCATCTTTATTTGCCTGGTGATTGTGAGCGTGGTTGTCTGCGATGCTAGCAGAGCTGTGGTTGCTGCTGCCTGGTTTATGCTGCCTACAGTATTAACGTAATATATCAGTGGTGCTAAAATCGATGCTGTAATGATGACCACAAACTAGACAAAAAAACTTGCTATGACTTGACATAGCAGTAACAAAACTGGGTGCCACCGCCACGGTGCTGCAGTCTTTAGTGTTAGCCGGGCTGCTAGCTTTACTCATGTTGCTATAGCAATCAAACAGCCCGCACTCCTTTAGCTTTATACTATGTGCACGTTCAAAGTGTTTGGTGATGTTGCTAGTATTTCCCCCCTTGGACGCAACTTCTCTCTGACAAAGATTGCATCAGGCCGAGTTTCATTAACTTTGAGTGAGACCAAACCTTCGAGCGCTTAGCCCTCACCGACATGCTTGAGCCAGCTGCGTCATCACCTGTCGATGGCAGGAGTGTCATAACTACGTGACAGTTGAAGAGACGTTCAAGTACCGATAGCAGTAACGTTTTTCCAGATACTTAAAGGAATACTACACCCAAACAACGATTTGGCCTCATTTTGTACTCACCCTCATGCTGAACAACACTGTGGAGTAGTTTTGGAACATCTAGGATGCAGCCGGAGATCTGGGGGGATCCTCGCTGTCCACTGGTATTGATATCATGACTTAGATACGAGCCCGAACAAACAGTGTCCTTAAAAGTCCACAAAAAGTCCACAAAAAGTCGGCAATATTCCTCCATACTGCTCGTGCGCTGTAATCCAAGTGTCCTGAGCGGGTAACATCCACCATTTACCCAAATTGTTGTTTGGGTGTAGTGTTCCTTTAACGGTATTCAGGTGCCGACTCAATTAGGGACCGGTACATTTAAGTGGTATACATCCCTAATCGCACAGCTTCAATATAATAGTGCAGATATACCAATGATGTAATACTCTATACTTAAATTTGTACAGGTAGAGATGTGGCCATTGTTTAATTTTACCAATGCTCAAAACTCTGTGAGCAAGTTTGCTCCTTCTGTACTGCAGTGAAGAAACTCTCTTCACCAACGAATGTGGATGAATGCTCCACTGTCTACGAATCAAAACTGAAACGGAGACTGATGAGTGTGAAAGCAAAAGAATAAATGAAGAAATCTCTTCCACTTTCCTCTCTCCTCGTCCTTGTAGTCTAGTGGATTTCACATGGTTGGACAAGGCGCGTTGGATTGCCTCAGAAATTTGTACAATTTTTGCTCGAGTTGGGGTATCACTCCTTGGTTACTTGTTCACATTCACTTACTTATACAACAGAACATTTTGCTAATGAGTAAAAAACTTTAAGGACTTTGAGAAAAGCATAATTGCAGCGAGTTTGAGGAGTACCTTATTTTGTATTATTCAGGCTTAGATATGTCATTAAATAGAGAAAACTGATTTGAACATTTTGAAGAGAGTCTTCATCAAATAAATAAACCTGGATTAAAACAGGTCATGGACAAAATTTAATAGGTGTAGAAATCAAATGAGAAATTAATGCTGTTGCTCAAATTAAAGAGGTTACTTTCATAGGTGTGAATATGGTGTGCCTACTGCAAAAACAGACTGAAAACGATGTAGACAAAAGTGATAGAGAGTCAAATAGAGACGGGATGTCATGACAGTCAAGTGCATTTCTGGAGGGTTATGCAAGTCATACTTGTCTGAGAACACAGGCTTTATTAATCAGCAAACTCTTATGCTCGATTCTCGCATGATTTTATCATAGGAAGTGAGTGAAGAGATTTGGAAGTGACAGTGCTCTGCTGCCTTCACTTGACAGGAGGGGAATAACACTTAAAGCACTTTCCCCCTAAATATGAGAAATTAAGTCATTGCACTAAACAACAAATTGGTGTCAAATAAAAAACTGTATGGAGTAAAGTTTGATCCTCATCAATGTGGTTTTAAGTCTCAGAGGGACTCAAAAATAACTAAAAAAGATCTTTATGGATTTTGATGGAACTTTAAGTTGATAATGGCACACAGTAGAAGTGATTGGGTTTTGATGGTGATCTGAATATAGAAGCAGATCCAGGAATGTTTTAATGAAAGTGTTAAAACTGTGGGATTGGGCAGTTTTCCATATTTTGGTAATAACTCAGCTTTCAGTGTTGGCAAGGCCTCAGTGGAGGATTCTGCTCTCTGAACACTTGTTAATAACAGGACTAAATAAACACTGCTACTGAAGCTCAGGTTTTTGTTGATGCTCTTACACTGAAAAAGCTTTTGTTTATTAACTATAACTGAGGCTTCTTTACAGCCTTGCAGAGCAGACGGACCTGCCTGATTCTGAAATCATGCATCTCCGTCTTGCCCCACTGACAGCATGTTGAGAAAAAGTCCAGTTTCAATACACGAGTTACCAAAACAGGGTACACCCCCCCACATCCAGGGGGCGATCATACTCACGCGCAGATCAGACAGAGGGGGAGGGGGAGTCGTAGGTTACGTAGCGTGCGCAGTTAGCATAAGAGAGAGATACAATAGGTGCAGTAGCAATGGCTGAAAAACAGCCCAAAAGAAAAAGGTCAGAGGAGTGAAAAGTGAAAAAGAAGGGCTATGACCATGAAAGAGCCAAGACCGGGGTCAACATTGGTGTTACTTTCTGACGGTGAAGGGAACTCCGTGAATTTAAAGACCTGAAAACAGACGCGGATGTCGCCGTCTTTCTGCTGGATAGGTTAGCAACATTAGCTTTGTGGTGCTTCACATAACAATAACAGCCGTCGGGCATTCATCTTATTGTCCAATCTGCCAGAATGTGCTGTTGTCGTGATGTTATCAATAATGACAGTCGAGTTGTCTGACGAGTCGGGGTTACCTTAGCTACGTTGGTCAGCTACGCAGTTTCTACGGCCGTTTCCATGACGATGCATGTCCATCAGCTTTCGGGGGGCGGGTCTAAATTCGTTTATCAACAACCTCTCCACTCGTTTTCTCCCACATCGCTGACTACACCTTTAAGCTATCGGCTATTGGCTGTTCGCTGCTACGGTTAGCGGCCATTAGCTGCAACGGCTAGCAGCTAACAAGGGCAAACAACAGTTGGCCATTAGCCATTAGCACAATAACACTAGTTATTTAATGCTGACCAAACAAAACTAAAGTACGTTCAGTCATCAAAAATTATTTAAACTGTAAGACAAAACTTTTTGTCATACAAAAATTAACTTTAAAATATCAATTAACCAGAAAATAAGACTTTTTAACAAATATTTACATTGAGCAGCTTTCATGTGTTAACTTAATCCACCCCTGGTTGGTTTCAAGTTTGGGAACAGACCACAAAATGAACTGGATTTGGGAAAAAAATTGCATTATGACTTTAAAGCCATTAAAATAAGTGCTGACTGAGATTTTGATTGAGATGTTTCTCTGCTGTGGATGGTTTAAAATGTGATGGATGCAAATGGACTCAATTTACGGGGAGTCACATGTAATCTCCCAACGCTCTTCTTTACCAGAAGCACACTACCTAAGCTGATGAACAGGGCCTGTTGCACATTACTGACACATTCTGCTCTGGAGAGGTATTGTGAATGGGGTTCCTACTTAAGCACATTAGGTTGTGTTGGCATAAAGCAATCATGTAGTTTTTAGGATTTTGCCTGTCATGTTAAAACTTAATGATTAAAAAAAAATCAACCACTAAACGTGAATAAATACAGCAGAGGCTACATGTCACACTTCTGTGGATAAAACAGACACTCATGTTGCTTTTTTGAGAGTCTCCTATTGATTGACCCAATTAGGTCCCTGCCAATAAGGTTAAATTAACGTGACCCCCTTGGTAACCAAAGTGTCCCGTCCCTGATCCAGATCAGAAATAATTACTGGACCTCTGTCATCACACCTAAATCTGCAAAGAATCAGAACCTCAGAGGGGAAGAGCTGTGAAAGCCTCCTGATTGCTGTCCAGTTCACGCTGTGTTGGACTTTATTTTCCCTGCAGCACTGAGATAATGGCAGGTGGGGTTTCTTCTGAGGCCGGTCTCTGCTCCTCTGTGTCACAGCAAACCTCCACATCATCTCCACCACAAAAACCTGCTGCTGCTGCATCTCCGTGTACCTGCTGATTAAAGCGATGGAGCTCGTTGATTGGCTGTCTCACCTCGCTGCTGAGGCCTGCGTGTTGTGTCCCTGCAGATCTGCAGCTGAGGAGGAGGAGGAGGAGGAGGAAGAGCAGCACTAGTGTCTCTTCTGGGAAGCTCTTGTCTGTTAATTAGCGGTGAGCAGATGGAAGAAAGTCCACATCTCGCTGGGGATCAATTCTAGCTGAGAAGCAGTAACAGCAGCAGCGGCACCCTCGGTTTATTTATTTCTTAGCTCAGCAGTGGCGGGGCAGTGTCACCTCCCAAACGTGCACGGAGGGAGAACCCGGGAGAGTTTGGAGAAGACGTCTTAGACACACAGAAGACGTGGGGAGTGCCTTTGTCTTCACAGATTTCCTCAGAGACCCTGAAGGAGGCGCGTTCAGCTGCTTGAGTGTTGAGTTTAGTTACTTATCATTACTTTGTTTACAGCCATCTGTTTACACACACATCCTCCTCATCTTATCTCCCCACGTCTCTGCTCGCTCCAAACGCTGCCAGCCGTAACCCACCGGCCTCCTGCCAGAGCTGAAGCCTCGTCGACAGCTGCGGCGGCGGCTGATTTCCTTTCCGGGGGAACATAAGAGAAATCTGCCGCAAACAAAATGTGACTTTGTTGGAGCTTTTGTAAAGGCATCTGCAGCATCATCGCCCCATTCAGGCGATGTTTTCACTCCATTTAGTGATTTACCAACACTGTAAGAGCACAGAAGAGGAGCTGGAGGACGGCATGCTGGATTTGTGATTTAATAAACAGCTTCCTTTTTGTTAAGGACAAAGTTTGGAAGAGTTTGAAATCTGTCTTTATGACAGCTAATGAGAAGGCTAAACTCATTCCTTTATGCCACAGTGTTGATTACAGTCTAAAAACCATGGATCATACTTTGCACTGTTTTACGTCTCCATCCACGCGTTCATTTGTCGAGCCTTTTCCTTCAAACTCTGTCCTGTGCATTGATAAGTTCCTGAAAAAAGCCTTGACCAAATGCAACATCACTTCTGTTTGCTGCTGTTTTAAGAATAAGCCCATCAGTCATGGTTGGTATATGATCTCCAGTCCATCAGACAACCTTACTCTTATAGTTTAAATAATTTCTTGTTTCCAGAGTAAGAAATTGGGAAAAAATGTGGGAAAAATACATGCAATAAAGGAGCCAACCTGACATGCCAGATGGACAGTTCCATATTGAAAATATTTCACTAATTTTATTTTAGGTGGAAAATTATTTCCATGATTTTTTTTTACATTCACCCAACAAATGTGGTCTGAATGATTTACAAAAAGAAACAAAACTGGATAAATGGGCCTGGTTGGATTTGTTGGCTGTAGTGTCAAATCAAAGGGGCTTGGTAGTGAAAAAGTAAATTGCCGTGAATGTCCTGAATATGTGGTTGTCATGGCTCAGGAAGTTCTAAATCTTTTCTTGACTTTGTTCCTTGTTTGTTCCTGTTGTGTCTTGTGTTTCCTGTTTTATTTTTTCTTCTGCCCTCCCCTGTGTGATTGTGCTACTTGTTCCCCCGTGAATATGTTCTCCATGTTCCCTCTTGTCTTTGTTGATTTAATCGTCTTACATGTCACACTGACTGCTTTAGTCTCCAGTGTTTTCCAGTGTATGAAGATAGTTTGAAGTTTTTGTAGCGACTTTGATTGGTCTTTTTTAAGTTTGGCTTGTAGTGCTTTCTTTCTTTTTTATAGCCTGTTTTTGCTTTGCAACTTTTGTAAGAGATTTTGTTTTGTATTTTGACTTTTTGTAAAGGATTTGTTTTTGTTATTCTTTTTTAGTTGATAAAATATTTTTGATTGTCTGCACTTGGGTCCTTCTCCAAATCCTGACAAAGGTATGGCTACAAAGTTATGAGACTGTGCACGGGGAGTACTGACTGTCAGATGCACGTTTGTTTGAATATCATAACTAAATGATTGAAATCTCTGTACAAGAATGAGAGCAGAAATGGTTTCTGTTGGCAAAGAGACAGTTCAGCAAACTTTGAATCGAAATTTAGTGAGTAAAGTGTGTACCGAACTTTTCACAAAACTTCTGACTCCTGATCAAAAAGGAAACTTGAGAAAAAAAATTCAGGAGGAGTAAGGAAAGTTGGATGTTTCATTAGGCTAATGGCAGACAATGAGAGTCATTGGTTGTGACTCTTCCTGACTGCTTGGACCAGGTCATTTAGGCATTTAATATACAAAACCCAAAACCAGTGAAGTTGGCACGTTGTGTAAATCGTAAATAAAAACAGAATACAATGATTTGCAAATCCTTTTCAACTTATATTCAATTGAATACACAGCAAAGACAAGATATTTAATGTTCGAATTGAGAAACTTTATTTTCTTTTCCAAATAATCATCAACTTAGAATTTAATGGCAGCAACACATTGCAAAAAAGTTGTCACAGGGTCATTTTTATCACTGTGTTACATCACCTTTCCTTTTAACAACACTCAGTAAACGTTTGGGAACTGAGGAGACCAATTTTTGAAGCTTTTCAGGTGGAATTCTTTCCCATTCTTGCTTGATGTACAGCTTAAGTTGTTCAACAGTCCGGGGTCTCCGTTGTTGTATTTTACACTTCATAATGCACCACACATTTTCAATGGGGGACAGGTCTGGACTACAGGCAGGCCAGTCTAGTACCTGCACTCTTTTACTACGCAGCCACGCTGTTGTAACACGTGCAGAATGTGGCTTGGCATTGTCTTGCTGAAATAAGCAGGGGCGTCCATGAAAAAGACGTTGCTTGGATGGCAACATATGTTGCTCCAAAACCTGTATGTAACATGAAACATGTTGCAGGCATCAAATTCCAAATGAGCTAATTTTTGCAAAAAATAACAAAAGTTTACCAGTTCGAACATTAAGTATCTTGTATTTGCTGTGTATTCAACCGAACATAGGTTATAAGGGTTTTGCAAATCATTGTATTTTGTTTTTATTTACAATTTATACAACGTGCCAACTTCACTGGTTTTCGGTTTGTACATGTTTATGATGTTTTAGTGGTTTGACTTTGTCCAAAACAACAACGAAAATGGATATTTTCAGAAATGATGATGTCATAGCCCTGATAATCTTTTAAATGTCATGTGTGAACTCTGAAAAACAGAAATAATGGCGGATTACAAGGTCTCATTCATGCTACAGAAGCTCCTAAGCTTCAACAAGAAGCCATGGAGAGCACACACCACAGTCTGTTTGGATTTCTCAAGTATCTGCCTGCTTAATGTCTTTTTCTCTGGTTTTGGTGTCTGTTTACCAAAGTGCTTTCATGTGGACAGACACATTTCTTATTTCTTCAAATGATGCCTTCTTTACAGAGAAGGTTTTAAATAGAAACAGTAGTTTTCTTCTGCATGTGGACAGTGTCTGAAGCTTACATCTCGAGCTCTCACCTTGTCAACTCCTGCAGCAGAAGAAGCCTTTGTGGAGAAGAGGCAAAACATCTTCAAGGATCCAAACCAGTCCAGTTGCGACTCGGATCAAAGTTTAAATATGATGTACAGGTTTTCCTGTCATAGTTATTTCACTTTTGCCAGTGCGATGATTGAGACCAAGTTTTCCTTCTTTCTTTCTTCCTAAGATTAAACAGACAAACAACAAATAGTGAGTCCTTAAAGGGACAGTTCAGTATTTTAGAAATGGGGTTGTATGAGCTCCATATGACCACTAAGTCCATTAGATACAGTAAAAAGTTCTCTCCTCTCCCTCAGTAAGACACAGTCTGTAAGAGTCTGTGACAAAGAAATAGACGCTAACAGGAAAGTACCGTACTAAATACAAAGGCTACTTCTCTGCCTACAAGAACTCAAATCAAAAAATAATACCACAGTTTAAGAGTACACTACATATGAGTGTTTTTAAGTGCATTAACATTTCAGAAATATAAAGTTGATCTGGACCTAAGCCAACTTTTGTCATGTATCCCTCCGCTAAATCACTCCACCTCACTCAGCTGTAGTAACCATAACAAGCTAGTGGCTTCAGACGCCGGTTATAGCTTCGTGTAACTTTTATCAAGTACTGTAATTCTTTTGTTTTTAATCTTAGCGGTGGGAGGAAGAGACAATGCAGGAAATTTAAAAAAAGGGATGATTATGACAGCGCCGATGAAGTTCCATTCACTTTGGAGTCAAGAGGATACCTGTATGAACCGGAGTTTACAGAAGACGAGCTGCTGAAGATGGAGACGAACAGACTGAAAGGAAAACAGAGGAAACATCCACGGACACTGGACATCAAGAAAGAGTCAGAAATAAACAGTGATGTGAATGTTTGACCTGCTAATAGCCAGAGGAAATGGGTGATAGGGACGGCGGTATTACTCGTCAAATATACTTTCCTGCTCTTCTGAATCCTGGAGTTTTGTGGACATTCTTCAATTTCCTGAAGAGAAAGTGAAAACAGTCCCAAATCGGAAGGACCTAATGACAGTTTCTCCTCAAAGTAAGAAATAATGATCTGTCGGAAACAAATAAGCAGAGTAGAGGAGGCTGTTTATCAGAACAGTGCAGACTACTTATGTCTGCGTCGCTCTCTCACACGCACACGCAGGTACTGAGAGATGCATTCACTATACAATGTAACCTCATGCTCGTGTTACACAGAGGAATACGGTGAAAGCTGAGTTCTCCATGATGCACATCTGTTTCTGCATCAAGGGAAGCATCACAAAAACCCATCTCAGAAATATTTGTCATATAATGTGCTTTCAATCAGTCTACAACAGCCGTCTGACGCCGCTAGCTTGCTATGTTTACAACAGCTGAGAGTGAGGTGGAGGGATACATGACGTGAGTTGGCTTTGGTCCAGATAAACTTCATATTTCTGAAACGTTAATGCACTTAAAACACTCATATGTAGCGTACTCTTAAACTGTGGTATTACTTTTTGATTTGAGTTCTTGTAGGCGGAGAAAATACACTTTGTTCTTGGTACGATACTTTCCTGTTAGCGTCTATTTCTTCTTCAAAGTCTCTTATAGTCTGTGGCTTACTGAGGGAGAGGAGAGAACTTTCTATTGTATCTAATGTACTTAGTGGCCACATGGAGCTCATACAACCACACTTCAAAAATACTGAACTATCCCTTTAACAACTTTGGACCTCTTTCCCAGGCAAAGTGGAAGGAGTCTCATTTGTAGTGTGAAGATGCAGATCCTGGTTCACATAAAGGTCGGTTCAAGTCGTCCGCTCTCTGTTTGTGTGCAGATATCTTTACTTACCGCAGACCTCGGCTGAGTCGGAGCTCTAGCTCTGATCTGCGAGAACATGCAGCGTGTGGAAATCAGCATTTATGAAAGAGCTGCTGATTCAGGCCGAGCCGCCGTGATTTGCAGCCCGAGCTTCATTTGCAAAAATCATGACCGGGGCAATACACCCGACAGGCTGCTGGTGTGTGAGTACGTGTTTGAAGATGACAGACAGGCGGAGGAAAAGGAGGCAGAAATACGGCCTCGTGACACAGAAACACTCAGATATAATGAAGAAAGAGTCGAATAAAGGAAATACAAACCAAAGCAGTTTGAGTCTAATTAAAATCAATCAAATATAACTCAACTGGGGTTTAGATTCTGCTGAATAAACTCAAATTATATCAGTTATTGCTCAGATTTATGGGAAACATTTAACCCTTTTAATCCTGAAATAACCTTTTTTTTTAGATCTGAAATGTTTATGTCACTTCAACATTTATATTTTTTGTATCTAATTTGTAACATCAGGTGTTTTTGGCAACTGATAATCCACTTAAGGCCATTTTTATCATTTATTTGATTTTATCAGGATACTTTTTTACTAATTTGCAGATAGCAGTATCATAAAAGTGTGTATCAAGTATGGCTTTAATGGGTTAAATCACGTGGAGATCTTTTACAACCTCTCTGACAGAGGGGCCTTGAATGTTGGAGGTTATTACGTAACCCTTGTACTGTGTTAGCTTTCTCTATACACTCTCCATGCCAGGGTAAGTTTTGATCTATGCCCTAAATCATCTGTTAATTACACTAAAAGCAATTATCTATCATGCAATTTTTTATATTTACTGAAAGAGTCAGAATCAGATTTATTGCCAAGTAGGTTTCTACACTTAAATTTGCTCTGGTGCAAAGTACAGACAAACAAAAGTAAAAATATAATAAAAAAGTAAGCTGCATGCATTGTTAACAGACATAATCAGATATAAAAATAGATTTAAAAAAGACTAAAATATAAAACAAAAAAGGCAAAGCAGTATTTTATTAGCAAGAGAACTTTATGAGCATAAATATTTGTGGACACATCTGTTTATCTCCATAGATGCACCATGATTTCAGTTTTGGCTCGACTTATTGCTTCATAATCTTATTTTTATAACTGAGTCTAGACCAACCCCAACAACACAGATGGCACTATTTCAGCAGTGCACTTATTATTTATCGTTTTTTTTCCCTTTCTTTTTTTGCTTACATAGAGATTCCTAACAAAGTCATAAAGACTTGATGCAATAAACAAATATTAAGTGGTTCATTTATGCATTTTAAACCTAACACAGGAGCAAGGTTAAATCTGTTTTGTGAGAAAATGTTTGGTCAGCCAAAGATTTAAGGATGTTGTATGTTTAGTCACGCTGCAATATGGTGCTGAAGATTTTCCATCAAGTCTGCAGAATAGAGATTTGTCCCGATGGCGGCGCCGAGTGCTGAAAAGTCCTCCAAATTCAGTGATTTTAATATTATCCGTTCAGCATGTCTTTGTGTCTGCATGTTTCTGCCTGAAGGTCACAGCAGGTCACCGTCCTCGCCGTCGTTTCAGACTCTTTGTGCGCGTTATCGCCTCTGCAGGCGGATCAGGAGGCGTCCAAGTCGCCGACCTTTGAAGTTCCCTCTCCGGCGGCTGACGCTATCGGCAGACTCGTCAGCTCTGAACTCGTGGCGTGTGCGAGGCGAACAAATAAAGCGGGATTAACCCGGCTCAGCCTCGACGTGTTAAATATCCATCAAAGGCTCTCTCACCTGACGCTCGCTCTGAACTCTCCGAGGCTCCTTTCCTGCAAACCCACACTTTTATGTTCCTGCTGTTTGATTCACGCTGAGCCCTCGCTGTCATCTGAGAGAGACTCAGGACACTGGGGAGCAGCATCAGGCCAAAGATGCTCCACAGTGATTTTGAACAAAATGCATCTTATTTTCAAATGTATTTATGATAATTACCCTCCACATTTAAAGCACTATTTGACCCTGTATGGCTCACCATTTAAAGATGCTACCAGGAGTTATGAGGAAATACACACTTTAAGATGAGTTTTATAGCATCAAAATAGGTTATCTATAAATGCTATTCCTTAGCTTCACGGTCGGGTCGGACAGGGCTGGACTGGCCTGGATACTCAACTTCAGGAACAAGACAATTAAAACTAGAGCAAATTTATATTATTCAGACACATCTTAGAGCACCGTGCTATAAGTAGCCATATATAGCCGGCTACAAAACTACAATACTAAGTTTTCCAAAAATTGCTTGTTGTCACACATCAAAAACTACCGTTACGTAACTAGAAAGAGATACATTACCTCGTGGCTTTGCATCCTGTAAGTTGTTGAAAAAAGAAGTTGTAAAGCAATGCAGAGTTCTGAGGAAGGTCCGAGCTGCATTCATTAGCATCACAACAAACACACGCTTTGACTTGGGTCTTTTGGTGCGTTCCAGTTGTAGTCAGAAGTAGGAATTTCCGAGTTCCAAGTAGGAAACTGCAACTGGAACGCCCCAGGAAGTCGGAATTTCCTACTGGGAACTCGGTGAAACCTCGCCACCCCCGAGTTGACGATCGAAGATGGATGCCCCCAGTGTGAACAGTTATTTAGCTCCTGTAACAATCCATTTATTTACACTTCTGACTGGGGTGTGTCGCTCTAGATCAGCTGTATACATAGTATTGTTAGACTTATATTTACAAAAATGCTGCCACAGTGATAATCACATTCTTCATGTGATATTTGTGAACAACTACACAGGGCGTGCTAACAACAGCTAACAATAGCCTGGTAGATCGGCATGTTTTTTTCCGACTTCAACTGGAACGCCGATAAGTCGGAGATGATGTCACTCCCAGTTCTGAGGTTACTGGAATGCAGCATTACAACAGTCGCCACGCGTGCTCATGGGTAGCAGAGTCTTAATGTCGCCGGTAATAAATTCCCTTCACAGCACCTTTAACTTACGCCACTCTGACGGTTGTGTTTACTTTGTTCTGAGAATTCAGAAGGAAATTGTTCAACTTTCCTTTAACTCTTTCCTCATTTTTGATTCAAGATAGCGATTCCTCAGCCCTCTAATTTAGCTCTAATTAAGCTTTCTGTCAGAATTTCCTTTTATGTCTGTATGTGTTTGAGTAAGTGAGTATGTATATTGATTGTGGATGGGGAGAGGGGGGATTGCAGGGCTCTAATGTTTATTCTATACAATTTTTTGCTTTTTATTTCACTTATTATTTTATTTTATCTTTCATTCCCATGTAAAGCACTTTGTATTACAAAGTCCTGTATGAAAAGTGCTATACAAATAAAGTTAGATGGATAGATAGATAGATAGATAGATAGATAGATAGATAGATAGATAGATAGATAGATAGATAGATAGATAGATAGATAGATAGATAGATAGCTTTCCTGTTTAGGCTGTTTTTGAAACTGCACACTACTAGCAGTGTATACTGATTTTGACAAAATGTAATTAGGAACTTTTGCAAAGCTGTTGTGTGCTGGAAATACCCAGAAGTCACACCCATTTGGGGAAGAAGTGAGCAAAGCCTATATCTTCGGCAGCCCATAATGACATCTCCTGTCAGAGATGTTTAATGAAGAAACTTGAATAAATCAATTATCTTTGTTTGTTTTCATTCTCTTGCGAGTATAAGGAGCAACAGTACAGTGAGTGGTGACAGTCTGCAGAGAAGCTCAGGGTTAAAATTCACACATGAGCAGAGAGGGCCATCTCCATGTCCAGGTGAACATGAGCTGTAAAGGAAGGTCAAATAAAGAACACTTCTGAACACATACTGGGAGAGAAAAGCAAACAGACAATATGAATTCATTGTCTGTTGGTCCCCCGACCCAGAGACACATAAAAAAGACTTAAGTTCTGTAAATGTGCATTTTTCAGTCTTGACTTGTGTCTCGTGTGTGTTCTCATGAAAATCAAAATAAACCACTCATCAGACTTTTGTAGTCCATTAGTAGATGGTAATTGAGCTGCCCCGGCTATTAGCTGAGCTAATGTTTACTTTTGCTTTCATGACCAGAAGCAGAAATGAGTTGAATAGTTGGACTGGGAGCAGAAAACATTCAGGGGTTTTTTGTTTAGTTTTATTAGTGTGGAAACATACGCTCTGATCCAAACCTTTGCACTGTAGGTGGTATAAATAGATTAGAACAGGGGTGGGCAACTTCAATGACCAAGAGGGCCACATGAAACCATTTTTCCCAGCCTGAGGGCCACATTGTTACAAATTTTCAGAAACTCTTGATGAGGAAAAAGACTGTTGGATAAACAACATATCAGAATATAAATTTGTCATAAAATCAGAATACCAATATTCATATATTACAACATAAATACAAGTTATTATTCATAATCAAATGAACTTGACATAGAATTCAAGCAAATTTAGCTAACATACCTGGAATTAAAGCCAATGAAGCTTTTTCAAATCAATAAAATGATGCGTTATTCAAATTTTTAAAGCTCAAATATTTAACATTTTTAAAATGTAGTATTGAGTAATACTTGATATTATTTTCAAAGGCTTCATAAAAGAGATTTAGAGACACTATTATAGCAAAGTAAGGTCATAAACAACTTACATAAGACAACAAAATATGAGTCTAGATTATATAGAATTATTTCTATTGGATATCTGAGTTTTTTTCTATTTTTACAACTGCTGGTTGGGAATGAATGGCGGACCACATTTAGTGATGTGGAGGGCCGCACTTGGTTCCAGGGCTGCCACTTGCCCACCCCTGGATTAGAAGATTGTTGCAACCAGCCAGAAAAGAAGAGGAGAAGCTCAGCCGGCCATGTGTTGTAAAATGTTCAGTATAATGTGTTTAGTAGTAGTATGTAGAAGATGGTTTTGAATTCTTTTTCATATTTATACGTGTCTGCTACCTGTTTTTCTGTCTTGGAATCTCTGTATGTATATATATTCTCAGATAAAGCATCTCTCTGCTCCCGTCTTTTTATAGACTCACAATGTTTAAGTGCTAATTTTCATGTCTGACCATTATAACAACTTTCATGTTCATGATGAAGCCACCGTGAAAAGTCCTCATAAGCAGAACCAAACCAGAAAGTTGACCTGAGGTAAAACCTAAAATACTGTTTATAACTCTCAAAGAAGGGAAAGTATATGTTTGTGACGCAGCTGTGATGTTAGCAGCGCTCACTAATAACCTGATAGTTTGGGTGTGATGTTTGAGCATCGATCAGAATGTTTGAAATCAGCTGTTCGTCATGATGCTGCAGGCAGAGAGCCTCACAACAACAACAACAACAACAGCTATAATAATAATAAAATACATCTGAACACAGTGGCTGCCAGGGTGAATAATAAGTTAATTTTTCTGAATAAATTGTCTCCTCATGCATTAAAAACACTCCTAATGAGGAAATCACTCTTTGTTCCTTCATTTGGGATGGTGTGTGTTTGTTACTGTGTGTAAATGAAGAAGAGGTCTGAAGTTCACAGACTGATTTTCTCAATTTGTACTTTCTGCACCTGAACACACAAACAAAACCACCTCATTTAAGTATAAATTGGAATTAGTTTGTTATTTGAGCTGTTTTCTCACCAAACTGTGAATACATAATGATTTAAGTCATCCCTGATGTACAAAAAACACACTCAGTGTCAGGATAATCTCTGTAACAGAGGACAAAGTTTGATCTCGTTGGTGAAAACACCTGTTTGGGATCTGGTTGCTGATTGGCTGCAGCTGGAAGAGCTCAGGCTGGTCAGGGCCAAATGTTGGATACTTTTAAGGCTTTGTCCACAAGCAGATCAATATATAAAAAAACATATTTCCCTCTCTGTTCCTAGAAATAAGTCCCATGCACCCACCGCAGGTTTTACAGATCTTATTTCATTATGACACATAATCACATAGGAGAACTAATTGAAGCTATTTAAGGGAACAAAGTTAGACCTGCACTAATCCACAATATTTATCAAAACCTGCTTCATTCTCCATTTTGCTGCAACTAAACTTCTCACCAGTGTTTTGGTTCAACTTGTGACCTCAGCAACTGGTGTTATTGTGGGCTCTGTGGCAAATTTAAATCAGAGACATGTGTGATAAGCTTGATCAAATCATGGAAAACAGCAATTATAAGTCCTCAGTTTACAGATCTGTTTAAACCACAACTAACAGGTGGAAGTACAAAACGCAAAACCACTGAAGTTGGCATGTTGTGCAAACTGTAAATTAAAACAGAATACAATGATTTGCAAATCCCCTTCAACCTATATTCAATTGAATACACAGCAAAGACAAGATACTTAATGTTTGACCTGGTAAACTTTGTTATTTTTTGCAAATATTAGCTCATTTGGAATTTGATGCCTGCAACATGTTTCAAAAAAGCTGGCACAAGTGTCAAAACAGACTGAGAAAGTTGAGGAATGCTCATCAAACACTTATTTGGAACATCCCACAGGTGAACAGGCTAATTGGGAACAGGTGGGTGCCATGATTGGGTATAAAAGCAGCTTCCCTGAAATGCTCAGTCATTCACAAACAAGGATGGGGCGAGGGTCACCACTTTGTGAACAAATGCGTGAGCAAATTGTCCAACAGTTTAAGAACAACATTTCTCAACCAGCTATTGCAAAGAATTTAGGGATTTCATCATCTACGGTCCGTAATATCATCAAAAGGTTCAGAGAATCTGGAGAAATTACTGCACGTAAGCGGCAAGGCCCAAAACCAACATTGAATGCCCGTGACCTTCGATCCCTCAGGCGGTACTGCATCAAAAACCGGCATCACTGTGTAAAGGATATCACCACATGGGCTCAGGAACACTTCAGAAAACCACTGTCAGTAACTACAGTTCGTCTACATCTGTAAGTGCAAGTTAAAACTCTACTATGCAAAGCCAAAGCCATTTATCAACAACACCCAGAAACACACTGGGCCGAGCTCATCTAAGATGGACTGATGCAAAGTGGAAAAGTGTTCTGTGGTCTGACCAGTCCACATTTACAATTGTTTTGGAAACTGTGGCTCCTCCAGACCAAAGAGGAAAAGAACCATCCGGACTGTTATAGGGGCAAAGTTCAAAAGCCAGCTTCTGTGATGGTATGGGGGTGTATTAGTGCCCAAGGCATGGGTAACTTACACATCTGTGAAGGCACCATTAATGCTGAAAGGTAAATACAGGTTTTGGAGCAACATATGTTGCCATCCACCTGAAAAGCTTCAAAAATTGGTCTCCTCAGTTCCCAAACGTTTACTGAGTGTTGTTAAAAGGAAAGGCGATGTAACACAGTGGTAAAAATGACCCTGTGACAACTTTTTTGCAATGTGTTGCTGCCATTAAATTCTTAGTTGATGATTATTTGCAAAAGAAAATAAAGTTTCTCAGTTTGAACATTAAATATCTTGTCTTTGCAGTGTATTCAATTGAATATAAGTTGAAAAGGATTTGCAAATCATTGTATTCTGTTTTTATTTACGATTTACAACACGTGCCAACTTCACTGGTTTTGCGTTTTGTAATTAAGGGGAGTTTTCCAGAGATCACTTCTGCTCACTTTCTGTCCAATCACAGGCTTCCTCCTGAGAACGCCGGTGTCCCCACTTCCTCTCTGATTGTGAAATATGGATGCCCGTTTCATATTTATCTTCCTCTTATGCGTCTTTGCAGAGGGAGCTGAGCTGGGAGGTCCGGGGGAATAAACTTTAATTATACATGCCGGTGTCAGGGATACCGAGCGGCGAGCGGACGGAGTGATTGATTCATTGTCAACAGGGAGGGAGAGGGGGCGGGGGGGGAGGTTGGCGGTGATGGAGGTATCCGTAGCGACGAGCAGCGGGCCCCTTCATCACCTGAGAGGCAGCCAGCATTAAGGCAGCTGTCAGGGACTTTGATTTGAAGTGGGAATTACAACACACACACATACACGCTGGCAAAACACACAGTCTCACACAATACCCCGGCTTGCATAATATACATGATACTCCCGCTCACACACCGCTGCTGTCCCCGCAGGCAGACGCCGCTGCAGCTCCTTGACGTGACACCGCATGAATAATTTGTGAGCAGTAGTTCAGGCTGGAGGTGAAACAGAAACACAAGGCTGAAAAATCCCACGCTTCACAAACACACCTCATGTAATGCTGATGGCGCTGTAAAAAAAAAGGAGAGCGGCCCCGACACTTCACCTGCAGGCTGAAGAACCTGAAACATGAAAAACTGCAAACATCTGAGGCTGTTGGCGGGAAATATGGTAACAGACCAAAGCAGCCGAGAGCAGAGTGAGCAAACTCCTACAGCTGATGTCCGGCCTCTTAGTGGATGTGCCAGCTTCAGGATTAATGCAGAGTCAAGATGTGGTTTCAGCTGATAAGAGAGCCGGAGGAACTTTTTTAAATGTCTATAACGTGAACTGGAGCTCTGAGGTTTGTGCAAAGAGGATCTAACATCTACCTACATTGTTTACCTGCAGAGAGAGCAAGGCAGGAGCAACAGGACGAGACAGAAAACACACAGAAGACTTCAATGAATGTTACAAACCCCAAGTCTAATTAAAACTGGGGTTGGTATTTTTGGGAAACTAGCATGAAATTGAATGTGGCATCTCCTCAGGGCTCCGTCTAGCCCCTCCCACCCCTCCTCCAAAATGACCCCTCCACTCACATGCACGAGAGTCGCTGATTCACAACCAGAAGACTGATTCAACTCCAAACCCTCAGCACGATGTTTATGTTTTACACAACGCTAAGTCATGTTTCAGTCAGCGGTAAGACAAATCCCAAACATTATCATAGTAAAGTTAAAGAACAAATACTGGGTTGAAAGTAAACTAGTGAGTCAAGAAGTTCTTCAGTGTTTTTCTTGTGTAAAAAATCGTATTTGTTTGAATGTTGTAGGAGCATATTTTGAGTTACAAGCTTGTTAAGAGTATGAGGTCAGACTAAAGCAAAGGATGATGCGTGTGCTTGATTCTCGACCTTGCTCACTGTTGTTTGCTTTTCTGAGACCCAAAAATCGATGATTAAGGTTTATTTAATTATTTATTCAGTACTCTGGCTCAGAAAAAGTGACTGGTGCTGCTTGAATGTGCTCAAGTGTTTGGAAGAAGTAGGACAAAACATTTTAGGCTCTTTTTTTGTGTTTTGGTCACAGTGTAGTTCCTAAGCGATTGACTGCTTGAGTCTTTATGCTGAACACCAACTGATGGTTTCTGTTTAAAAAGAAAATAAATTGGGATAATCTTACTGTAAACCATGCAGTGAAATGCTGAATGACATGAAGCAATGTTACCAAACTTTGTCTGATATGGCAGTACTCCAGAAAATGTAGAGCAGGGTTGTGAAAAGTAATAATATCTGAGATATGCAGGCTTATGTGGTATTCGTAGGTCAAAACATTTCAAAAATGATTGGATATGTAGAAAATGTCAAAACCTGAAGAGCTGTTTGCAAACAGGCTGGATTAGTTTGACTCATCTGTAAAATTTGTCAATTTATTCATATTTATAAATATGTGGGCATCTGTATTTTTAGTCTATATTCATAAACATCCATTATTAGATCTCTACATCTATTGACAATGCCTAGTTTATGTGTATTTTTGACAGTATGTGTCGAATTCATTGTCCTCAGGCTGTTAAATAACGTAACTATATTTCCTTTTTCTTTCTGTAAGTACGTATAGATATATAATCTTACACTTTCTGTGCATATCAGTCTGTACATTTGAATCCTAATCTTAACTTTCTCCTGAATGTTTATGCAGACAGAAGCTTGATCTCCCCACCTCCACCTGTGAACTTTGCTCTGGATCAGAACTCTCCGAGGTCGTCCCCCTCGTCATCAGTTATCAGTCGGCAGAGACAATGGGTGGGACTGAAGTAGAGACAAGGACACTCCAAGTTTTGCTGTAATGTTTTATTTTGTTGCTTATGTGCTGATGTGCTTTTTCCTAACACCACACTGTGCTCCCTTTTGGAGAATAGTTTGGAGCAGCTTTTTTCTCTCCTCCTCCCTCCTGTTCTCCCTTTTCTGGTCTAAGAAAATGGGGCGCTGCTCTGCTGCGTCTGGATAGTCTTCCTGCTCCTGTCCCCGCTGTATGTGTCAATGTCTTTTGTATGTTCTTGGACGAGTTGAACTGAAAGGAAGAATTTTGTTGCTCTGTACTTGTAACATGTGCAATAGCAATAAAGCCTGATTCTGATTCTACAGAACTGAGCCAAACGATCCGATCAGTATTAAGAGCTGAACTCTCCCACAGTTAACGAAAGGACTACTGCTTGTGTTTGTATTTAAACAGCCTCCAGAAGAGTTGGCCACACCTATCTGATCACATCCTTAGTGGGCAACAAGCCCAGTGCATTGTGGGTGTTGATGTATTTGGAGATTTGAGCGAAAACAAAACTTTCCTGAAACATTTCAGCAATTTCCAAGTTGTCTTCACCTTTCTAAAGCACAGATGGACCAGTTTTACCATAGGTCCATCATGAGTAGCCATGCTTTTCTTAAGCTATTAAATGTGTTAGTAAGTTGTTTAGCCTTTGAACTATTTTGTCTTTGGAAGGAGCAGGTATGGAAAAAAGAATTTAAGGGCATCATCATGTTCGTATCTGTTACTCTGACCTGGAACATGTGCTTCATCTTTTTCTATAAACCAACATTAACACATGTGTAGGTATCCTGTTTTTGTCTCCAGGCCATGTTTCAGTTTACAGTATGTTTCCTTCCTTTGAAATAATACACTGCAGCATCAGCATGCACAGATCCTGCAGATAGAGTTATGGTGGAAATGTAACTGGGACACACAGTGCAGCTTCTTCCCTCTGATAGAGTCATCTGTCTTTAGTCTTACTCAAGTATTCACTCATGTTTATACTTTTTCATTTCAGCGGTGCAGCTCCTCCGTCTGAAATGAGCTGAAATTACCCTCCTCCTCCTCCTGCTGCATATTGAACGATGCTATCAGAGCAGAAGTGACAGCCCGGCTCTGCTTTATTTACTTTATTTGCTGTGGTCAGAATGTGAAGCTCCTCATATTCACACTGATGAGAGGCTGCAGATCGGCGTGTCATCAATCAGCCCGGGCCGAGCAAACATTAGCACAGAGAGAGAGAGAGGGCGGAGAGGGAGAGGGAGCTGCCTCATTTGCAAAGTGAATGCACTCGTGTATTTATCCTGACATGGTTTATGATTACCAACCGCACTAATACACCCCCGCTCGCCCCTCTGAAGACTGATGAATGGATAATGAAACTCAGGAGGCAGCTTCAGATAAAAACAGAGTGAAAAATCAAGTTTGGAGAGATTATTAAAATCCTTCCAGCTGCAAAGACGTTTGGATTCATCGCGAGCTCCATACTTGTTTACTACCGACAACTTCGGGTTAGGGTTGAGCTGTTCTACATCTCATCAATGCAAATACCTAATCAGCCAATCACACAGCAGCAGCCCAGTGCATTCAGACATGTAGACGTCCTGCTGAAGCTCAAGCTGAGCATCAGAGTGGAGAAGGGGATTGAAGTGAACATGGCATGGTTGCTGGACTGAATAATTCAGAAACTGCTGATCTACTTGGATTCACACACATGGAACCATATCGAGGGTCTACAAAGAATGGTCTGAAAAAGAGAAAATATCCAGTGAGCAGCAGTTCCAGAAAGGCAGTAGTGGCTCAACAACCACTTTCTGCAAACATGGTTTACAGAAGATCATTTCTAAACTCATAGCTGCAGAGGACCACACTAGGTGCCACTCCTGTTGGCTAAGAATGGGAACCTAAGGCCACAGATCTCACAGGCTCACAAAAATTGGATAATAGAAGATGTTTCCTGGTTTAAAGGATAAGTTTGGTTTCTACAGCTTTTACATTGTTTATAGAATGAAGTAGAACAATATACTCACCCAGAAGGCTTTCCTGATCCAAACAGTGCTTCAGGAGATATTTAGATCCAAAATCGAGCGGCGGACATCTGTATAATGGTACCACACGGGGCATGTATAGCCGCACTACTCCTCCACGACAGTCCGTGTCGCTCCACCCATGTTTTCGTGACTGTGCTGACCTCTGAACTGAAGACTGCTCTCTGGAGAGCTGTTCTTCTCTTTGCCTCTGCGTCCTCCTTTCGATGAGCTCCTCATCTGTAAACTCTGGCTCGAAACTGTAAGGACACTCATCATATTCAAAGTTCTTCTCCACAACATCTTCATCTGATAGATATTCGTCCATTTGGCACAAAACTGGAAGAAGAAAGTTGTTGAGTAGCCGGCGGTCGCCCCTGAAACAATGAGCCGTACTGCGCATGCACGGCAGCCGTAAAGAAAGTTTTCAGTTTAGAGGTCAGCACAGTCACAAAAACATGGGTGGAGTGACGCCGGACTGTCGTGGAGGAGTAACCCGAGCGGACCATGATGAAATATTGGTTATTCTAATGAGTTTTTGGACGATTAATGCAGTTTTAGGAGCAGCCCTATACATGCCCCATGTGCTACCATTATACAGATGTCCGCCGCTCGATTTTGGATCTAAATATCTCCTGAAGCACTGTTTGGATCAGGAAAGCCTTCTGGGCGAGTATATTGTTCTACTTCATTCTATAAACAATGTGAAACTGGACTTATCCTTTAATGAGTCTGGATTCAGAAGGTAGAGTCAGATCATGAAAGCATCGATTCATCCTGCCTTGGATCAGTGGCTCATGCATGCCCAAGTTTTTTTAGAAAACCTGCGCATGCCTAATGAAGGAATCGAACCAGCAACTGTCATGCTCTGAGGCACCAGCACTGCCCACTGCTTCTCTGTGCAGCCTGACTGATTAAAAACACAAATCCAGATGCTCTCGTTTGTTCAAGCAAAATCAAAAATACTGTCTCTTCTATTTTTACTCCCACTCGATGTCTTCAGTCACTTCCTTCCTGTTTGTTTACATCAGTCAACCACACTGGCCCTGTCACTATCAGCCTAAATGAAATAGCTAAAAAACAAAAAAACACACACACACGAGTGTTTTCCATGAAATTAAACGTAACGTGGTGTTTTTCTCCCGTCCTCTCAGGACGCCTCTCTTACATCTGAGACTGGGAGCTGGCGGCCGCCGCCACCGGTAATGGAAACATTGAATATTGATGCTGTTATTATTCAAGGACATGTGGACACACAGGCGTGTGTTTGTACAAATGGTTCCTCTTTTGATGTCAATTGATGGTGTGAAGCTCGTATTGCTGCCGCAGCCCGGTGCCTGAAATGATAGCCTTTCTGATATAAACACACATACAGAATCTATATGCTCATGTGTGAGGTCAGACGCCTCTAGTCATCTCACTGCATTACATACTGTATGTATGTTTAAATGGACTGTCTTACAGAAAATATATCTTTGTTTAATTAAATAAAAGGGATATATTTACATGAAAATACACAGAGAAGTCTTTTTGTTTGGTTGTTTTGTTCAATGAGTCGGACCTAAACATGACAAAAGAAGATATTTTCCTGCTTGGAGGTTCATCAACCATTTGAATAGCATCATAAATGTCAAT
Organism: Scarus forsteni; assembly: GCA_036419115.1. Taxonomy (NCBI): domain Eukaryota; kingdom Metazoa; phylum Chordata; class Actinopteri; order Labriformes; family Labridae; genus Scarus; species Scarus forsteni. The sequence goes on from JAZDUH010000383.1 coordinate 36,750,916, forward strand.
TAAATTAGTAAAAAAATAAGCTTAAAGAGAGGAATCTGCAGGGTGGGGAATGTTCTGATGTTCTTAAACCAACATGTAGCCAATGAAGACAGCCTAGAATGGACGTGACACGATTTTTAATTTTCTCTAGTTCCAGGTGTGCCATTACATCTCTGATAAGATTTCAATATGTTGGTGCAGTCTTCTTCTTCCAGTTAAGAAGAATCAATCTTCTTGCAATCAAGCAGACAAATAAAATCATATTATGTTCTGCATTATTTTTTATTACACTAGGATCAACAATACCCAAGATATCTGTCAAAGGATCACAGTCAACAGGCCTATTTAATGTTTTGGATAGTGTCTGAAAGATGCTGTTCCAATAACCCGTCATCCTTGGGCAATGCCAAAACATATGGCCTAGAGACGTTGCGTCTGTTTTTAACTGAGTTCGAAAGTCGGAGTGAATCCACCTTCCCTCAGTGACGCTGTTTCAGTGGAGAATCATTCCCCAACCTAACCCTGGTTAAACCTAATGAGTATGAAAATAGATGTTTGGGTTGTTTTCTGTGTCCTTGTGTCTTGCAGGCAGGTGAAGAACTTCAAGAAGTTAATGAATAGAATATTTGATTAAAGGTGCTATGAGGAGAATTTATTTGCAGCGACATTAAGACTGCTACCCATGAGCACGCGCGGCGACTGTTGTAATGCTGCATTCCAGTAACCTCAGAACTGGGAGTGACATCATCTCCGACTTATCGGCGTTCCCGTTGAAGTTTGAAAAAAACATGCCGATCTACCAGGCTATTGTTAGCTGTTGTTAGCACGCCCTGCGTTGTTGTTCACAAATATCACATGAAGAATGTGATTATCACTGTGGCAGCATTTTTGTAAATATAAGTCTAAATACTATGTATACAGCTGATCTAGAGCGACACACCCCAGTCAGAAGTGCAAATAAATGGATTATTACAGGAGCTAAATAACTGTTCACACTGGGGGCATCCATCTTCCATTGTCAACTCTGGCGTGGTGAGGTTTGCTTTACAACTTCTTTTTTCAACAACTTACAGGATGCAAAGCCACGAGGTAATGTATCTCTTTCTAGTTACGTAGCGGTAGTTTTTGATGTGTGACAACAAGCAATTTTTAGAAAACATAGTATCGTAGTTTTGTAGCCGGCTGTCCGACCCGACCACTTAGCCAAGGAATAGCATTTATAGATAACCTATTTTGATGCTATAAAACTCATCTTAAAGTGTGTATTTCAATCAGGCATATATCTAAAAGTGAGACTTTTTTGTAATTACTTCGAAACTCAAAGTATCTTTAAAGAAGCTAAAGTGATTACAGATTTTAACACAAAGATGAAGTTACAAACAAATGGAGGAATTATCAGGAATTGCAGATGATGCCATAATCTCCGCTCATCTTCCTTCAGCCCTCATCAGCGAGTCAGCCTTTCATTTACTCCCCAAATCCTCATTTCCCTGTTCGTCTGACCTTCGACCTCCGCTGCAACAACAATCAGAGAAGAAGAAAGGAGCAGAAATCCGTCTGTGTTAATCTGATTATGACCTCTCTGACATGTAGATAATCAGATTAAAGACTTTGTAGACTCTGAGTTTCTGTTCAATCTGCCATAAATCTAATTATTAATGTGTCTGCGTAAATGAGCCGCCTGTCAGGGTCAGCAGTTTAAACATATGAACTACAGAGGAAATTAAATTAAACTTTGAACAGACTCTGAGTCACATTTGAGAGAATTTGGAATATTAATGTAGGAATTAACATATTAGTACATGAAAGGAGAGCAGAGTGAGCAGATAATCACTCTCATGCTGGCAGAGATCATATCTGCAGACCAACCCTCTGATGCTTGAGTAAAAATGGACTTTAATACGTATAGAAGAAGAAGAAGAAGAACTGATCTGTAATCTGGAGTTATGTTTGAATTCATATGAAATCTGGATCAGCTATACTCACAAAAGAAACAACAGAGGATCCATATTTTATGATATTTTCATCCTTTCCACAGTTTTCCATCTGTGTAACTTCTACAGCTTCCCCTTAAACCTTCTCAGTCCTGATCCAAATCTGTGTCCACGTGTAGGCCGGTCTTTTTAAAAAGGTTTTGTTGTTCGATTTGTCCTTCTGTCCACATGTAGGCTGGGTTTGGGTCACTGAAAATTCATATTTTGGAAAACTCCAGCTGAGGTTGAGATTTTACATGCTCACACAGACTTTCTGCCCCTTGTTCACTGTGATGCTGCTTTAAAAACACTGACGATACAAATGCTTCCTACTTATTGGACGAGACCTGGTGTTATTGTTTCATTAGTGACCGTATTGACTGGTGACCCATGATCACTTTCTATGTGGTTGCTGTGGTTATGAGTTGTATTAATCAACAATAGTACTTTTTAATAAAAGGATTTGATCATGATTATCAGTATGTCTCAAATTAAACTATAACCAAACACATGTAGGCTACTCAACACACCTGCTGTCACCAGTGAACACAGCCACGAATTAAACTGTAACACCAGTCAGATGTGGAGGTGGGAGTAGATGTGAAAATAAAGCAACAAAAGGTGCTGATCATGTACGTAGGTAATGTACATTTTAAAAGTGCATTTCTGTGTTTTCGTGTGGGCAGAATTATTTATAAAAACAGGAGGAAAAAAAAACTATTTTTTTTTCTAAATGACTTTCCTTTGAGATCCTGGTATCAGTTCCCATGCTCATCACCATTACTGAGTCCACCTGTGAGGTGTGGTCTCTCACCTGTGAGCTGATAAAGGATGATGATGATCAGCTGGGCCTGGAGGTCAAGAAGGGACGTCTGAGGCTCTCAGTTAATTTTGTGTTAAAGAAAGTTGACACCATCAGTTGGTCTTCTGAGGTCTGTTTTTTACTATCTCCTCCAAAGAGGTTATGTTATAACCACATCTGTTTGTTAGTTTGTTTCTCTGTTAGCAACATAACTCAAAAAGTTTTGGACGGGTTTAGATGAAAGTCTGTGAAGTGATCCAGATCAGCGTAAAACGGCCATGATGAAAAATGTAATTTCATGAATAACTACTGAACTAGAATAATTATATCCTAATGAATCCAATTGCTAATGGTATGTTTTCATGGTCAAGGAATCTAAATATTTAGCTGAAATAAAGGTAGGACTAATATTTATGGTCAAAATCATAATATGGGTGAGGACTGTGCTGCACTTTTCTTGTTTTTCTAGTTTTCTTTTAAGTTTTAGTCTGACAGGTAATATTTTTAATGTGTGGTAATTAAACCTTTTTGACCGAGGATATTCATTCTTCTATTTTGTGGGTGACTTCTCCGGGTCACATCTTAGTCTGTTTATAAGTTTGCGAGGGTCTGACTGAAATGAATCACCTCTGTCACCTCTCAGAAATCCAAGGACACACTTTTGTTGGCTCTGTTTATCCTGACTCTGTTTTGAAGGAAACCTGACACAACGGCAGGTGCACAGGTGCATACTTTCTGTAATTGCAGGGAGACACACACAAAATCAAGAACTTGACTGAGATAAAACATAACTGAGTGTAACTAAAGCATCATATAATCACTATTTACTTAAAAGAGCTCTTCAGTTGACTGTAAGTGTGCAATGAATGGGCTTGAACACTGCTCATGTCATCTTGCCTCATGCCACAAATCTTCAAGATATTAAACTATTAAAAATTAATAAAAGCAGACTTTGGATCGGTTATTTCTGTGGAATGCAGGGGATTTATTTCTTTGTACTTTGATCACTGGGCTGTAAAAACTACCTAAGAATAAGTTTGGCTTCACGTTTTTCAGAAAATCAGTCCTTTCCAGTTTCATCTTGCAACTCTAAGAGTGATTCTCCCTACACTCTGTACATACAGTCCTGCTCAGTATTATTGGCGCCCCTTCATTATTTTCATTACTTTAACAATATCTTCAGAAATAAATTGAAATGTACCAAATTCATGTCATCAGGATCTTTTGATTGAAGGTCCAAATACTTTAACAAGAAAAAAAACATTTTTACAGGTTACATGTTGTAATTTCAAAGAGAGAACTGGAAAAAAAAAAAGCATGTGCAGCAATAATAGCACCCCTCTTCAGTATTTTGTTGCACACCCTTTGGCACTGATGACAGCCTCCAAATGTTTCTTGTAGCCATCTATAAGCTTCTTGCTCTTCTCAGCTGGTATTTTCTCCCACTCTTCCTATGCAAACTGTTCAAGCTCTTGAACATTTGCAGGTTTCTTTTCCCCAATGGCAGATTTCAGACATACCAAAGATTTTCAATCAGATTGAGATCAGGACTCATTGCTGGCCATTTTAAAACAGGCCATTTTTTTCCTTTTCAACCATTCCTGTGTGCTTTTGGATGTGTGCTTTGGGTCTTTGTCTTGCCGGAGGGTCCACGATCTTCGACTCAAACCAAGTGTTCTTACACTGGGTCAAACATTTGGCTCTAAAATTTCTTGATAATTCTCTGATTTCATGATTCCTGTGATACAGTCAAGGCCTCCAGTACCTGATGCAGCAAAGCAGCCCCAAACCATTATGGAACCTCCACCATGCTTAATTGTTGGTAGGGCGTTCTTTTCCTTGTAGGCTTGCATTTGAAACTGCCTATTCTAAATATGACTGCATGATCATAGTAGCTAATGAAGTATAATTTACAAACCTTAATATGTGAACATTACTTCTGAAGTGATGCAGAGCAAAGTTAGAGAGGTTTGTAAAGAAACTGTACTGTCACATTGTGCACTTAAACTTCATGGGTGCCAATAATGATAAGTAGGACTGTATGTCCGCTCCAACTCAAGAAGAAGTCCGTTGTTGTGTTTTGACAAGCGTGTAACATCACTGCTATTGCATACTATTCCAGCTCTTCTTGTCCAACCATTATTCCTTCACCAAACCGCTGTGCAGGAATTCTCAGAAATGTTTGTGGAACATGAAGAAGACATAAAGTTTTCTTAAAGTGATCAAATTTCCGATCCCATTTCTGCAGGTTAAGACAGGCTCCTGTATCCTGAGATCAGGAGAAAATAAGTGAATCAAACTTTATTAAATCAAACTTTATTTATAAAGCACTTTTCATACAAAAAATGTAGCACAGAGTGCTTTACAAACAGACAGATAAATTAAAATAAAGGATTTATGACCCAAACCCACTCCACCCAGCCCTTGAACCCACCCACGCAGCAATCCATACACAGTGTTTATAAAAAGCATCATAAAAAAAAGACAATAATAAAGCTCACAGCTGTACCCAGTACGTACCATCTTAAAGGTTTAAAAATCAGACAACACGGGAGGTTAGATTAAAAGTATAAAATTAAATGTATCCTGAAATAAAAAAAGGATTTTAAAAAAATAATAAGAATAAATAATAAATTGAAATGAAGTTAAAAAAAATAATAAATAAAATAGAAAAACTAGAAAATAAAATAAGGAAAGATAGCAAAGATAAAAAGATACAAAAAATAAGACAAAATAATAAAAGAGGGCTGTAAGTAAAATAAATAAAAACACTAAAGGTAATTCAGGTAAAAGCTCGACTAAAAAGGTAGGTTTTGAGTTTGTTTTTAAAGGCTTAAGTGAACTTCTGAAGGATGCAGCTGCATTTGATTTGTGAAAACCTGCTTGAAAAAACAATATGATCCTTCAATGTTGCAGCTCCTAGATAATTGTTGAGTAAGAAAATACAAAACTAAAAAAAATGTCATTACGTGTCCTCCTGGCGCTTTCAAGCCATGTTAAATATTTTAATATCAAGCAGTGTTGCAGAGACTTTCCTGAAACATGCAGGCTTTTAAAATGAGCGACATTTTTCAATTATTTGGATGTTCCTGCAGCAGAAACAGCCGGACCTGCAGATAGTAAATTTAAACTTCAGATCAGCATATTCAGTCTAAATCAGCGTCTATCTGCTCTCACTCTGACATCCAGCCGCTCGGCCGTGGCTGCAGATATTTACCCCGTGTTGCAGGTTTGTTAGCCGTGTTCGTTCTGCAGCAGTCTCGTCCCCCTGGAGAAATAAAGGTGTAAAACAGCTGGATGTGTGTTAGTACAGCTGCTGTTATACATCACTCGCCCCACTGCTCCCAATTAAAGCCTGGAGGCAGACCGGTTAGAGCTCGGCTCGGCTGACCTTTGAGTGACAAAGCTTTTGACTCTCATTAGCCAAACGAGGAGCTCCTGCTAAACACGGTCCACCATCGATCCTGGATCTGACATGATCTCCGCTGCTTGATGGTTTCCTCGGATGTAAGCTGCATAAATCTTACACATGTCCGTCCGTCTTTCTGTATGTTTGTCGTAAAATTAACAAGCATCCAAGCCATGTGTGTGTGGGGTGTCTTATAGACTCATGCAGGGAGAAGCCAGTTTTGTTGGGTCAAAAGTAGTTTCTCTGATGCTACAAGGGGCATTGAAGAAGCAAAATTGACCTTTTTAGCATATATATCCCTTTTCTCAACATTCATTTCTCTCCTAAAAGATCAGCTTTGTTTGGACAGGCTACTTGTATGAGTGCAGACATCCTGATATGATCACTCGACTTCATCAGACTTTTTACCTTCCAGCCTTGACTGGTGTTTTAATTTTAAGTTTGGGAACCAGTGCTCTATTGGATAGAAATCTGGTGGCTGTGGAGGCCACCGGAGTACATTGAATTTGTTGGCATGATGAAGAGTTTGAGATCATCTGAGATTTGAGACATTAAGGGTGTTTTCACGTCAGGCCCACTTGTTTCAAACCGTGCTGTGGCGCAATTCGCCATGGGTTCACCCCCTCCCCCTCCCCCGCTGGCTTGCATTCACACTTGCAACATCGAACCATTCCCAGACCCACTTGTGTATTTACTCAGTTTGAAACAGCAGGGGGCGATATGCACATAACTGGTTACCAAACCTGCTACGGAGGAGAACGAAGAAGAGGCTACCATGGTAACCATTTCCATTTTGTTCACGTTTCGCTCTCTTCTACATTTTCCTTCAAATGTGTTTTTTTATCATGTTTAAGACGGCATCAGCGACCTTCTGGACCCTCGTATATCATCGTAATCCTCAACCAGAATAAACAAATCGACAAGTTGAGGAAGCAAAAGATTCAACCGCAGGATTAACAGGAAGTGATGTATCAAAAGTAGATCGGTTCGGACCACTTTGTTTCACAGCAGTGAAATCGCACCAAATGTCGGGAGATGGAGCGGATCGAGACCACCCCTTCATGGAGGTCTCAGACCGGCTGATTTGGTGCGCACCAAAGTGCGGTGGTTGCATTCACATTGACACTAATGTACCAAACCCTGGGCCAAAAACTTCTTTGGTGCACACTAAATATGGTTAAAGTGAAAACGCCTTTAGTCTCCTTTAGAAGATGGTCCACTGTGGTCAGTAAGGGATGGACATGGTCAGCAACAATCCTCAGGTAGGCTGTGGGGCTTGAACCGTGCTGGGGAAGGGGTCTAACCTGACATGCCAGATGGACAGCTTCATATTGGAAATATTTCCCTAATCATTCTGGGGAGGAGCCCTGTGAAAATGTTTTCGGGGCAGAACCTTCAAAAACAACAGCAGCTTTTGATTGGACAATCATTTGGCTCATCACACTCATCACCGACCAATTCATAGTAAGCAGTGCTGCTATGACGTAGCATATGTAGGGGCTAACGGCTAACCGTTAGCCGCTACAGCTAATGGCTTACAAGGGCAAACAACAGTTAATGACCATTAGCCGTAGCGTCTGACTGTTGTTAGCAGCTAACTGTTGTTAGCCACTACAGCTAATGGCTAACGGCCATTAACTGTTGTTTGCCCTAGTTAGCCATTAGCTGTAGCAGCTTAGAGCTGTTAGCTGATAGCTAAACTATCTTCAGACGATCGTTTCACATTAAATTAAACCACACAGATGTATCATATAACACTTACATGTGACATGAACCTCGTCAAAGACAATCCCTCAGAGGTAAACTTATGAGGAAGGCTTATTTCGCAAAGTATAACTGAGTAACCATGATGACCACAGGCTAACCGACGTTAGCAGCCATTATATGTACCACAGGAAGTGACTTCACTTCCTCTCAAGTCACTTCCTGTTGTCGTCACACCCGCCTCTCTTCCCTGATTGGGCTGTTTATTTGAGTGGGCATTTAGCCAAGTTAAACCGTTGGACAATGAAGGCTGGCAAGATGGAGATGCATGCTTCAAGATGTTTGCTAAAATTCCGAGCCTACCAGCTGAATGTGGAGCAAAATCCTGACTCATCAAGCCAGGAGACACTTTTTAAAGTCTTATGTTGTCCAGTTCTGGTGATCCTGAGTGAAGCATAACCTCAATTTCCTGTTCTTAGCTGACAGGTGTTGTACCTGGTGTGGTCTTCCGCTGCTTTGGCCAATCTACTTCAAGATTCATGTTCATGGTCTTTTGAACATCGAGTAGTCAAACAACCTCGTCTGGCACCACCATGCCACGCCCCATGTCACTCATATCACCTTCGCCTACATGCCTGAATCCGTTGAGTTGCTGCTGTGTGATTGTCTGTCTGGTTATTTGCACTAATGCAGTTGAATCAGTGTAGCTAATAAAGTGGCCTGGAGTGTTTATCACCTAGTTATCTGCTCGGTGGTTTAACTAACTGTTGTTGTCCGATGCTTCTTCATCCAGGTGTTTGTGGTTCAGGAGGTCTTCAGGGAAAACAGATTCCTCCCCGCTGGGCGATGGAGAGCAGCCAGAGGTCGACAGGACCATTTAATAACCCGCACAAACCCACACACAAACACTTGACTAATAGAGCTGATTAGGCTTAATAATTTATGAGCGTTACAACATGCTGCTGCTGCTGGAGTCCATCCCAGTGAGCATCTCTCTGCAGTTTTACTCTTTAATTTGCTCGTTTTCTCACATTTGAGAAGTTTCACAAACACAAACACATATCATTGATTTTCTCTTCTCCAAGGTTAAAGAAACAACCCCATAATGATTCAAGTTTGATGCCTTTTAATGCTCTGAAACATGGATATGGATCCTGTTTTTGTTTTGATAGAGAGACTGTTTGTTTTTTTATCAGATTCAAGATTCACCGAGCCACAGACTCTCGTGAGGATCTTTCAGTTTTACTTCAGCTTTATTGATTCTTTCAGGCTCCAAAAATCCCAGCTTTGTACTCTTCTGAAAACTATTTCATTTATATAAAAACAGTGACCAGGCAGCAGAGTTACATCCAGCTCTTAACAAAAAATCCATAGTCCAATCAATTTACAGCTTTTATTTAAAATGTATGAGTTGAGAGGGAGAGCAGGCTGAAATATTGAAGCAGTTTGATGGACTGTAAGAGGAGGTTTGGGATTTTGGTTTAACAATTCAGGCTGCAGAGTGGAGCAGTGGTTAGGGCTGCTGCTTGGTTCAAACACACAACTTATGGGCCCTTTTTGTAGAGCTGGTTTGGAGAACATGCAACAAAAATGAGGACTGGTGCAGTGACATGATGGATGGACCGTTGGGTGGGTGCTTAGATGAAAAAAATGATAAATAATTGTGTAGATGGATTTAAATAACCTGGACTGATGGATAATAGATGGATGACTGGATGTGGAGGAAAGGAATGAGAAGCTGGATGATGATGAACGATGGATGGATCGGTTGATGGATGCATGGATTGATTGGTTAACAGCAAGAGAAAAGATGGATGAAAAAATGAGCAGATTAATGGGTGGATTGATGGATGTAATAATGGATGATAGACGTCTATAACTGAGATATTAATAAAAGATGGATGGATAGTTGGATGCAAGGAGGATAAATGGATGGTTGAATTGGTGGAATGGTTAAAGAATTTGTAGATTTGTTTATTTTTAAAAGATGGAACAATACATGTTAATGAACATATAAATGTAAACATGTGAGATTATTATATAGCTGTGTGGCTAATTTCAATCTCTAGTCCCATTGGCAGGTTGGTGTTGTACAAAACATTTATACACAATAAAAACAAAACAAATACAAAGCAAACTAAACAATACGAAACAAAGCAAACATAGTTGATCATCAAAAACACAACAACATTTAAGCCAAGGGGCTGGTTAAAGTGCAGAGTGCTAAAGTGTAAAGTGCATTATTGTTTTGCAAATTTCCCAGAAAATATAAAGTGATATTTTGATTGCCTAATGCTCAATTGCATATTACAATAATCTAATACCAGAGATGGTAATTTGTGATACCTAAAGTACCTAGGAATATAAAGTGCTAGTTGCATTGCACATTGCTCAGTAAAGATTGGAGATGGAGCCCTTGACAAAATAGATACATGGGACAAATACACAAGTTTAGGCCTGGTTATGACAACAGTGTTGGTTTTCCAGTAGCCAAGCTTTAAGCTGTTTGGTAAGAGGTCAGGGTTGGGAGTTCGCACAGACAGAAAAAGTGGCTTGACTATAGGTGCTTTTTCTAAAAGGAACAACACAGTCACCTCTGGAACAGCTCTAGTTTATTTATCTGTTTGAGTTTCTTTCACAAATTCTTGTGGTGGAGGTGGTGCTTAGCCATGGAAGATTTTGTACATCAAGACAGCATCAGTGTGTTTGATAGTGTTGTCCCAGTTCAAGCACTCATGCTTGTTTAATATCTGACAGTGATGGTGCGTTTTGTTTTTTTTATCTAGAACTTTCAGGGCTTGTTTAGAAACAATTTCGATCTGCCTTAGTGTTGTCTTACTGGCCGCTGCCCAGCTTGTTACACAATAGAGCATATGTGACATGATCATAGAGTCAAAGTATAATTTTGCTGACTCTGGAGTTAGGTTGTTCCTAATCAATCTAAAAACAACAATGACTAGATAGACGGATCAAAGGATGGACAATGTTTTGTATTTGCATGTTTATTTACACTTGGCGTACAGATCTTTACCCCCTCTACTAAGGATGCACCAAATATTGGGTGGCCGAATATATTCAGCTGAATATTGAAAAAAAAAGTCATATTCGGTCTTCTGTGGAGTGAGGGAATGACAAAGGTGGAACAGTACCATTTGACACAATGACGAAATCAAATATGTCATTGCGTGCAACTGTGGCTAAGTAGACTTGTGTTGAAAGGAAATAATTCATTTGTTGCAGGTTAATCCACTTCAGTGCACCTTAGGTTCTTTTTTTAATGCATGTTTTGTTTTGTTTGAAGGCCAAATATGAATGAAAAACTTTGTTATGCTTTTTTTTAAAAAGCAAAGGCTACTGGAATTTTACAAAGAAATGTCATAATATTCAATTAATATTTACTTTCTTTTAAAAACATGCCTAAAATTATATTCTAAGCTATTTATGCTCTATTAAAAAATATAGTGAACTACTTAGCCTCCGCATTGGATATTTGGTATTCAGTATTCGGCCAAGCGTTTATATTTTATTCGGCTTTGGCCACAAATTTTCATTTTGGTGCATCCCTACCCTCTACATTAATGTTGCATCCATGCTGTTCTCAAACATGCTCAGTCTTTCTAATTTTTAACCTCAAGATTTAAACTGTACTAAAAACTGTAGGGCTTTTTTTTTTTTTTTTTTTTGCAGTTTTGGATTGAATTCCCTTTTCAACATGAAAGGTTGCTTTTTAAAATTATAGCTTAGAAAATTAATGGGTGTTTTTTCTTTAGTTTAGGCTCTTTAAAATACAAATTCATCTTTCGTTTATGCTTCCTTAAAGGGCTCTTGGCCTTCCTCCTTTTGTCCAAGATCCATGCTACCTTGGCCAGGTCTCTTCAGTAAAAGAGGTTTTTGATCTCAATGGGACTTGCTGGTTAAATAAAGGTAAAATAAATTACAAAAATCCATTTATTAACAGTTAAATAAAGAGCTTGATAATTTTCAGCCTCTTAAATGTTTGCATGATGTCTGCTCTGAAGAACACTCAGATTTTATAAAAAGGCCACATGAATGGGAGCATGTGCAGAGCAGCTGAAAGAACAGAAGTGAAGAGGAACATGGAAGAACACTGGAAAGTTCAAGTTAGCTTTTCTGAGGTTAAAGAATCCATTGTGTGCCTTAAGTTTGAAATATGAAGATGAGATGATGTTTTTTTAGTTGGGATAATAAAAAAGACCAGACAATGGACATTTTTCAACAAACTTCATGATTAAAGTAATTTATGAAGAGCTGTTCATTTAAAATGTCCATTGTGCAGGATTAATTTAAATCCTAGAACTGAAAGCCTTTATTCTTACATGATAAAATTCAGAAACATTCCTGTTTTTTGTAAAGAAATGAAAAAGCCAAACTCACAGATACAGCAGGGAAGAGCAAAAATAAGCAACCACATCCCACCAAACATATAAAAGAATAAATACAGACGTGTAAACAAACATAATCACTGAAAAACACTGAATAAATATGACAAAAATCAAAAGGTTTGAGCAGAACGAACAGCCCGCTCGGTGATATTCAGACTGGTTAAACTGGTCTCGCTCCTGGTGATATGTTGAGAATGTTCAGGATGGAGGCAGTGAAGCTTCCCTGCAGAAATCAGAGTTAAAGAAATGAAGTTCCAGCCTGTCGGGCAGAAGATCAGACACACCGAGTTCATCTCACATCAAACTTCAGTTGTTTTTAGCTCAGGAGAAAGAAAGGGAGTGAGGTGAAGCCCAAAAGTTTCTGGATCTTTTCCACATGAGAAAGTTTCAAATAGTAAATTTAAATCAAATGATTACAGTAAATAAGGCTGATAGGGGTTGACTAATCTAATTTTTACTTTGCACTTGGAGCTTGGAAGCCTCCATATTTTCATTTCTGATGTATAAACAACTCCACATGTTGCTTCTATGCTTCCATACAATCTTTGAAATGAGTATTACAGGAGGTAAAACATTATAACAGATAATCCACTCTCCTTCCCAACCCCCGCTGTGACTACAAGTTAATGATTGTGACAAATAGCATGGATGTTCGGACAAAAGTTTAATCTGACACTTTGTTTATATGCCAGATTTTGGTATAGTTTGCCTTCACTCTAAATTATACGTAACCTCGAAAGTGTTTGTTTCTTATTTTGGTTTGATCTGCTTGATGGAGACTGACACGGATTCAAAGTAACTCCCGCTGTAAACTACGGTGGCCCTGAGAGTCAATGCAAATAAACATTTCAAAATACACAAAAACATTTCACGATACGCAAAAACATTTAAGAATGCACAAAAACATTAAATCAGCTCATCAATCTCCCTTTTTCTTGCTCCTTGTCCACTTCAACATGCCTGATGGAGGGAAAAATGGAGACAGCGTCAAGGCAAACTGGTTGTTGCTGATCACTCAGGCAGTTAGGACAGTTTCAGAGGATTCAATAAAAATAGCCTGATTTTGTCACTAAATGCTTTTTCAGTAAGGAAAAGGTCTTCCTAACCAGGCTGTTCAACAAATATCATGTAGCAGACATAACAGTAGGACTTTTGGGCATTGGAAGTGTGAAGGGAGGGAGGAAGCTTTCGCAAACACATCTGGATCATGATTGGATGATCACTCTGTCAATCACATTTGTTCCTGGCCAATCAGATCATTTAGTAGGTGGACACTGCTGAGAATCGAAGCTCATAATGGAAGCCAAGACTTAAACCAAACTCTAGACGAAACCTGTGGGGAAAGAGCAATAACATCTCTTCTCTGGAAATGATGAAGAAATGTTCTCCAGTTCTGATGTAACTATTGAAGCATGTAGCATCCATGCTAATCCTGACAAGAGCAGCTATTGTTTACAGTCTGTCATCATGCTTTCTCCTGATTGGTCGGTGCCGCTGCAGATTGAATTCAGTCATTTCTGTCTAATAGTTTATAAGGTAACTGACTTACTGCCCTCTTGATAAGAAGCTTTTGAGACATAAGCTTGTACAGCAGTTCCAGGGCTGCCTCAGGTCAATATGAGGCCCTAAGCAGGTTTTGATTGAGGCCCACCTGATCCCCTGTTGCAGGTCTCAGACTGCAGCCTCCACTCTAGCAGGACCAAGCTGACAACAAACTTTATTTCTGTTAAGCATGAGGAGTGATTTTTTTACATTATGTTGCTTTTTAAGCATCGACTGTTTGGTGCTGTTGGATTTTTTGAGGTGCTGTCATGGTGTCACAGTGAAGGCCGACTTAAGAAGAGTCAAACTGATCCAAACCAAGCTAACAGAAGCTAAAAGTAGAACTTAAAAGGATTATTGAACTTTCTTTGGAGGGTTTTTAACTTTCTTTCTCTCCATCACTGCATCTCAAACACTTTAAATCTGTCTCAGTGCTCTGCTCTGATCTCCGCTCTCCTATTGGTTGGAGCGCAGACACCGCCATCCACCGCGGCGACACCCAGCCGGCCGTTTAACTCCATACCCACACGGTGGCGGTGGTCCGGAGCAGCAGAACGCCTGGCCGCCCCAGCCTCCAGCCTGTCACCTCGGCTCGGCGGCGGTGATGGTGATGGTGTCGGCGTTGGAGCGAGGAAGCAGGTTAACGCCTTAATCCAAACGGTGGATCCATCCAGCGGCGACGCGGCCAGGCGTGCACCAGCCGGTTAGCCTCCCTCAATCTGCAAGAGGCGAGGTGTTCAATTCCAGCGTCAAGAGAGGAGCTGAGAGGCGTATCTGATGACGGATTCGATTCTGCCCCCCCCCCTCCTGTGCTGTAAGAGCGGCGGTGACGGCGGCGAGCTGCGAGGCATCAGGCAGAGTCAGCCACCGTGCAGGCGCTCTCATTGCTCCGCTCAGACATGGAGAGTGGCTGGGTGGTGGGTGGTGGGTGGAGGTGCGGGGTGGATGGGTGACGGGTGGAGGGGGTTGAGATGGGTGCCCCCCCCCCATCAATAAGCCCCCTGGCTGGATGTCACACTCCAGCCATCCCTCGCTCTCCACGCGCTCACTCATCACAGCTTATCACCGAAATGCAGCCCGGCGCCGTGCCGCTCCACCACACACACACACACACACACACTTACAGATACACACATGTAAACACACAAACTTTCTATCTCATTCACACACAAATACTGACGGAGCGGCAACACAAACTCACCGACAGATCCTCGCCATCATGAATATCCTCACAGAAATACAGCTTACTGTGAGCGGACGCACTCGCTGGGTTCATGCAAACATGACTCCAACAAACAGAAACACAAACACATGACACTTTAAAGATCTTACAGGGGTCACACTGAAGGTCAACATCCTGGTGTGTTTGACCGTTTCATGTCTTCAGTGTCTTTAATTAAGGATTTGATTTCAGTTGGAAAAAAATGATCTACATAGATGGTGATCTCAGATGCAGCTCTTCTTCACTCCCCCTTGGAAACACTCTGATCTGAGGGGGCGGGGCTACAGGAGGCTATGATAATGAGCTCTGCACTTATTGGCTGCCCTATTGATGCCTCATGACAGGGTAAGGATGGGTTACAGGCCACGAAGAGGACCTTAAAAACAGCCCAGATAGCAAAATTCTTCTGGCCCATATCTGGGCCACAATTCACATGCCACATCACCTTATCTGGCCCGTATTCGGTTTGGAATGATGGCACTTGGGCAGTCCACTCTTGTTTGCAAGAAGTGGGCTACAGTCGAGCCATCACAATGCCAGATATAAACCAGAAGCACCGAGCAAACCGGACATTGGCCACTTTATGCTCACATCCGGATGACTTGGTGTAAAGTTTGCCATGTTTCAGCCAAAGGTGGGCTGTATTTGTTTTGTGATATTTGGGCCAAATGTAGCATGTAGCACATGGGCCAGCTTAGGTTCATATCTGCTTCATACGGGCCAGAAGAACGCCTAAAGTGACAGACTGTTGCTGGGAGTGGCCCACATCCGTAGGCTATCTGGGAGTCATGGCATCTGCCTGTGATGAGCAGAAAACACAGTTGTAGGTGGAGTATAGCTTTGACATCATACCCTACCCCTTCACATCTATATAGGCCTGGGGTCCTTGGTGGAGACTTCCTGCTGCTCTGGAGTCATGAAGCCTCAATAACTACAATTACAGACATGACACATATTTGGCCATTTCATTAGAAACATCCCATTCCCATTATCATTATAGCTGTTAATGTAGATATTAGCATGATCTCCATATCCATGGTTGATACACCTATAGTAAACATATACGGAGACAAATATGGCAGGGATGAACTTGTGGTCTGTGCACCCATGAGTTCATCACTACCATAAATTCTTATTTTCAGTAAGAATATCTAAGATTATACTTCTATAAAATGATCACCACAACCATTCAGACAAGAGGACCCTGCTGAAAACCAGATGTAGCATCTCAAGAGGCTAACCTCTAATAAATCAGACGACAGGTCTATGGTTCATGGATCTGTCTCTAACTTTAGTTCTTACTTTAGTCCACTTGTCTCCTCTTACCTCCCTTCCTTCACCCTCACACCATCACAGCATGGTGTGGATTTGCTGTTCATCATGAGACTGGGATCCACATTCAAGATTTCCTGCTGCTTAACAGAAGGTTTTTACTTGAGCCATGAAGGAGGGATTCATGATTGGCTATATGGATTCATGTTGGTGTTGGATGGATATATTTGTAAATATATGTGTATGTGTATTTTTACATACTGTATGTATGTTTGCATATATGTGCATCCATAAGATAAAGAGCTTTATACTCTATTCTAAAGTGTCTTGAGATAACACTTGATATGAATTGGCGCTATACAAATAAAGATTGATTGATTGATCTATATCTATATGTGTGTTTGTATATATATATTTCTATAAAGTGTATTTGTATATGTGTGTGTTTGTAGAGATGTATTCTTTCCTCTCTATTTTTAATCATGTCAAGCCTCACTGATCCTGAGTTTGTAAAATCAATCATGTTTATGACTGCAGGTCACGCTGCCTACAGTGTCATACATTCAACAGCTGATGAGTGGGCAGACCGGGAAGCATCGAAGTCCTAATGTTCAACTTTTAGAACTATAAAAACAAAACAGTGAACTACACAATGATTTTCTTGACAGTCAAGGTCTCTCCCATTTACTGCTCTTGTTCTATCAAACAGAAAACAGACTTGTTAGCTTAATACACAACTTGGATGACCCTTAATTAACCAAAGTAAAAGTGTGTAAATAGTTGTTGGCCTCTATGTGTTTGCCCTGTGATTGGGTAGCGATCAATGCAGGGTGTTCCCCGCTTGCCCAATGATAGCTGAGATAGGCCCTCGCCTTGATGTTCCTAATCTGGGTATACAGCATTGATTATGTTTTTTTTTTTTCCCTCTTCAGCAGTTTAAATGAAATTGTAGATTTGGAAAGTGGAGGATAGAGATTGGGGAATGACATGTAAGAAAGAAGCCATAGAGCAGACATAACTGCATGCTTATCTGTGCCCTGTTCTGTTAATATTTCATGACTCTGTCTCCTTTCATCCATTTCATTTCTCGCGTGGAAGTAGAGATTGAGCCGAACAGAGAGAGAAAAGAGGAGATTCAGTGCAGCACAAACGGATGATTGGACATCAGATTGTTGACGGTATAGACGAAGGGGATAAATTTACAACCACTGTCCTCCAGTTCCCTCCTCTGAAACCTGACGTCTCGGCCTTCGGTTTCTGTTTGGATTTGATCACATTAAGAATTGATGAGCCGCAGAGATGAAGTGTTCTATCTAAATGGAGTCGATGGTGAAGAACATAAAAAAACCACAGTGAGAATTTAATATCTGAAACGTGATGAATGTGGAGGAGGAAGAGCATCGACAGGAAGCCAAACTGAAATCAATCAGAGGTCGGGTGGAAACAGGAAGCTGAGTGAGGATTAACAACGTCCTGATGATCTGGACTGAAGGGTAATGACATCATCAGCATCGCCATCATCATCACCAGCATCATCATCTCTAATTAAGGACAGTTATCCTCAGCAGTGATTCTTAAGAATACATTTTTAAAATCAGTATTTAATTAAACTTTGAACAGTTGAGAACATTGCCACATCAGTCTGTGACTCACATTGTCTGTTAACTTTATTTACATAACTAAAAAAATAACTAAATTTTACTGAATAATAAAATAAAGATTTGCACTAACATATTAACATGTATTAAATACATATTTTTACAGCTCTCAAAAGAATATAAAAAACAAAATGTCAATAAAATTATAAGGAATGATGAGAGCACCTCTGTGGACAGATTTTGACGGTCATAGGTCAAAGAAAGCCATGGACTCTCCAGGACCTTGAAAGGGATAAGCAGTAATGGTCATGGATTGATGAGTAAGATAGAATCATATCTATGAAAAATACACAGAATACACAAGAAAAACTTTTACAAGATAAAACCAAATGTATTAAAACAATGCTCCAAATAGACTCAGGAAAACAGAGCAGCTTTTAGTAGACGCAGGTGAATATCTGTTCAAAAACCATTTCATCATTCAAACTGTTTATTTTATTTATTTATTTTATGCTTGATTCTTTTTTGTTTATTAATTCACTTTTGTGCAGTAACAGCTTATTAGAAATTTGTTTCAGGTAGTAAAATTACACAACACTGGAGATAAATTAAAATGAACTGCAGAGGGGAAAAGTTAATCTAAAAAAATAATAAAAATAAATGAAATTTAATGGAAAAATGAAACCAGGGGACAACAGTGAAGCTGACAATAAGACAAACAGTTATTATAATTGAAAATACAAAACAATCATCATCACTGTTATCGTGAAATGTCATCATGGCTCTGTAATGGTCGTGCTGACCTTCATGGTCATCCTGATGATCATCACCAGAGCAGTAATCTGTTTCTCCACCATGACCATCATCGTCTTTGCTGCCACCTTCATCATCACCTGATCATGGTCTTCATGCTAATCATCATCAGCGTTACTGGAGCGTCTCTCTGAGCCGCTGTTAGCCTGATGCCTGTGTGCTGGCTGCAGCCTGGGCTTCAGCACCATGGACAGCGGCAGCACTTACACAAAAGGGAGATAAAACATACAAAAAGAGACAAACAAAAAAACAGACAGAAACAAGACACAGGTGATGTTATAACAGCGCTGGGGCTATCGACTGGCATCTCCATTACATGCACAATAAACAATAAACGTGAATGAACCAAACGTTAGTATTATGATATCTGATAAACTTAGTTTATTAACACTACAGAAAAGGAAAAAAAGGAAAAAGAGGGACTTGAGGAGGTCTTTCGACTCAAACAATAACCTTCTGAAGCAGTTTTCCAGTCAAAAGCTGATCATAGCAAAATTAAAGGGAAATAGTGAAATTGAAACAGAGGAAAAATGCAGTGGAGGCAGCCAGCACAAGTCAAAGTGCTCCCACAACAATGTGAGGCTGACCAGGGGAAGGCGTTTTCAATGTTTGACAGTAAATGGACCAGGATTTAAAATCTAGGATTTGATCTGTTATAGGATATTCCAGGGAGAGTTTTATGGGACCAGGCTCCTGGGTGAGTCAGCAGTTCTGTTCACTTCTGCTATCTTCTCTTCTGCTGAGTCCATATTACTGCTTATTCCTCTGGTAGTTTCTTTTTAAGAGAAAAGCTTTAAAAACCTCTCAGTATGATGTTCACAGGTTAAACTTTGAAGCATTTATCAGCCAAATTGGCAGATGTTCCCCTCAGGATCAGGCAAAGATCAGAAACAGAGCTAAAAGAGAATCAATAATGTTCTTACCATTCATCAGGTGGACACAAACATGACTCTGAATGAATGATAATGTTGCTCAGTAACTGCTGCGGGTGTAAATAAGGGCTGTTTGTCGATGTCTGAGAGCTCCAGTGAAGAATAACTGGTATGTAAATCATTACAAAGCCTTAAATAACAATGGCAATAAAAATCAATGTGGAGTCCTCATAAGGAGAGTAAGAACATTCAGCCTCTGACATGTCGCTGTGACAACCGTGGAGGGTTTTGAAGGCAGTTTTTGGGTCAGAGGCTGATTTTGATCAAGCTTGGTCTCAAAGTAACAGTTAAGGTGGAAGCTAAAGATAACAGTTTGAGTTTGAAGAGGGTGTACAGAAGTCCTCAGAAGTGTGTGTGGGTGTGCGGCAGCCCCTCATCCATCAACGAGCACTCAAACAGGCAGCAGCTCGGGATGCTGGCTCAGCAGAAGCTGGAGAGCAAATTAAAAACATTCATTTGCACACACTCGTACACCCACAGAGTCCATCTCTATTCTCACTCTGCACTCGCTGCAAATGTTGAGTCTGTCTGCGACGATCCACCATCCAGCATGAAGTCAACATGAACCAGTCTGCTTCGTTCTATGGCTCTGGTCTGTGGCTCCGGTCTGGAGCTCTGGAGCTCTGGTCTGCAGATCTGGTCTGCAGGTCTGGTCTGCAGCTCCGGTTTGCAGCTCTGTAGCTCCGTTCTACAGCTCTGTAGCTCTGGTCTGCAGCTCTGTAGCTCTGGTCTGCAACTCTGGTCTGCAGGTCCAGTCTGCAGCTCCAGTCTGCAGCTCTGTAGCTCTGGTCTGCAGCTCTGTAGCTCTGGTCTGCAGCTCTGTGGCTCCAGTCTGCAGCTCTGTGGCTCCAGTCTGCAGCTCTGTAGCTTTGGTCTGCAGCTCTGGTCTGCAGCTCTGAAGCTCTGGTCTGTAGCTCTGGTCTGCAGGTCCAGTCTGCAGCTCCAGTCTGCAGCTCTGTGGCTCCAGTCTGCAGCTCTGGTCTGCAGATCCAGTCTGCAGCTCTGTAGCTATGGTCTGCAGCTCTGTAGCTCTGGTCTGCAGCTCTGGACTGCAGCTCCAGTCTGCAGCTCTGTGGCTCCAGTCTGCAGCTCTGTAGCTCCAATCTGCAGCTCTGTAGCTTTAGTCTGCAGCTCTGTGGCTCCAGTCTGCAGCTCTGTAGCTCTGGTCTGCAGCTCTGTAGCTCTGGTCTGCAGCTCTGTGGCTCTGGTCTGCAGCTCTGGACTGCAGCTCCAGTCTGCAGCTCTGTGGCTCCAGTCTGCAGCTCTGTGGCTCCAGTCTGCAGCTCTGTAGCTTTGGTCTGCAGCTCTGGTCTGCAGCTCTGAAGCTCTGGTCTGTAGCTCTGGTCTGCAGGTCCAGTCTGCAGCTCCAGTCTGCAGCTCTGTGGCTCCGGTCTGTGGCTCTGGTCTGCAGATCTGGTCTGCAGGTCTGGTCTGCAGCTCCGGTTTGCAGCTCTGTAGCTCCATTCTACAGCTCTGTAGCTCTGGTCTGCAGCTCTGTAGCTCTGGTCTGCAACTCTGGTCTGCAGCTCCAGTCTGCAGCTCTGTGGCTCCAGTCTGCAGCTCTGTAGCTTTGGTCTGTAGCTCTGGTCTGCAGCTCTGAAGCTCTGGTCTGTAGCTCTGGTCTGCAGGTCCAGTCTGCAGCTCCAGTCTGCAGCTCTGTGGCTCCAGTCTGCAGCTCTGGTCTGCAGATCCAGTCTGCAGCTCTGTAGCTATGGTCTGCAGCTCTGCAGCTCTGGTCTGCAGCTCTGTGGCTCTGGTCTGCAGCTCTGGACTGCAGCTCCAGTCTGCAGCTCTGTGGCTCCAGTCTGCAGCTCTGTGGCTCCAGTCTGCAGCTCTGTAGCTTTGGTCTGCAGCTCTGGTCTGCAGCTCTGAAGCTCTGGTCTGTAGCTCTGGTCTGCAGGTCCAGTCTGCAGCTCCAGTCTGCAGCTCTGTGGCTCCAGTCTGCAGCTCTGGTCTGCAGATCCAGTCTGCAGCTCTGTAGCTATGGTCTGCAGCTCTGTAGCTCTGGTCTGCAGCTCTGGACTGCAGCTCCAGTCTGCAGCTCTGTGGCTCCAGTCTGCAGCTCTGTAGCTCCAATCTGCAGCTCTGTAGCTTTGGTCTGCAGCTCTGGTCTGCAGCTCTGTAGCTCTGGTCTGCAGCTCTGTAGCTCTGGTCTGCAGCTCTGTGGCTCTGGTCTGCAGCTCTGGACTGCAGCTCCAGTCTGCAGCTCTGTGGCTCCAGTCTGCAGCTCTGTGGCTCCAGTCTGCAGCTCTGTAGCTTTGGTCTGCAGCTCTGGTCTGCAGCTCTGAAGCTCTGGTCTGTAGCTCTGGTCTGCAGGTCCAGTCTGCAGCTCCAGTCTGCAGCTCTGTGGCTCCGGTCTGTGGCTCTGGTCTGCAGATCTGGTCTGCAGGTCTGGTCTGCAGCTCCGGTTTGCAGCTCTGTAGCTCCATTCTACAGCTCTGTAGCTCTGGTCTGCAGCTCTGTAGCTCTGGTCTGCAACTCTGGTCTGCAGCTCCAGTCTGCAGCTCTGTGGCTCCAGTCTGCAGCTCTGTGGCTCCAGTCTGCAGCTCTGTAGCTTTGGTCTGTAGCTCTGGTCTGCAGCTCTGAAGCTCTGGTCTGTAGCTCTGGTCTGCAGGTCCAGTCTGCAGCTCCAGTCTGCAGCTCTGTGGCTCCAGTCTGCAGCTCTGGTCTGCAGATCCAGTCTGCAGCTCTGTAGCTATGGTCTGCAGCTCTGCAGCTCTGGTCTGCAGCTCTGGACTGCAGCTCCAGTCTGCAGCTCTGTGGCTCCAGTCTGCAGCTCTGGTCTGCAGCTCTGAAGCTCTGGTCTGTAGCTCTGGTCTGCAGGTCCGCTCTGTAGCTCTGGTCTGCAGCTCTGTAGCTCTGGTCTGCAACTCTGGTCTGCAGGTCCAGTCTGCAGGTCCAGTCTGCAGCTCTGTAGCTCCGTTCTACAGCTCTGTAGCTCTGGTCTGCAGCTCTGTAGCTCTGGTCTGCAACTCTGGTCTGCAGCTCCAGTCTGCAGCTCCAGTCTGCAGCTCTGTAGCTCTGGTCTGCAGCTCTGTAGCTCTGGTCTGCAGCTCTGTGGCTCTGGTCTGCAGCTCTGGACTGCAGCTCCAGTCTGCAGCTCTGTGGCTCCAGTCTGCAGCTCTGTGGCTCCAGTCTGCAGCTCTGTAGCTTTGGTCTGCAGCTCTGGTCTGCAGCTCTGAAGCTCTGGTCTGTAGCTCTGGTCTGCAGGTCCAGTCTGCAGCTCCAGTCTGCAGCTCTGTGGCTCCAGTCTGCAGCTCTGGTCTGCAGATCCAGTCTGCAGCTCTGTAGCTATGGTCTGCAGCTCTGTAGCTCTGGTCTGCAGCTCTGGACTGCAGCTCCAGTCTGCAGCTCTGTGGCTCCAGTCTGCAGCTCTGTGGCTCCAGTCTGCAGCTCTGTAGCTTTGGTCTGCAGCTCTGGTCTGCAGCTCTGAAGCCCTGGTTTGTAGCTCTGGTCTGCAGGTCCGGTCTGCAGCTCCAGTCTGCAGCTCTGTTGCTCTGGTCTGCAACTCTGGTCTGCAGGTCCAGTCTGCAGCTCCAGTCTGCAGCTCTGTAGCTCTGGTCTGCAGCTCTGTAGCTCTGGTCTGCAGCTCTGTGGCTCTGGTCTGCAGCTCTGGACTGCAGCTCCAGTCTGCAACTCTGTGGCTCCAGTCTGCAGCTCTGTGGCTCCAGTCTGCAGCTCTGTAGCTTTGGTCTGCAGCTCTGGTCTGCAGCTCTGAAGCTCTGGTCTGTAGCTCTGGTCTGCAGGTCCAGTCTGCGGCTCCAGTCTGCAGCTCTGTGGCTCCGGTCTGTGGCTCTGGTCTGCAGCTCCAGTCTGCAGCTCTGTAGCTCTGGTCTGCAGCTCTGTAGCTCCATTCTACAGCTCTGTAGCTCTGGTCTGCAGCTCTGTAGCTCTGGTCTGCAACTCTGGTCTGCAGGTCCAGTCTGCAGCTCCAGTCTGCAGCTCTGTAGCTCTGGTCTGCAGCTCTGTAGCTCTGGTCTGCAGCTCTGTGGCTCTGGTCTGCAGCTCTGGACTGCAGCTCCAGTCTGCAGCTCTGTGGCTCCAGTCTGCAGCTCTGTGGCTCCAGTCTGCAGCTCTGTAGCTTTGGTCTGTAGCTCTGGTCTGCAGCTCTGAAGCTCTGGTCTGTAGCTCTGGTCTGCAGGTCCAGTCTGCAGCTCCAGTCTGCAGCTCTGTGGCTCCAGTCTGCAGCTCTGGTCTGCAGATCCAGTCTGCAGCTCTGTAGCTATGGTCTGCAGCTCTGTAGCTCTGGTCTGCAGCTCTGGACTGCAGCTCCAGTCTGCAGCTCTGTGGCTCCAGTCTGCAGCTCTGGTCTGCAGCTCTGAAGCTCTGGTCTGTAGCTCTGGTCTGCAGGTCCGCTCTGTAGCTCTGGTCTGCAGCTCTGTAGCTCTGGTCTGCAACTCTGGTCTGCAGGTCCAGTCTGCAGCTCCAGTCTGCAGCTCTGTAGCTCTGGTCTGCAGCTCTGTATCTCTGGTCTGCAGCTCTGTGGCTCTGGTCTGCAGCTCTGGACTGCAGCTCCAGTCTGCAGCTCTGTGGCTCCAGTCTGCAGCTCTGTGGCTCCAGTCTGCAGCTCTGTAGCTTTGGTCTGCAGCTCTGGTCTGCAGCTCTGAAGCTCTGGTCTGTAGCTCTGGTCTGCAGGTCCAGTCTGCAGCTCCAGTCTGCAGCTCTGTGGCTCCAGTCTGCAGCTCTGGTCTGCAGATCCAGTCTGCAGCTCTGTAGCTATGGTCTGCAGCTCTGTAGCTCTGGTCTGCAGCTCTGTAGCTCCAGTCTGCAGCTCTGTGGCTCCAGTCTGCAGCTCTGTGGCTCCAGTCTGCAGCTCTGTAGCTTTGGTCTGCAGCTCTGGTCTGCAGCTCTGAAGCTCTGGTCTGCAGGTCCGGTCTGCAGCTCCAGTCTGCAGCTCTGTGGCTCTAGTCTGCAGCTCTGTAGCTCTGGTCTGCAGCTCCGGTCTGCAGCTCTGGTCTGCAGCTGCGGTCTGCAGCTCTGGACTGTAGCTCCGGTCTGCGGTTCCAGTCTGCATTTCCGGTCTACAGCTCTGTAGCTCCAGTCTGCGATCCTGTCTGCAGCTGTGGTCTACAGTTCTGCCCAGCTGTTTTTTTGGAGCTCCCCTCATGCACAGCGTCTCTTAGCGGGTTGGGGATGTTTGCATCTGTTGGCTCCTGTGGTGCTGTGGAGCTGTTAGTGTTTGACTGTGGTGGTAATCTACATTAACATCTGTTTATGACCTTTTCAGACTCACACATCTGTACGCAGAGAGCAACAACTAGACCACAGGCTGCTTTCTGTGTGATGGCCAAGCCAAACGGAGGGATAATTGGAACTAATTTAAACTGCAGGAGGTGACGACCAGCACTACTGTGTCATTTGCAGTCCTTTGGCAGACATGCTGGAAGAAGATTTGGGCTGAATGTAGGACAGTTAGATGCTCTGTCAAAGTGATAAATAAATCTGGGACCTTTTAGGAATATGTTCAGGGTCCAAATAAGTTGATTAAATGAGCTGTATGGTTTCCACTCCTACGTACACAGTGATTACCAAGCAGAAATAAAATAGAATAAAATTAAATAAAGAAAATGACTTAAAGCTTGTGATTAAAGCCAAATAATCAAGTGATAAAATGGATGAAAACACAGAACAGTTTCCTCATTAAAATAAAATCATAAGACAGAGAGCACACAGCTCTCTTTGTCCAAGCCCACTGTGGGGTGGGAGGTTAAGACATTCAAAGGTAAGCTTTGTGCACAATGTAGATGTGATTGCACTTTATGCTCCCCTGTGAAAACGTACATGTTGATGCTCTATAGGGTAAATTAATTGATGCTCTGTCACAGGACACAGAGACTGTTTAACTAACTTCATCTTCACTCACGGCCAAGATTAAGAACAAAGCTCATCCTGTTGTCACATCTTTTAAAGTAGTTGTTTTATATAAATAGGCCCAACTTTGGTTCATTGACATGGTTTAGGCTGCTTGCTTCAGGAGTTTACCATCATCCCTGCATGATGACTTACAGACACAAAGGGAGCTAGATAACTATAGAAAGATTTTTTGTCCTCGAAGCTAAAAAAAAATGTGCAAAGTGGACCTTGTATAGTTCATGCCAAATGGTTCAATATCTTATTCAGAATTGCTGCATCTTTTTTTCTTATCTTTATAATAATAATGCATTTTATTTATAAAGCTCCTTTCATGACACCCAAGGATGCTGTACAAAATTTGAAACAACAAAAATACAGGAGAGCAGCGGCAACCAGTCGTGCCAGCGTCCACTCACCTGGGGTTGCAGAAAAGGAGACAGGAGGAGAGTGGAGGGGAGAAGAACAATTCTAAACTAGGCACCTGTCAGGGGGGGCACAGTGTGGGATCAGAAAAAACCCTTTAGCACATGAGCAGCTTACTACAACAGACAACGAGGGCCAAGAAGGTGTTGAGTTGGAGGGGAATGTCTGATATGCGCAGTGTTGGTAATAACGGCGTTAGAGTATAACGGCATTACTAACGGCGTTATTTTTTCCAGTAACTGGTAATCTAATTAATTACTTTTTCATGCGTTACAACGCCGTTACCATTACTGATAGTGAAATGTAGCGTGTTACTTTGCACCGATGTCAAGCAGCTGTTATCCGACCTGCCTCACCCCCAAATTCCACGGCACACAGAAGCGCCGTGCCACGGTCTTGCCCTGACAGACAAAACTCACTGACAGGGTGCACTGAGCAGCGCCGCTGCTTGCAGGGGGAGGGCTGATCCCTGGAGAGCCACAGGCTCTCATGATGAGCACAGCGATGTCACACGCTCATGAAGCATGTTATAGACTGAGAAAAGAAATAAACAACACCTCACTTCGCTTTTCTAAGGTCCCGTTGCTGGTCCCAACCAAACAGTTTCGTGATTTATTCAACTTCTCTGCGCAAAAAATAGATCTGAAACGAATCTCCAGCGCCATGGCACGCGCTGGAGCTTCACCAACGCGCAGCGCTGCATTGATGAAGCCTACCGCGGAGCTCTTCGCTCCCATTCTAGTCTATCAGGCAAATTCCACTGCACGCACTGTTGAAGAACTGATGATGTCAGAGCTGCTGCAGCAGGTAACAACAAGGAAGGACACAGAGACAGAGACACATAGTTCAAGCTGCAAAAGCTTTTTCAAAAAAGTAATGCATCAATTACTTTGCCTGGTAACTAATTACATTTATTAAGGAGTAATTCCATTAGTAATTCAGTTACTTTTTTGAAGTAATGTGCCCAACACTGGATATTTGTGCCATAGTGGATGTATATGCATAAGCCCATGACCTTGACTCAGCTTCAGTCCTGCTCATAGTCTCTACCGCCTGATAACTGATGACATTGAGGCAGCCTTGGAGAGAGTTAGCCTGTTTCCAGTCTTTTGCTGCCCCTGTCCTAGCTCTTATGGAACATGTTGCAGGCCTCTAATTCAAAATGAATGTTAATCATTGTATGATGATTTTATTTATGCTTTAAAACATCCCATCTTCAATGGAATTTGGGTTTATACCAACAGATTCTTTCCAGAACATGCCCCTATTATTTTACTAATCTTATCCAGTAAAGTTTCAGAATGATTATTTTTAAGAGTTGTTGCTTGTTACAAGAAGTAAAGCCATTTTTAAAGTTAATATGGAAATATGTTAATATGGAAAGGGTGGAGAGTCTGGTTTTCAATTGTAAATCAGAAAATGAAAAGGTTTCTAAAGCAGTACATCTGTGACCTGATTCACTGAATAACTGATGCTGGATGTGTAGCTGTACTGGTTTATTTTTTCATATTTCATATTCATTTTTATTACCCTGAATTTACAGGAATGAGGTGTAACAGGTACAAACTGCAGGACAGCTGTCTATCTGCTGTGGGGGCAGATCACATCAGGTTTGCATTTCTTTAAGGACTTGTCTATTTTCAGTTCTTGTTTATTTTAGCTCAGACATATTCACAGCTCAAAGTTAAAGTAGGCAAACATACTCTCTAAATATTCAGCTTGAGAGGTGACTCTTGGACAAAGCACTCTCAAAGCTCTGATTTGATGAAATTATTGAATAAATATTGATAGGTACAGCATGCAGTTCACACCAAATCAATAAAACTTTAACCTGGACAGGTGAAACTAGTTTATACCTTTGCACTAAGCCCTCTACCGCAGGCCCTGGTAGCTGATAAACTTTTCAATTAGGAGTGCAGTTAACTTATTCAGGACTCAAACTAGTGATTATAAAGCTCAGTTAAGTCAATTATTCTCTTGGGCCAAAGAGCTTCCCTCTTCAGACACATCTGCTGGGTTCCTTCTCCTTCTGCCTGTTTTTTTTCCCTCTTAAATTAAAGCTCCTGCTCCTCCACTTTCTAAAATAGCCACCAATTAAAGTTTAAAGTCAGAACAACCTGCAGAAAACCCTCGGTCTGCAGGTTGGAGATGCCCCCCCGTCCTCTCCATCCTGCTCCTGTGGGTGTCACACTGAGCTGCAGCTGCTCTTATACGCTCACTTGCTCGTCTGCATCACTTCCGCATCACTGTTGACTTCCTGTGGCGGCTGACACCTGGATGGACTAAAAAACAAACTTTATAAACATACTCTGCTTTCATCCTACTTTTAATCAGAGGCAGAGCAAAGCATTTTGTCAAAAAGATATACTGGAAACTAGAAATATGGCTTAATATTTATGTTATTAAATGCTTTGTCATTGTATATCGGACAAATGAGTGTGAACATGATCATTTTTATAAAATAACAGATATTCTAGGAAAGTCAACAACTATTTAAGGCAAAATTATGAAGAAAATCTCCAAAATAAGTTGGTAAAAGATGTTATATTTCAACCCAAAGCAGACGAATGTGCAAAGACACTAAGCAGAATTATTTATGAGGCATGCCACATAGATCAGACTAAGAGGACATCAGGTGGAGTGTGATAAAAAGCAGATTTAAAAAGGGAAAAATGATAATTGATCAATAGACCGCCTAACTGGGGGGACAGCAGAGATGGGGTCACATTAGAGAAAAACAAAAGGTTAAAAATGTCTCCAGTGAGGACCCAAATGTTGTCCCATGGGCTCAAAAAGTCACCTGCCTGGTTTGAAACATTCCCTGTTGGGCCAAAATCGTGACCTATTCAGCATCAAAGGCTTTTTATTCATGACTGAGATTTTAGGACATCGAGTCGATGTGGAACCTCGGCTGAAATGAACTCAGGTCTCAGGAAAAGACTCTGTTTTAGTGATTTGAAAAACTGTTCAAATGCTGTTTTTGCAGCATTTTAAACAGTTAGTAAACCAGACAAGAGCAGGACATCCATGATATTACGGAGTGTGCATGACCTGCACTGTGGACTTAGACCAGTTTTTATTAAAATGTTGTTTAACACAGACTAAGACGGATTATGGGGGAACAATACACACATTTTATGCTACTAAACCCAGAAGGATTTTTCATTCGGGGCACTATTATCGATGCTTTATGTTGCCAGGCAACAAGAATTACCTTCTTCCTCTCTGGGTTGCTGATAAAACGGCTCCTTGTGCATCATCGTATTTTCTTTAACTTATAGAAATATCACCCAGAAAACACGAGCATGCACTCAAGAATTTCTCCTTCATAAGGAAGTTGATGTTGCTTTAAGACTCT
This sequence comes from Scarus forsteni, assembly GCA_036419115.1. Lineage (NCBI taxonomy): Eukaryota > Metazoa > Chordata > Actinopteri > Labriformes > Labridae > Scarus > Scarus forsteni. Next base: position 36,780,199 of record JAZDUH010000383.1, read on the forward strand.
CATGTTCACAACCTGCTTACATAATTTTTCTTTTCAATTTGTCATTTCATTTATTTTTCTAAATTTATGCTCTTATCCATGTTAATGTCTTTATTTGATATTTCCAACTGCTATACTGTGCATGCAAGCAACTGAAACAACCAAATTTCCCCCTGGTTTTTCTGATTGTAATTCAGATTCTGACAGCTGGTTGGTTGATTGTTGGTTAAGAGCAGCAGAAGTTACACCTCTTCTCGATTTTGATTGGTCAGCAAGGGAGAAGTGAAAAAAATCATGATGCTGAGATCGCTGGACTACTTTAGGTTTGATTTGAAAATGTTCACTGCCAGGACACAAATGTTAGCCCAATAGTCCAAGACTAACACCTGCAATAATGGTCACATTTGGCACAAACCTGCATTTAAAAATCCCATAATATAATTAACCCTATAAAGCCAACTGTCTCTTATTTGATACATACTTTTATAATACCTCTTTCTACTCAACATGATCAACAAATTACAATAAAAACATCTGAATACAATCAGATAATTAACAAAAATGTCCTCAAATGGATTATCAGTTGCCAAAAAACACCTAATGTATCAAATGAGGTAAATCTATATGTTGACATTTTGATTTTTATGGATTTTAGGAGAAAGTGAAACAAACATTTCAGCTAAAAAAAATAGAATTTTCTGGCTATAATCTATTGTCTTGGGCCTAAAAGGGTTTAAACTTCATATAAGTATTTCAGGCTCAAGAAGTTTTAAAAGGCTAAGTCGTTTAAAGTGGAAAATATATTAATAAAAAATACTTTTATAGCACTTTATGGAAAGGGGACCAATTAGGTCAAATGCATACGTTTTTTTTTTCAATTTGATACTGCTGAAAAATGATCAATGCATCAAAATCATTCTTTCTGCCAATCATTGACCCATCCTAGGGCCTAAAAGAAATTAAGACCTAATTGTAATTGAAATGTATATTTTGGGAATTATTAATGTTTTGTTTTGTTTTTTTTCCTATAAAAAAATAGTGGTTTTCGGTAAACATACTGGCATTTAAAGAGTTAAAAACCCCATAACAAAATTAAAACTTGATATGAATATTTCAGGCTCAAGTACTTTTAAAAGATTAAGTCGTTTTAAGTGAAAAACAATATGAATAAATAACATTTTTATGGCACTTTTTTGGAGGGGACCAATATGGTTCCGCGGATCAATAGTGTGAGTTTTTTTTTCAATCTGACTCTGCAGAAAACTGATCAATGTATCAAAATCATTGTTTCTGCCAATCATTGACCCATCCCAGGGCCTAATAGAAATTATGAGCTAATTCTCATTGAAATGTATATTTTGGAAATTATTGATGTTTTTGAATTTTTTAAGATAAAAAAACAGTTGTTTTTGGTAAACATACTGGTGTTTAAAGGGTTCAAAACCCCATAACATAATTAAAACTCAATATGAATATTTCAGGCTCAAATAGTTTTGAAAGTTTGAGTCATTTAAAGTGGAAAAAAAATGAATGAATCATATCTTTATAGTACTTTTTAGGATGGGGACCATTTTGGTCTCGAGGATCAATAGTGTGAGTTTATTTTTTCAATCTGACTCTGCAGAAAAATGTATCAAAATCATTGTTTCTGCCAATCATTGACCCATCCCAGGGCCTAATAGAAATTATGAGCTAATTGTCATTGAAATGTATATTTTGGAAATAATTTATGTTTTTTATTATTTTATGACAAAAAACAGTGGTTTTCGGTAAACATACTGGCATTTAAAAGGTTAAAAACCCCATAACATAATTAAAACTTGATATTAATATTTCAGGCTCAAGTAGTTTTGAAAGTTTGAATCATTTTAAGTGGAAAAAAATATGAATAAATTATATATATATATTTTTTTCTTTTATAGGAAGGGGACCGATTTGGTCCCAAGGATCAAATTTTAAGGGTTAAATTTAAGGGTGACGCAATAGATTGTGAATGTCAAAACTCAACACGACCTCAAGGTGCAACCATATGCAACCCTTTCCATCCATCCACCATGCATACATGTGAGGAACAATTTGACTCTTGTATATATTGTATATATATTTTTTTTTATGTATTTGAACTATCCTGAATTCCTGTTAAATCACTGCTTAGTGACATGACCTTACATAACGCGTACATGACCTTTCATAGCCCTCTCCTTGCTAGAGACTGCTGTCCCACACATACACACACACTACATGACCGTACATAGTCCTCTCTATGCCCTTTCTTCCCAGAAACTGAAGGTATTCCCATGAACTCGCTGAACTTACTGCACCTGCAAGGCCATCTGCCTCCCCAAAAACAACCTCACGTGACCACATACAATGTTATAAAAAGAAGACACTGTACTAGTTTTTAGTTCAACTCTCTGACTGCTTGACACTCTGTGGCTGTAACTCCTTGTTGGCAAGTAAAAGTAAAGCTCCATTTGATTGCATCCAGCTGCTTCTCGTCATCTTTATTCTGAATAAATGTCAGGTGTCGGTATGAACCTTGTAACTGAGCTATCTTAGGACTGTAAAGGGAAAAATCCTGACAATACAGGTCCATAGTGCAGTTGTTTCAGTAACTTTTATGTTGAATATTTGGACATTTACGTCTTTCTCCACCTTCTTTTCTTTTCTATACCATCCAGTGAGTGTCCCTTTGTGCCACCTCCAATACCAAAATATATACTGAATCACCTGAACCAACCTTTTTCTCCTCCCTTCCTCCTTCAATCTGCATCCTCATCTCCTTCCCTCCTCTCTCCTATCCTCTTGTGCTCCCTGTGAGTCCATCTCTTCCCCTCAGCCTGCCAAGTCTCCTCTCTAACGTCTCTGTGGTTCTGACTCGTCTCTGTAATCCCTCGCTCTTTGTTTCCCACGTTTACATGAAGGTTGCAGCTCGATGACTCACCCGCCCACCTCCTCTACCTGAACTCCCCATCCATCTGCACACTCTGTCTCTTTCCTCCAGTCCTACAGCATTAAAACATGACCCATCTTTTAAAAAATAATAAAATAAACTCCAGTCTGTGGGAAAAAAAAGGAAAGAAATCTGGCTCTGAATCACGCAGCGTGTCGAGGCAGGTTTCCAGAAACAGGAAGTCCTCTGAGAGACAACACAAAATGATCACAGCAGGTGCACTGAAGAGCTTTTCAGGGGGAGGCGGAGAATATTTTTGGCTCTAGTGAAATATGTCTATATCCCCTTTGGAAGGTAGAAGACAAGGAAAGAGGGATGAAAACACAGAAAGGCTCGACGCGTCTCTCATCCAGACAAGACGCTCACAGCTGTACAGTTTAAGGAGAGCGAGGGGGAGGAGGACAAATACAGTTGTTGTGTTTTGGTGTTAATGCCTTGACTCTTCTGGGAGAGGGACGAGCAGCTGGAGCAAAAACCCCCATGGCATCACACACACTTACAAATAAAGGTAAACACGGAACAGGTGGAGCAACAAACACACAGCAGAACTATCAGTGTTCACACCAGGTACTTTTTTATTCTTGGCTCCGAGCGAGGAATCACGTCCAAATGCAAGAGCAGGTAAATCTGCCGATTCTTGGACAGCGTTCAGTTTTTGTTTTTATCTGGTCCAAAGCTCTGGTGATGGGAATTCCAGCTCTGTTTCATGATCCAGATCATTTGGCTCAGCCCTGTAATGAGAGCCGGGTCCGACTGCATCCAAACGCCACGTTCAGAACCATTTTGCTTCAATTAAATCAGACAAATCTGGAAATATTTAACCGACACTGATAATTTTGTTTAATTGTGTAAATAAAATTTTCACACCATAATTTCCCTGCACTAATATGGCTTCTGTGCCAACTGGCTGATTTTTTTTTTGTTTGTTTCCTGCTCATTAAATGTCCGAGTCACAGCCAAGGCCTGATCTATAGGTGGGTATGATGAGCCCACTCATTCAGTCCTTAAAATAATCCGGCAATCCATCATCCTGCTTTTCTCTTTTCGGTGTCACAGCAGCTGCAGCCCGTCCCAACTGACTCTGGACAAGAGGCAGGGTACACTCTGAACTGGTCACCAGCCAATCACAGGGCCACATGGAGGGACAGACCATCAATCCCACTCACACCTAAAGGCAATTTAGAATCATCAGTCAACCTAATCAGCTTGTTTTGGTCTGTGGGAGGAAGACAGAGTTTTCTGAGCGAACCAATAAACACATATGATTCTGATAATCCAGGCCCAGGCAGAGATTTTAAATGTTTACAGCTTTATAATTTAAGGCTTTGTATAAATATTTAGGGTCAGGGCAAGGACCCTATTGTTCCTGTATTGTGTCTTTCTTCTTATTAGTATGCTGACCCGCTCTTTAAACTTTAATTTGACCCCCTTAACATGCTCAAAAATTCACCAAAATTGGCACACACCTCAGATTCAGCGAAAAATTTGATCAAATGAAAAAATAACCCCAAATATGCCAACATGTGCTCTCTAGTGCCACCTGGGAACACTAAAATGGACCTTAAGGCCACTAGGGATGTCGTAGAGAGATGAAACCAAAGCCAAAGTGTAGGCCTCATCGATGCCCACAAATCACACCCCTTACCTATCTCAAACAGGAAGCTTGCAATTTGGATTTCAAAATAAAACATTGCTAAAAAGGCTAAAATCATTTGCCGTCATAATAATCAGAATTATTATAAAATAATAACTACCTCATGTCATTAATGCACCTGAACATGGCAGCTATTCTGCACCTTATTTTGTACGGTATCATTCCACTCCTCTTGCACCTTTTTCTTATTACTTACTGAATCATACTTTGTTATTCTATTTTGCACCTTACCTTCATTATGTTTGCACCGTACTTCATCATATTTGTCTCACATTGCTTTTGCAATTTTGTTGTACTTGTTGCAATGACAAATAAAGTTCTATTCTATTCTATTCTATTCTTTAAAAAGACTTAATCCAGAAAAATTATTTTCTCCTCCTAGACCGTAAATGGCATCATCTTGAAATGCAGACAGATGACAGAGGAGGCACTGATGAACAAAAGTTATGAAGGAATTTGTTGTTTCTCAGATGGTTTCCGAATGAGGAGCCCTCAAAGTTGGTGAACCCCAAAGAAGCCTTCAGAGCTCCTCCCATTCAAATGAATGGGAAAGGAAAAATCAGAATTAGACAAGCTGTGGCAGTTAGGCCTCCACTGAAAAAAAACAAAGCTTTAGAAATGACATGGTTAGCTTCCTGACAAAATTAACTATAAAAAATGTGCAATGTTTGTAGAAATTTGGTCAAAATTGTGGCCTGTGAAAAAAGGTTTCAGAGTGACCGTTGCTCTGCCAATGCCAGTTGGGATGATGTCACTCCCAGATTGACAGGTGAGTGCAGGTGTAATACACACCCATAATAAAGACTGAGGCTCCTGGCAGAGCTGCAGGAACACACAATAGTCTAATTATGAGCACATAAAACATTCGAAAAAGGATGAAACCAACAAAATGGAGGTCAAAGGAGCATGGAGGACCAACAACAAGAGCGAGGACCCGTCAAACGGCACTTGCAGCTTTAGTTCATTTTGAGAGCCTAGACCTGGAGTATTTATTTGTTTATATACTCCTCATTTTCATCATTTTATTTTAAGTTTGTTTTTGCATTTCTCACAAAAACTACAGATTTGAAAAATACATTGATTTATATTCATAACATAATAAACGATTTTCTGGAATTTTTACATTAGAAGATAATTATTTTAGCATTTTGAAGTTTGCTCATTTGACTTTTCTTGTTTTACTGTAGATATGAACATATTCAGTAGGTGATAAAGATACGTTTACTGCAATAGATTTTTCAGGGAGTGGATGAATTGTCTTATTGCACTTTGATAGAGTAGTGAATCAAGATATGTCTTAAGAATGGCAAATAAAAGATTTAAAGTTAAAAAAGGTACAGACCACACATCATTGAAATGGTTCACATAGAGACTGTGTTTAGTTTATTGAGGATTTTCTGCCTATTCTCTTTCTTTGGTTGTCTTCCAATATCCATGTGTCTTTGGTGAACATCTAAGGAAGAGCTATACTTTGGGACTTTTTATCATTCTCAAAAACTTTCTACCACAATGCAGAGCGTAAAGATGACTGGCCTACTTACAGTTTCACTTTGTCACATAAACCTGAAAAGTTGTGTTAAAAAATCTGAACTAGAAAAAGATAATTGCAGTGTCATTTCTTCCCAGTATTGTTCAGTCCTGTTACAAATATCCTGCACTGTTAAAGAGTTTGTTTCCACTTCCTGCACTCTTTGGTTTAGTTCATTTTTGTCCCAGAGAAACAAACTAAAACAGGAAGAGGAACTTTCAACCTTCTCTCCGTCTTATTGTGCAACGTCTCTCGCAGAATCCCTGCAGCTGCAAACTTTTACAGGGCCGGTTTAGTTTCACTCGTCGCCGTGTTGACATATTTTGTAGGAGTGAGTTCCAATTATGAGAGTGTTCTGCAGCTCGTCCGGCTCCGACATTCAGCCGTAGTCCTCGTTACTCCAGTCTTCCTCGCTTGACGCTACAGTTTGTTAGCAGTTTAGCCGCTCTATTGTGTCTCGTCCCTTTTAAATGTAATCTTTCCTCGTTTAATTTCATTACCTCACATTGTCTGCACCATTGTTCATGGTTACAGATATTACTGTCTGCAGCTACGTTTGTTGTTGCTGTGGCGGGGCGATGCAGCTGACGAAAAGGCGTCATTATCTCGCTTTAACTAACCCCGACGCCGAGGATCGGCTGTTTGCCAGCACCTTTTATTCCCCCCGATTGACTGTCAGATTCAGAGCTCATCTGAGGATTCAATCGAAGCTTTGTGCCGCAGCAGCTCCAAACAAATCAAGTCTCCCAGTCAAAAGAAGTTGGCCGTCCGTTGTGTTTCATTTCTGTTGTTGTTGCCCTAATGAGTGGTCATGCTCTGCAGCTGGGGGCTCCTTGTGCTCAGATGTTTCTGAGGGAGAGACAACCATATTGTTCCCTTTAAAGATGCAGGGATACTGGAGGAAGATGAACAATGAGCGCCGTTAACAGTCTGGCCTTGTTCTTCTTCTCCTTCTCGGTCCTCCCTCTTCCACTTCCTGACAGAGAAGATCTCAGAGTCTCAGTAATGAGGAGAGGACACACATTTCTCTGAATAAAACTTAAATGCACAATCATCCGAACAAGCTAATGGATGAGGCTGCAACCTGACACGGACAGGTAATCAATCTGTCATATATCCGATCAATCAACATCCCGCGTGCGATTAGAGCCAGCTGTCTCCTCGCCTCATCAATGTGGAGAACGTTTAAAGGTCTGCCTGTTTTCAGCAGCCTTTATTCTTCTGACTCTGTTCTTCTTAAACTTCATGTCGAAGGTGTTTCCTTTTCCTCTTTGTGTTATTTTTGTCTCTTCAGACTCAAATTTAATCCATCCATCATCCATCCTGATCCCTTTCAGATTCACTAACCCTGCTCATTAGGCTCAAGGCAACCTAGACCAATCACCAGCCAATCTCAGGGCTGACACATGGAGACAGACAAAGCTTCACATGCACCTTAAACTACAGGGTTAACTGAGAGGCTCCAGTTATCCTAATGGACTTGTTTTTGATCTGTGGAAGGAAGCTTCAGGAACAGGAAACCCTGAAATTAAAACACTCATCACTGCATCCTCTTTGAGAAGGTTGGTAGGCCATGGCAGCAGCCGAAAACTGCAAACTGAGCTCCAGCGGGGCTGACGTCGTGTCAGCGGGATGGAAATTCATGGAATCTTCGCCATATCACTGTATTAACCTAACTCGAGCAAGACGAACGCCCCCTAAGTGCTGTAGAAGCGCTACTGACGGTGTATTTACAGGGTGTGTCCAGGGGTGAGACAGTCATTTCATCCTGTATCATATGTCCCTTTTCCACTATCACGCCTTGGCCCTACTCTACTCGGCCCTACTCGACTTGTTTCCACTAGCCTGGTACCTCCTAAAATAAGCTAGTTTTAGTACCTACTCCGCTCTGGTTCCAGGCGAGCTGAGTCGATACTAAAAGATGACGTCACCGACTGCCGGCTACTGATTGGTCAGACAATGCCGCCATCGATGAGTCATGAGCGCGACGACCTAGCACGCTAGCAGTAGCTACCATTAGCTTACCCTCATACGTCTTTTCTTTGCAGCTGGATTGCTCTCGTCCTCGACTTCATTCTGTTGTATAGCTTCCAAAACCCTCCTGTGCTTCTCAAGGGGTATTTCTTCTTACCACCTGCAGCCTTCTTCTGCTTTCCTTTTTTACTCTGTTTGTGACAAAAAGCCACAGATTGTTGTGTCGCGCTCAAAATGACGTAACCGCAGTGCAGGCGACTGGGGCTAATGGAAAAGCAGCTCAAGGCGTGTAGAGTAGAGCTAATGGAAAAGGGCCAGTAGTGATCACACCAGCCTTGTCAATCATGTACAGTCTACTGTCACTGCAGTTTCCAGCTCATGTTGTGCTTCAAATTGATTTCATAAATGTCACATGAACCTTTTTGTCGGTCTAGCATGAAGAGCCTCTAATAAAAAACTAAAACTAAAACAAAATGAAACAAAGCAACTTAACAGCATTTACTAACCTGTCTCATCCATCTTCAGTGATGCACACTTCAAGATCTCGCCTCTCAATCTGCTAAAAACAGTTTTACTGAAGCTCTTAAATCCCCTCAGATTGAAGTCCTTTAGGAGTTAAACAGATGTGTGGAGTTAAACCTCAGAGGTGCATCTGTCTGATGGTTTCTAACGCTGTGTTCAACATAATCTCTGAGGAGCACTTAAAGAGGGAAAAATCACTCCTTTGTTCTGATTTCACTTTCAGAAATCAGTCTCTTTTGTGGTCGGCGGCGCTCTGACAGAGTGAATTATCAGCAGCAACACAACAGCCTCACAAACATTTCCATTTCCCATTCTGCTCTCATCTCACTGTGTCTCACAGCTTTCATGGCGCTCAAAACAATCTGCTTCAATCACCCTTTTTTTCATTAGTGTCAAGAATTTAACAAATTGTGCCCTTCTTGATGATTGCCTAATTATTCCTTTTCATTTTGTTGCATATCTAATTCAACAACTGCTCCGTGTTTTCCTCCTCGGCTACAGTCGCCTCTGTTCTGCCTGTCAGCGTGCCGCAGACATCGGGACACGTCTGGTATTTATTGGCTGAACACGGATTTGTTTCGACATGCTTGTCTCGGAGCTGGAGCCTCTCTAAAGCCGTCTGTTTGTTGTTTTCTTTCAGCCCAACATGTGGCTCTTTAATTCCTGTCACCTTCCTGTTTTTCTGGCCGGTTCTCCGGCAGCGCCCCGCTCCCCTTCAGATTACTCAGAGGGAGTCCGGAGAAAGCGGGAGCTCAACTTGTCATCTGCATGGATGCACAGATCCCACCTTAAATTCTGTGGCCTCGGGAAATTTACATGAAGACTTTGCCCAATTATTCTCTGCCCGCCAATATGAGCAGTGTGAGCGTCACGCATGGCCGGAGCGGCGGCGGGGCGGCTGTGTCGGGCCGATCCTCCTCGCTCCCTCTGTCAGGTTACAGAGCTGCTCTACAGGCCGAGCAGGTTTCAGCCCTCCGAGGACGAGGACCGAGCTGTCAGCTTCTGTCACACTGCAGAAGGCGATATTCAGAGCCTGAGACGGCAAACTCTCGGCCCTCTGAAATCTGAATTAAAGACTTCACCCGCTGCAGAATCTACAAGGACAAATATGTGAGACACTTAAACGTGTCAGACTCCTGAAGGGCCATGAGAGGTGGTTCAGCTGCTTTTCTGATGATGGACCAGGATTTGTGTGCAAGACTGTTACAATAATGAAGGAGCAGAACAAATATGAAAGCAAGTGCTGTTATCCGGTGTGCTGACGTTTCCAAACCAGCTGTAGCCCATATCAGCGCCATTACACACGTTTCTTTTTTTAAAGCTACACAAACCTGTTTTTTTTATGTCTTGCCTCACCCCAAAGTTCATCACTAGCAGATAGTCAACATCCTTTCTCCTGTGTGTGCAACAAAGAAGAGTTTGGCAAATTAGCTTAGCTCAAACACTGGGACTCAATGGGTAGTGTTAGCCTGCCTCTGCCCACCATAATCACATAAACTTATCAGCAACTCTTAACAGTGCTGTGTGTTTGTTGGGACTCTTTTTTATCCTGCTTCATGTTTCATTATCAACTTTTAGACCAAGATTAGCACTGTACTTAATTTTTTAATGTAACATATATGCAGGTAAACTGCAGGGAGCATGCCCAAACCAAAACAGACGTACTTTGTTTTGGTGACTTACTTACAAGCGGTGGTTTTAGCATTTCACACATGAAGATCAGGGGTGCTCAATGTGTGAATACTACATTTATTAAACATAAATGACCATGGACATATATATGTGTATATATGTGTATATATATATATATATATATATATATATATATATATATATATATATATATGTGTGTATATATGTGTGTATATATATATATATATACATATGTGTATATCTGTTTATATATATATATATGTATATGTGTATATGTATATATATATATATATATGTATATATATATATATATATGTATATGTATGTGTATATATGTATATATGTATATATATGTATATGTATGTGTTTATATGTATATATGTATATATATGTATATATATGTGTATATATGTATATATGTGTATGTATGTATGTGTATATATATATATGTATATATATATATATATATATATATATATATATAGCTCAGCTTCCCCTAAAATATCCCCAAAAAAGTGGTGATATGTCCTGCTGTGTGTACATTTCATTGACTAAATATGCGCTAGAATACCTTCATCTTTTGTTCAGAATCAGCTACTTATCACAGGTAACTGGAGCGACTTCCTTCTCATTCATCCCTGCAGCGTCTCAGCGCTACAGCCGGAGTCGGACGCTGAGCGTCTTCAGACTTCAACAGGAAAACTTAGAGTGGGTTGTTCCACTGTGGAAACTGGACGGTCATTGGATAAACGCTGGGCTTTGTCCCGCCCATCAGACGCTCAGCGTCTCTGGGAGTCAATGAGGCAGTGGGCTGGCCTGGACGCTCGGCTCTCCTGCCACTTTTCTTTTCACCAACGAGCAGATGCGGATCTTCTCTCCCTTTCACTCACACTCACAGCCAGTCAATCGTCTCACGTAGCTGCTCCAGCTGCTAGCAAGCTGCACATCATGGCAGATAGTATGAATGTTTTAGACCAGATTTTGGCGAAGCTATTTGATAGTTTTCCTTACAAAGAGAAAATTAGAGTAAAACAGCAGGGCAGATCAACTCCTAAGATTGATTTAGTGCGAAAGGTGGGGAAAAGAAACAGGTCTTTTCAGCATTCCTGTTATGACAAGGTGAGCTGACTAACTGGAAGTGCTGTCACAAAATGTGTTGTCTGGTCAAAAGTGAGTTTTGGGGAATAAAATCCCTGGAAAAGACACCAAACAGGGTCACAGATCATTTAGATAAATAAACAAAATTATGATGTAGGCCGGGAAAAAAAAGAGCTTCCCCTCCTTGACTGACCAGCAGTCACCACTGATGTGTATGTATATATATATATATATATATATATATATATATATATATATATATATATATATATATATGTTTGTACTTGAGTTAAGGCAAAATGTGAGTTTAATTTTGTAAGGATATCTTTCGAGGATAAGAGTAACACTTGTTCACAAACCATTGCTTCTCTTTGAATAAAGATTTGACATATTCTGACCTTGTCTGCAGTGTTATTTTTGTTGACTAATTACATTCATCATATTTTTTGTCAATAACCTTTTTTCCCCTGACATAAGCTAGACAGTACCCAATAAAAACATGTGCACATGGACAAAAACTCAAAATAAACTAACTGAAATTTTCATCAACAAATAAAAACTAGATAAACTTTGTGGAAAAGTTGGATGAGTTCAGAGGGACATCCAATCACAGCTGCCTTAGCTTGGAGGTGGTGGGATGAGTTGGAGAGCAATTCAATCAGAGCTGCTCTCTTTAGGAATTGATATCTAAGTGTATAACATGACTTCAAAATCCAAGCAAACATAAACAATGCCTTACCCTTTACATTTCATATTTCAGTCGACTTTGTTGACTAAAATCAACTAAAACTAGAATAATATTAAAACAATTTAAATGCTTATGACTTAAGCTGCGTTTACACCGCAAGCAACCCAGCTACCAAAATCACGTTGCCCACTGGGGCATCCATAAATACCTCATTTTGGTCACCGTTGCCGTCGGCTGTCGCTCGGTGACGTCACGTCCGCTCAAGTTTCACCGTGATCATATCATATATCATAAAATAGGATGTATAAGCTGACATTATTCCAGCTGTATCCTTTTCATTCACTTGTCAAACACAAAACACTGCAGCTGATGATGCAGCAGTATTATCTGTGAGTTTCCCGCGGTCCGTCTAGGTGGAACTAATGTCCTCACTGACTCTTGTTTCCCACACAAACATAAATTGTTCCTCTGTTGTCTGGATGAAAAACTGTCTTTCTAGGGTACCGTCACACACGCACACACACCTCTGATTGGCTGATGCTGCACAGCCACACACGACATCGCCTGAAAAGATCAACTTTTTTTTTAACTTCGGGAGGGTTAGCCCCGCCCCATCGCGGCTGTACATTGACTTTGCATGGAGAGTGATCGCCGAGGTAGTACAAGTAGTGTGCAGTGTGTAAACACCTAAAGACTTAAAGATATTTTGGGGCTAGCTTAAGCCGAGCCTGTCATATATAAGATTGATTTCTTTACTAACCTCATGGTTGTGTCCCTTGTTATAATTATATACAGGCTAATGCTAACATTTGTCCAAAGATGTCATTTTATGCTAACAGTTATTCAAACATATTATGTTAGGGCAGATCAGTTCAAACATGTTTGTTCAACAGGTCAAATGTGTCATAATCGTAACGATGCAATCGCGGTTAGACAGGACTGTGGTTTCAGTTGGAAGGTCTGGGGGGGCAGTATCTCAATTTCTCATCCTGTAGTTGGTCCTGTGGTTTTGCAGAACTGTGAGAACTTTGTTGAACTCTTGGTTGAACTTCTGCCTTAAGTCTGACCTTTATCTAGCCGTTATGTTTATCTTTCTTGACAGACATAGCTTATAAAACCAGATGTGATCTTTACATGTGATAAGTTGATACCCCCCAAATCCTGATGTCTATCAAATCTTGTGTATGCTTGTGTTCAATGATCTCTGTCTGTACAATCCTGGTAAGGTGCAGAACTGAGCCCTCAGCAGCTGAGTATTTTTATTATTTTTGTATTGTCTAACATATTGTCAATAAATGGTTGGCTTAGCGATCTAATCTGGACTTGTGCCTTCTTCCAGACTGAACATGAAGTTTCAACACCCTCACTAACCGAAAGTACAGACGAGGCATTAAAGACAATCTGAAGTTAACTCATCTTATCTTAATAACTTTTACAGCTGATATTAAAGACAAAGTCCAGATATTAAAAAGTGGATGGAGCTCATGTTAGAAATACTATCATATGAACCAGTGTTAGCTAGAATTAGTAATGAAAGTGAGAACTTGAAGAAGCCCTGGATGAGTTTTCATGCAAAATCCACATTACTGTTTAATACTGATCATCTGATGCTGCAAATACATCACAGGCCTGTTGTTTGTCTTATTTTATCATTGTTTATTTTTATTTCTTGTGTTTATTTTTGTTACTTCTTTGTTGTTTTGTATATTCTGTAAAGCTAAAGTGGATATACTGTCTATACGATGTTTGTTGAAAAAGGAAAATAACAAATAATAATGAAGATATTTTAGGCAAAGAACTACAACTAAAACAGAATTAAGTGTTGTCAAAATGGACACTGCTCTACAAACAGTCTAGACCAACATTGAGAGAGTGAAAGCCCACGGATGGTTGCAGCTCTGGTTATGAATTCTTTAACACATATCAAAAGAGGCATTTATGAAAACTCAAGCATGTTAGACTTTCTGTCAGGAGGTCAATGGTGCATCAGATTTGGCCTTGAGTAGTGTTCACTATGAGACTATAAGGGATGAAAAAGCTGATTATAAGACTGAAATCTTCCTGCATAACAAGGCTGTAAACATGCATTTATGTTGTGATATCAGTATTGTAACTTTAACATAAGAAGTTCCCATCATATCAAGAGTATCTGACTCAAACTGATACAATATCTGTCTTCTATTTGCTCTGTTAAAGCGCGCTGTGGTGACAAGTCGTTACTGCAGCTCCATCATCTGATCCATGACACACATATTTTACTTTTAGTGATCGTACTGAAGCTGCAGCTCCATCTGAGATAATGACGCTCCCTCCATCATGTCACATCATCGTCACTGTCAGCGTGCACCTCCCCTCCTCTAATCATGTGTTTGTTCTGATCTACTTCCTGCAGTAAAGTGAATTAGTATCTGTTTACACTGTTGGTATTTGGATCACAGGCCTCGGGCTCGGTCCGTCGAGGTCTGTTGTGGTTTTAATGAGGCGTTACAGATTCGGAGCAGGTGATGCATCGTCTCGTCGCCAGGAGTCGGTGCGGCGGGGCTTTTCTGCCTGTTTTATGATGACGCAGCTGCCTCGAGCCCGTATTTTACACCTCATTTAAATGTGTGGGCTGGAGACATTGTAAAAGCAGGAGGGCATTAATGACCTCTGTTATAGTCTTACTGTATATTGTGGTGACTCATGGATTCTGAGGGCCGGGAGGGACAAGAGCCAACAATGCAGAGTGTTTACTGAGGCCCTGCACTGAGGTAAGGGTGCTGATAGATACTCTCAAATGTTTGTGGGCCGTTTTATGGGAAGGAGTTTAAGATGCTGAGTCGGCTGCAGAATTAGGAGGCTGAGCTCCGTTCATATTGCAGAGATATGTTTCATACCTCTGTTACGCATCAGCATTGATCCTTATATCATGACATGGCCATGGTAGCTTCAGAGAAATATGATCTGCTCTGCCCTGAATCTGAAACTAAGAGCAGTGATGGAAAATGTAGTTTTTAATGACTTTCAGCACGGCCGCCCACTGCAGCTCCCCAATGATGAGCAGGACAGCGGACTGTATCGATCCTGCAGCCTCATTAGGATGGAAACACATGATTCTGCACATGTAGGTGGTGTTCTGCTGCTTTTACCCTGGACTGTATGAGCAGGAGGTCTGTGAGGTCTGTAGGAAAGGACTGCAGGGAGCCAGGGGGTCAACCACAGCATCTTTACAGCTGCTGGTTTAATGCAACATGCCTACGGATGATTATAGATGTTTGCTGCTTTTACTGTCCCTCTAGTTCATGCTAACCTGGAGATATCATAACATACAAGATGGGAAGCACTCATTATATACAGACCTGATCAAAATCTTAAGACCAGTTGAAAAATTGCTCGAATATGCATTTTGTACATTTGGACCTTAATTAGGTTTTAAATAGAGCTACAATATGCAAAAGCAAGAAGGGGGAGTGTGACAAAAAACATCTGAAAAAGTAATTTATTGAAAATAACAAGTAAACTGAAATAGGCTGTTTATCAGCTGATCAAAAGTTTAAGACCATCGCTCAAAAAATTACAAAAAACTCTCCAAACCAGAACAAAAATGTTTCTCAGTAGGACTCAGTAATGAGTAGCTCCACCGTTCTTGTTAATCACTTCAAAAATTTGTTTGGGCATGCTTGATGAGAGTGTTTCCAGGAAGCTTTTGGGAACATTGCTCCAAGTGGTGAAGATGGCTTCATGAAGGGCATCAACTGTCTGGAACTGATGGCCATTTTTATAAACTTCCCTTTCCATCCATCCCCAAATGTTCTCTACGCGATTTAAATCAGAGGAACATGCGGGATGGTCCAAAAGAGTGATGTTATTCTCCCTGAAGAAGTCCTCGGTCAAGCGAGCATTGTGAACTGCAGCGTTGTCCTGTTGAAAAACCCAGCTGTTACCACACAGACGAGGGCCCTCAGTCATGAGGGATGCCCTCTGTAACATCTGCACGTAACCTGCCGCCGTTTGACGACCCTGCACCACCTGAAGCTCCAGTGTTCACTGAATGAAAAAGCACCCAGATCATGATGGACCCCCCTCCACTGTGCCGGGTAGAAAACATCTCAGGTGGGATCTCCTTGTCATGCCAGTAACGTTGAAGCCATCTGGACCGTCAAGGTTACATTTTTTCTATCAGAGAATAAAACTTTTTTCCACCTATCAATGTCCCATGTTTGATGCTCCAAAGTCTAAACAGGCAGTTTTGTGGCGTTGAAGGAGACGAGGTCTTTGAATTTGTTTTTTGTTTTTGAAACCCTTTTCCCGTAGATGCCGTCTGATGGTTATTGCACTGCAGTTGGCACCAGTAAGGGCCTTAATTTGGGTCGAGGACCACCCTGTGTCTTGACGGACAGCCAATCGGATCCCCCGGCTCAGCGCAGGTGTAATTTTTTTGGATCTACCACTTGACTTTTTTGTTCCATAATGCTCAGGATCTTTCAAAAATGTAGAATGATTGTCTTACTGCGTCCAACCTCAGCAGCAATGGCACGCTGCGAGAGGCCTTGCTTATGCAGCTCAATGATCCGACCACGTTCAAGAAGAGAAAGCTTCTTAGCTTTAGCCATCAGGAGGGCATGACCGTGTGAATGCCTGACAGAAAATGAACATTTTGAGCAGATTTTGGCTTTAATAGCCTGTGGTCTTAAACTTTTGATCAGGTGATAAACAGCCTATTTCAGTTTACTTGTTGTTTTCAATAATTTACTTTTTTAAAGTGTTTTAAAGTGTTTTTTGTTACACTCCCCCTTCTTGCTTTTGCATGTTGTAGCTCTATTTAAAACCTCATTAAGGTCCAAATGTACAAAATGCATATTCGAGCAATTTTTCAACTGGTCTTAAGATTTTGATCAGGTCTGTATTTCTGTTCTTTTATACATGATTCCTGGACCAAACAGGAAGGTATTTTACAAGTCTGAGGAGCTCTAGTGGAAACATGGACATGTTAGCTCGGCATTGCAGCATATTTCTGCATCTTGACTTCATATTTTCCCTGGATCTATTGAAAACGTTCATCTTTTAGGGTGAATAATATCACAGTATTTCTCTCTATCAGCCCAGCGTAGCCTCTGCTCCCTCAGTGAGCTCACACCTTTGGTAAAGGAGGAACAGCATGAGCCGCTTACCACACAAAACACGACAGGATATGTTATATTGAAGAGAGGTGTTACTCCAAAAGACCTACAGCTTTTCAGAAAAGTCTTGAAAATGGATGAAAGACATTGAGAATAGAGCAAAATCTAAAATCTAAGGAAGTTTACATGTCCAATTTTAAGTCTGAACACCTAACTAAACTTAAAGTAAGCTCAAATTGTGTCAACAACTTATTTTAAAACTAAATAATTAATAAAATTGCTTGTTATAAGTCAAAATATCTGCCAGTGAGACAAGATACTTTTGCTGGTATGTCTTAAGAGGCTATTACCTCTGCAAAGGTTTGTTTGTTAGCAAGATTACACAAAAACTGCTGGACGGATTTTGCTGAAATTTTCAGGAGATGTTGGTAACGGCCTAACTTATAAATGATTTGATTTTGATGGTGATCCTATGATCCATTCAAAGAAGTTGTAAAGCAATGCAGAGTTCTGAGGAAGGTCCGAGCTGCATTCAGTAGCATCACAACACACGCTTTGGCTTGGGTCACATCTTTACGACAGTCGCCGCGCGTGCTCATGGGTAGCAGAGTCTTTATGTCGGCGGAAATAGATTCTCCTCATAGCACCTTTAAATCATCATTGTCAATTAAGGTGTAATCGCTTCAATTAATCTCTGATCATTAACACCATCAAAGATTTAATATTCAAATTTTCTCACTCTGTACCTGTTTCAACACGTCACTCACACATTCAGACCTGCAGTTTGCTGGTATGTGGTTTAGTTTAGCAATCTGTTGTGCTTTCTTATTCTGCGCCTCACAAACAGACTCAGGGGGTCAGAAATGGTTATTGAACAGACCAGCCTCCCTCCACAATGACCACACTGCTGTATTTATCAGAAAACACAACAGCGTCCATGTTATTACGGCTAATATTTCTGTATTGTTGAGATGTATCCAATCATTATTTTTTATGAATCTCACCTTTTTATTCCTGCCAGCAGTGTTCACATGAGCACCCATCCAATCATTTATCTTTTGTCTGCTCGGTAAAAAAAAGCCTCCTGGAGGACATTATTTTCAGTTATTACAATATGAGGGATTATAATTGTCCTGCTGCAATTACCTTCCCTCCTCCAGAGGCTTTGTCACTGGGAATGATTGGCCTCTAATATTAACCCAAATGCATTTAATCAGCCGGTGCAGGTTCCTCATGCCGTATAATCACACTTGCAATTAAAAATGTATTAGCTCTCTGCCTGTTAGGCCGGAGCGAGCTGCTGGAGAGACGGTCAGCTCCGCCGGCCTGATTAGCATTATTTTACCGTGGAGCGATACCGCCTCCACACCGAGTGTGCCAGCAGCAGGAGGATCCTTCTCTGCTCACACCAGTTAGTCACATATGGTAATGTACTGTATACAGTCAGAGGGCGAGAGGAGGAAATGAAGAATGAAGATCATGAATGGAGGTCGTGGCGGAAACACTTTGTCACGTTAAATGAGGCTCCAAGCACAAATGGCTGAGTCACGGTGATTTTTATTCTTCCCAGAATCCACCTGAGAGTGCAGCCGGTGCTCCTGCTGCAGCTTTAAGAGCTGTATTCCTGTTCAGGTGAATCTATCCTAAGGCGAGATGCCCACATTCAACACTTGGTGCAATCAAGCAAATAAAACCTGCAGTAGTATTTCATGAATAATATCATGACTGAACAAGATAACAGCGGTACAGAACTAAACCTAAGACAGAGGCTCTCCGGCGTCTTGAAATGACCAAAAAAATCAAATTAAAAAAGACTTTAGCATATGTTTGAGGAGCAATGTGTTAGCCTACACAAATTACAGATGCTGGGGAAGACTAAATTCAAATTCAATTCAAATTCAAAGAACTTTATTTATCCATTAGGAACTTCATTTGTGCAGAGCATCAGTGCATGTACAATACAACATGCATGCAGAAACAATCAACCCCCATGCACACGAATACCCAACAATCGACCATCAATTGACTTGCCAGCACAATAGAAAAGAACAGAATGGATAAGTAAATAAGTAAGTGCTGATAAAGGATGGTTAATTAAAATGAATGAGTGAATAAATAGTGATGATAAAAAACAGTTGATTAAAGTACAACAGTTAATTAAACTACAACAGTTAATTAAATTACAACAGTTGATTAAAATACATATAAATAGGTAGATAAAAACAAACTCTAGTCATAGAAATGTGCAAACATACATGGAATAGGCTTTCATGGGCCTATTCCAGACGTGTAAAGTGCAAAATTACAAAGTGCAAATTACAGACACAGGTCAGGCATTCATGAGCCGGATGGATGTGGGTATGAAGCTGGACATGGTTCTCTTGGTCCTGAATGTCAGAGATCTGTATCTCTTGCCTGAGGGCAGCAGATTGTAGTGACTGTGCAGTGTGTGCGTGGTATCTGAGGCTATATGTATACCTTTTAGTTTAACCCTTCTGTTGTAAATGTTGGTGAGTGAATCCTGCTCCAGTCCAATTATTTTACTGCTCAATGTTATGATTTTGTTGAGTGGGCTGCGATGGATATTGGACAGTGAACCAAACCAGGTTGATATATTGAAGGTGATGATTGATTCAATAAAGCATTTATAGAAAGCTGTCAGGACTGACTGGTGAACCTGGAGCCTGCGAAGCTTCCTGAGGAAATAGAGGCGCTGCTGGCATTTGGAGAAGATGGTTTCACTGTTTAGATGGAAGGTGAGTCCATAGGTTGTCCAAACTATGGTTCACAGCCCACATGTTACCAGCCTACAACATACTTAAAAATTTAACAAAACCCATCTTACAAATAACCTTAGTTCATTAAAAATAGAGAAAAATAGAATAAGGCAGGTAATATCACATATAAAGCTATTTGGCTTTAGTATACCCCATGCCAAGATGTAAAGGTATATTTTGCAAATTTTCATGAATTAACAACCATAAAGACATAAAGACTCTGCTACCCATGAGCACACGCGGCGACTGTCGTAAAGACGTGACCAAATCCAAAGCGTGTGTTTGTTGTGATGCTAATGGATGCAGCTCTGACCTTCCTCAGAACTCTGCATTGCTTTACAACTTCTTTTTTCAACAACTTACAGGATGCAAAGCAACGAGGTAATGTATCTCTTTCTAGTTACGTAGCGGTAGTTTTTGATGTGTGACAACAAGCAATTTTGGAAAACTTAGTATTGTAGTTTCGTAGCTGGCTAAACATGGCTACTTACAGCCCGGTGCTCTAAGACATGTCTGAATAATATAAATTTGCTCTAGTTTTAATAGTCTTGTTCCTGAAGTTGAGTATCCAGGCCAGTCCAGCCCTGTCCAACCCGACCACAAAGCTAAGGAATAGCATTTATAGATAACCTATTTTGATGCTATAAAACTCATCTTAAAGTGTGTATTTCCATCAGGCATATATCTAAAAGGGAGACTTTTCTGTAATTAGAAACTCTTCATAGCATCTTTAAGGAGATATACATCAGCGTCCAAAACACAGAGTTGTCCCAACAAAAATACTGTTCAAATAAGATTTTTCGATCACTTCAACTTCATTATAATCCTGTGGAAAAATTGTTTTTCAACAGCAGGCGTCAGCACATAAGTACATTATAACACACAGAAACATACATGCATTACAAAAATCTGCAAAAATCCGGAAAAATCCTGAACTCAAGTAAAAAAGGACGGCACTTAAACCACAAAATATCATGATCTGCAGGCGAAAATCTTAAGTGTAGTACAGTAGTAGTACAGTGACGTGTTTTGACGGAACAAAACAAGTACTTAAAAACACATTATCAGACAGTTAAAGATTACACCCCCTCCCCTCACAATGGTTTGGTCCAAATTGTTTCTGCTGCAGAGCCGTGGACACAGCGGAGGTGATTAGACTTTTGAGTTGCACTTTTGAGTTTGTTTGCCAACCGCCATTAAATAACAAAGAAGAACAAGACGACGCGCATGCGCTACTGCGATCGGGCAGGTAAAGGTTGAGCTAACGTTGGTGGTTACGGTTCGTCTTGGCAGTGATGGCTACTATGGCAGATAAAGATGACCATTCCACACCAGAGCACCCATTATTCTTTTCGGTTCAAACGTGTGCTCTGTTTGCCACGCGCAAACTTCACCGCCTACAAAAACTCACCGTCCAACCTGAGAAAGCATGTTGGAGTAAGGTAAAGTGAGGTAAACATTTTTTTACTTTCAGATAAATATTAGACAGTTATAGTACTTGCACTTGTAGTAGTTGCAGTTTAATGTGACGGTCACCAACATTAGTAAGTTAGTCGGCATTTTAATGAGATTTGGTGGCATTTCGCCGAACAGAAACGATGAATATACACGCTTTTACACATTTCAGTTAATGCTTATAGTATTAGCAGAGTTAAATAAAAAAAAAAGAAAATGTCAATGGTTGTCCTTTTGTTGATTCATTAGTGTTTCAGTTTGCATTTTCATGGGCTTTGTAGTATATTTTCAAACTCTTTATCCTACATGATCTATAAGCAGGTCAGTGCATTCAGTAGATTGTTTCAGTCATTATGTTCTGTAAGGTCAACGGGAAAATTTACTTTAATACTTGAGTATTTTCAAAAGCAGGTACTCCAGTACTTTAACTTAAGTAAAAATTTGAGTAGTATTTGAACATGAGTATCTATACTTTGACTTGAGTACTGGCATTGAGTACTTTGTCCACCACTGGTCAATGCAGATTGGAAAAACAAGTTTTAAAAAATAATCATTAAAAAAATCAACCCTTTGGACATGTGAGCAGGATCACATGACACATCGTCATCGGTGGACGTTCAGCAGCTTCACCTTCGTACAGTTTCTCAGGCAGAAATTACATTTCACCAAACTTCTTGGTAAATTAGTCCTGCATGTTTGACCGGCTGTGCCTGTCGTTTCTACAGAAACACTCCGAGTCCCTCTGCTTCTTCATTAGCCTCACAACCCGATAGCAATTATTTTCCATGTGCAGCCCGGCCCTTTAGCCTTCCCCATGTGCAGGACTGAGTACATCAGCTCCTCTGTTTCTTCATCACTTTGTGTTTTTTTTTTTCTTTTGTCTCGTTTGACCAGTTCAGTTATTTGGCTCCTCCGTGGGTTCACTCCCCTCGGCTTAATCAGCTGATTAGCTTACCGTTTTCACCGCTCCTTTAGGCGCTTCCTGCTTCCACACCACATGCAGGAGTGTGACACTGAGCAGAATGAGACCATTATTTTAAAGTGACAGGGCTGCACACGGCAGTGCATGCTTTCTCAATAATCAGCTTTTGGTGCCAAAGTTCACAGAAACTGGGCTTTAAGTCGCAGAGAAGACCCCGGAAATCATCCAGCTCTGCGGAAAGTCTTTAACAGGTGGAGGCAGGAGCTGATGGAGCCAAAAGAGAGATCCTTTTTCCTGCTGTTAGTGTCATGAGTTATATAACATCCCCAATTCTGCCAGGACACATGAACCAAGAGAGGCGGCTGTGATGTTTCACGCTGCATGGCTGATGCTTTCTCCTCTCTAACTTTGGATCTATTCCTGTTGTCTCTACCTGCTGTGTCAAGGCCAAAGCATGCTGACTTGACCTGTTTCTCTGCTTTGGTCTATTCTGAAGGCTGCAGCTGTCCCTGAGCTCAGGTCTGTATGAAGTAGGTTTTGGACCTGAGTGGGTTTTTTCAGGTGTTTAGAGAGAAATAAAGGAAAATAGTGCGGATGTGGACCAGTTGTACCCACATAGTGTCGACATACAGACCAGTTTGTTTGGCTGCCAGGAGTCTTTTTGAAGAACGACTGCAAACTCTAAAGCAGAGACTGTATTTATAGCACCTGTGAGGCCAAGTCACCAAATTTTACAGAACTATCAGTTGATAAACAGTCACAGAAGTAGGGATGTATATCATTATCATTTTATCGATACCGATACTCCTTATTGGTATCAATACTTATCAATACTCTTATCGATACTACAACACGTAATTTTGTGTAAAAAATAAAGACTTTACAAGATATTAAAAGATTCAACCTTTTTTTATTACACAAGGTAATAATAAAGCTTCAACAGAATAGAAGTAATGCATTACAAATGCTTCTAGGAGGCAAAAAGAAAACTAAGGAGATGGCAAAACCCCTTCATGCCGCCCAACAGACTGCATGTACAGACAGACCCATATATCAGTGGTGCTAAAATCGATGCTGTAATGATGACTACAAACTAGACAAAAAACTTACTGTGACTTGACATAGCAGAAACAAAACTGGGTGCCTACGCCATGGCGCTGCAGTCTTTAGTGTTAGCCGGGCTGCTAACTCTACTCGTGTTGCTATAGCAATCAAACAACCCGCACTCCTTTAGCTTTATACTGTGCACACACTCAAAGTGTTTGGTGATGTTGCTAGTATTTCCCCCCTTGGACGCAACTTCTCTCTGACAAAGATTGCATCAGGCCGAGTTTCATTAACTTTGAGTGAGCCCAAACCTTCGAGTGCTTAGCCCTCACCGACATGCTTGAGCCAGCTGCGTCATCACCTGTCGACGGTGGCAGTGTCATAACTACATGACAGTTGAAGAGACGTTCAAGTACCAATATCAGTACTGTTTTTCCAGATTCTTAACAGTATTCGGGTACCGACCCGATTAGGGACCGGTACATTAAAGTACCAGTCCACGGTATACAAACATATGTCATGGATGCATGGTTAAAGCAATTACCCACTTGGTAATCCTTCATAGATTATGTACATGGACGTCTGTGATTGTTCATTTGACTCTTTTGGTCACTTTTTGACCTGATTGTTGATTTATTTTACCAAGACTTCGGCTTTTTTCTGCCTTTGTTTTGTCTTTTAAAGCAACCTTCTGCCTTTGAAGGTGTTCATTACATTAACCCTTTCATGCATGAATCATTAAACCCCAAAGGGACACGTTTCAGAAATGTTTAATTGTACTTTCAAACAAGTTAAAATCTTGTTAATTTTTTCAGTGTTATAATTTGAGGCAGTCATGCACAGTGTTGCCAACTTAGCGACTTTGTTGCTAGATTTAGCGACTTTTCAGACCCCTTTAGCGACTTTTTTTTTCCAAAAAGCGACTAGCGACAAATCTAGCGACTTTTAAACATTTTACAGCCTGTTAGTTGGACATGGTACTGTAACCAAAAGGGTATACAGTTTATTCCAAATATCCTTCTACAGTAGTGGACACTATGCATGAAAGGGTTAAGTCATTATTATTATTATTATTATTGTTATTATTATATGTACCTTATTTTGATCCATATTGGCATGCATCACACATCTGCTGCATGTGTTTCAGCACTGATACCAAAGGTGCTCTTTTGTGTTGAGTTATTGAGCACTGACCTGTTGAATAAACCAGTGTGAGATGATCTGAGCTTTAAGACATGGAGCTCCTGAAGTCTCCATCAGAAGATGCCATGCTCAGGTGGGACTAAGGAGCCCAAAGTGTGCTAAGAAATTCTGCCCCACACCACCACACCACCAGCAGCAGCCTGAACCGCTGATCCAAGGCAGGGTGGATCCATGCTTTATGATGTTCACACCAAACTCAGACCCTTCTATCTGAATGTGGAGCAGAAATCCAGACTCATGCTTGACTCACTAGCTGAGGCTTTTATTTTGAAGGTCCAAGTTCAGGAGAAAACCATCATCACTCTTTCTCCTGTGTGGTCGGACTGCTCCTTGTTAATCACGGCAATAAGATAAGCATAATTGGATATCTGACTTCCTGCTGTGTGTGAGCGCATGTACAGACAACATATTGATTCCCTCTGTCTTCATAATTAAAATGATTAAGCCTCAGTGAAGACACGCTCTGGATCTCATTGGCTCTGCTGCGTGATGATTATTATGTGTGTTATGTTCTATATGGTCGCTCCTATACTCTCCCCCCCGCTGAATAAACTTGCTCGCTGCAAATCGTAACCATCAGTCTCCGCTGGGTTGGAAATGTGACGACTCAGGCCTGCTGCTGGGATTTCTATTGGATCATGGTCATCAACTTCCTGCGACTGGCGGGCAGCCAATGGAGCAGAGGAGAGAACAGAAGGTTCCAGATGTTCTTGTTTGCTTCGCGGGTGTTTGTACTCAGAGCTCCTGGCGTGTTGAGAAACAAGAGAGATGCCTGTTTGTCAGTTTGACTTTTCTTTTTCTGTCACAGCACAGAAATCAATTATAGAGGCATCATGTGGCAACGTCAACATCAAGACGCAGTTCTTAGAGTGTCCACTAGAGGCTTTGGTCTGATTTCGCAGGCTTTAACCCAGGGGTGGGCAACTTTCATTACCAAAAGGGCCACATAAAACCATTTTTTCCAGCCTGAGGGCTGCAGAAATTTATTCAACATCCAGAAAAGGATGTTGAATAAATACCATTAGAGAATATTAATTGATCCTAAAACTAGTATAACCAATATTCATATGTCACATAACAAATAAAAGTTATTATACATAATTAATGAACTTGACACAGAATTTAAGCAAATTTAGCCAAAATATGTGGAATCAAAGCCGACAAAGCTTTTTTCAAATCAATGAAATGATGAGTGTTCCCAAATTTTTAAAGTTCAAAGATGTTACTGCTCCCATATTTTGAATATTGTCTTGAGTAATACTTGATAAAATGTTCCAATGCTTCCTGAAAGAGATTTAGAGACACTGTAATAGCAAAGTAGGCTGTAAATAACATACAAAAGCCAATAAATATTAGTCAAGATTATATAGAATTATTTTGATTAGATATTTGAGTTTTCCTCATATTTACAATTTCTGATTTGAAAATGACTGATGGGCCACTTTTAGTGAGGCGGAGGGCCGTATGTGGCCCCCGAGCTGCAAGTTGCCCACCCCTGCTTTAACCCTTTGACTCCCAGCTCAACCACTTGGTAGACCAAACTTTGAGTAACTGTCCTTTTCATAAATACTTACTTAAACCTGATTAGGCCATTTATATTTCGTGGGGGTTAATCATAATGCTAGAAAAAAGTATTATGTCTTATTAAAGAGGGAATTTCTCAGAAAGGTAAACGCCGTGTTTTAAAAAAAGCCATTAAAAAAAATGAGCTTTCAGTCATTGAAAGGCTTGATATGACATCCATGAAATTTTTAGGTATTTCTCAGAAATGAAATTTTAAATAATTTTTGATTTCACTTTTACAACAAACTATAAACTATAAACTTGCAGTTTAACCATTTGTCAGAGGTTAATCATTTGTTAATACTAAGAGCATAAAAAAAAATGTTGCATTAGTGCCCCAATTAAAAAACAATGTTTTCGTGGCATTTGTTTTTTTGGTTTTTTTTGGGAGGAAGTAAAAAGGTTTAAGCTAGATTGTCCTGACACTTCTATTTATAACCCTCCTATTACCCTCAAATTTTACCAACACATTTTACCCATGGGGTCAATTTGACCCAGTAATTGCCTTTAAATATGGTTTACATAAAATTGTTGATCAAGTTTTTCTGTGTGAGGCAATTTGTGTATTTGTTAAATACATAAATAACCCCTTGATAATGAAACCAGGGAGTTGATATGACCTCTAACGCCACCATCAGGCCAAACTAAAATTTAAATTAGAATTAATGTATCTTGAAACTCTTTTATACAAATGTTGTGAAATTTTCTGACAACACTACTGACCACAAGAGTATGAATCCTATTGGTTTTTAATTGTCCTGTTCCTGAAGTTGAGTATCCAGGCCAGTCCAGCCCTGTCCGTGAAGCTAAGGAATAGCATTTATAGATAACCTATTTTGATGCTATAAAACTCATCTTAAAGTGTGTATTTCCATCAGGCATATATCTAAAAATGAGACTTTTTTAGTAATTACTTAGAAACTCCTCATAGCATCTTAAAAGTTCATTTTATGATCATTGTTGTTTTTATTTTGTATTGTGATTTTAATGCATTTTCTTATTCTGTAGAGCACTTTGAATTGCCTTGTGTATCAATTGTGCTCTACAAATAAACTTGCCTTGCCTAGAGATTAAGACGAGAACAGAAATACTTTATGTCAATGCTTTCTTAACCAAATGTATGTTATGTTGGCTGAACGAGGGCCAACAGGCTAATAAAAATCAACTTAAACAACAAACATAAATAGCTGCTTTAGACTTTGTCATTTTTCCAGCTCAGTTGTGCTTTTGTGTTTGCAGAGTGGGATGTAATTGCACAGTTTGTTTGCTCTTACTTGTTGCATGTGTTCTTCATGTTTGCATGAGCTCTATATTTCTGCAGAGTCCCTGCTGCATGGAGCCATTCTGAGTTTAGTGCCTCTGTGACAAAGCAAACCAGCTCCTCTAAGCGCCATCATACATTACTGCATACGTTGGCTCTCTTGTGGAAAATTCCTGGGAACAAATGGAGCCCCTTCTCTCTCTCTCTCTCTCTTCTTTGGCTGAGTTTCCTCTCTTATTAATCTCCTGCTGTCCTCTCCCTCGTCACAGTCTGTGCTGTTTCTGTATTAACGAGCTCATGTTAGCGAGGCCACTCGAGCAGCATCTGATCGTACGTGGCAGTCTGTACTTTTATTTTTATTTTTTTCTGTTACTCTTCTCCACGCAGCAGAAAATGTGGGCCACACTGAGCCGAGAGCAGACGGCCATATCCTAATCAGTTGTGATAGTCTTGTAATTAATGGGATTTGTTAATTGGGTCTGTCCTCCCCGGGGACGCTTCCTGTGAATATTCATGGAGCGCTCGGCTAACCTTCCTCCCGCAGTCGCTTGAACTTTAGCCGCCACCGACACACTGATTTAGCTTCTCGTCATTTTTTCATCCCCGCAAAATCAAATCAGCGGCTGACTGTTCAGGCAATCAGCACCTTCTAAATGTTTAATACTGCACTACATGAGCAGATAATTCCCACAATGCTCCTCACTGTCAGGGAGCCAGGCCGCCGCCGTGCACGCCGCAGCCATAATTACGTTGGCGACATCCTTACAGGTTCCAATCAGGTTTGTTTTCCCTTCAAACAAGGCGTCCCCTCTGGTTTCTGCTCGTCAAGCTGACAGGTGGAGAGTCGCCATCCAAGCAGCACACACACTCGGAGTTTGTTAGCCTGTTTGCTAACACGCCG
Organism: Scarus forsteni; assembly: GCA_036419115.1. NCBI lineage: Eukaryota > Metazoa > Chordata > Actinopteri > Labriformes > Labridae > Scarus > Scarus forsteni. The sequence continues at coordinate 36,808,476 of JAZDUH010000383.1, forward strand.
TTGTCATCGGCTACAGGTGTATCTGAGTCGAACGCTGACACGGCGATCACTCGGGACAAGTCGTCACCGCCGGTTTGTTTGTGTGGGAGTGTGAGGCGTTCAGGTGCTTCAGTGCTTTAAATCCAACACAGAAAACAAAACAGACATCTGTTTACGGTTTGTTCGGCATCTGTGCAGCGCCGAGCAGGGAAAGGAGGGAAACTGTGCAAGATTTTATTTTGTTTTTGTTTAGCAAAACCTCTGGACCACGCAGTTTTCAATTAGTCTAATCACCCTTTTATAAACCTTTAATTATAACTGTAGAAAGACTGATTAACTCAGATGTTTTTAACTCCATACTTTTGGTAACACTTTAGAATAACGATCATTTGTAAGCCATTTATAAGCTATTAGTAGATAATTAATCAGTCAGGAACAAACTAAATATGTACATTTGTATATGATTATTAAATCATTTACATCTTCAGTTACAAGACACCTATAAGCTTTTAATAGATATTAGTAGATAGTTGACCTATCATGAAAAATGGTTAACTCACCCTATACCTGATGATTTCATAATCACTCATAAATGATTCAATAATCATTTACAAATGTAAAGATGAGCAGATGGGTTATTTGGGCGAGGAGGGTCATATGCTGTTATTCTGACTTGGGATATCTGTCGCTACATTTATGATAGTTAATTGTTAATAGACTGATGTGTGTTTCCCTTCATTTCTTTTTTTTTTCTTCATTTTTTTCCTTTTAATTATTTATTATTATGATTATTTTTTAATTTAACATTATTTATTCTTAATTGTTTAACATTGTCTTAGTCCAACATTTAATTATTATGTTTATTACTCTTACTTTCATTTTTTATATTATTATTTTTCTCTTGATTGTTGTTGCTTTTGTCGTTCATATGCTGTTTGAGTATGAAGCAATACTGAGTTGACCAGCTTGGTTTTTCAGTTGTTTGTAATAAAAGGAAAAAGGTTATTTTAAGAAAAACTTTTTGCAAATGCTGATGTACAATTGTATATAATCCTGCAAAACCCAATAAAAATGAAAAAAAAAAAACAAATGTAAATATGCAGTTAATTCATAATAAGTTTATTATCTACCAATATCTGTTACATGTCTTGATTTGATAAACATTAACTAATCATAAACAAACCACTTATATACATTTGTAAACTATTCACCAACATCTACTAATAGCTTATAAATGGCTTACAAATGATCGTTATTCTAAAGTGTTACCAAGCTTCTTAATTCATTTTTTGCTTCAATATAAAGACTTGATGGATTCATTCAGAGTCCTAAATGTAACTTTAAAACTCAAACATCACATCATCATCCGTGACTGTTTGTTGAAATTGTGTTTTACTGCCATTCGGTCCCTCTTGGAAAAAAGGTCTGCTGATCTTTAATGGGACTAACCTGGTTAAACAAAGGTTAAATAAATAAAGAAATCTGTGGCAGAGATGGGGACTCGAGTTTAGGATTCCATCAGGGGACTTGTGTGGCTTCTGCCCATCTCTGATATTTAATAACATGAGCATTTTTTCCTGTTTTACCAAAGAGTAAGAGGAAAGAAAAATGGGAAACATTAGCCAGGATTACATGTAGACTTTTTTCATTCTGATTAAATCTATTCTGATTGAAGATCTCAGGTGAACATGTGCCACAACATTTAATCAGAACAGCTGTTTTACAGACACGTGATAGGCGCAGATCTATTTAAACATCACGTGATTGATCAAAGATGGAGGTAAGTAGGTGTTTTAATGAATCATTTGAGAGTTGTTCTGTTTAGCCTTATAACAGCCTTCAGAGTTTTCCATCGGTTCCTTATTTGTTTGACGTTTTAGTCTATCCCGGCATCGCTGAGATTTCGTGGACTATTTTAAGTAGTCCAGTACTTCTTGTTTTACTACCGTTTGTATTAAAAACAAACTCTCCGACGCAGACCAGTGCTGTGTGCTCTGTTTGGAAGCTGCCATGTTTCCAAGTGAGTAAACGCCACTGCTCGTTTAGCATGTGCAGACAGAACCCAGCCTGACAACTTTCAGATTCACCGTTTACATGACAGGATTTTACTTTTAATTGGTTTGGGAAAAGGAATATCCTGCCCCTGTGCAACCGAATGAAATTCCATTCAGATTTGGCCTGTTTATTCTGATTGAGGTGTTTATATGGAGCATTTTTATGTGGTTTGGGCTTCTAACCCGATTCTAATCGGAATATTAGGCTCCATGTAAACCTGGCTACTGAAAAGGCAACACTGACGAGATCCAAGATTAAATGGATTTATAGCAATCAAATCTGGTCAAGGATAAGAAGAATGAAGCCAACAGTGCCCCTGTTTCTGCTGAAATGATGCTTGTTTACAGGCCTCCCTCTCTTTCAGTCCTCTCAGTTTAAGTTTAGTTGCTGCATCATCAGTTTTGAAACCAGCTCCATAAATGACACCAGGTAGCCGCTGTAGAAAACTGACTCCCATCTCCCCCTCTGGGCCTCAGTTACATCCCGTCCTTCCTCCCTCCCTTCGTGTCCTTGCTGTCATCCACCTGGTGCCGTCGTCCCGACCACCGTGTTCCCGCCGTCCTCTCCTGTTCTCTCCAGGACGCTAAAAATGGCTGCCGAGTTGCCGGCTGTTTCTAAAAGCGTCTCCCGCTCACACCGGGGCCTCCTCGCTGCCCTTGTTTCTCCTCCCTCGCTCTGGAACAGCTGTGATCAGGTTTGTAGAGGAGAGGGCCGGGTGCAGCTCACAGCTGATTGGCTGTTTGGAGCACAGAGAGGATGGAGGAGCTCCACCCTGCAGGAGCTGATGGATCACCGGTGTGAGGAGAACCTGCTGTGTTCAGGACGGGACGATCGAGGTCCTGCTGCTGCTGAGGAAGACAAACGCTCGTCCTGCTCCTGCCGTCCTGACATTCAGCTGAGACTTCACAGTGGATTATTTAAAGATCAGTCTGTTTCTCCTGAGTTTAAGACACTTGATCTGTTTCTAATTCGTCTTCAGTGAGGTCCCACAGCAGCAGATATAACCAGCGTTTCTGCTGAATGTACCGTCTTTCTCCATCTTTGTCCTGACTCTGTTTTAAACACATGAACGAGCTCTCGCTGCTGCTGCTCTGGACAACAGGAGGCTTTATGTTTTGGGGTTGTCCCGTATGCACAGACCCCTTTCTTGTCAATGTGATATCTTCCAAATCTTTTTGGGATTTCTTTTAAACTTTGCACGAATGTCCGCTTTTATTCAAGTTTAAAGTGATTCAACTACGGAGGTCAAAGGTAAAAGTCTGGGAGTCTTGTGGTCTCCCTTTGCATCAGAAACCAATATTTAAAGAATTAGTTGAGGGACTTTTATGAAACTTTGCTCAAATATCCCTCTTTAGCCAGTGTTGCCAACTTAGCGATTTTGTCGCTATTTTTAGCTACTTTCTGGACACACACAAAAACACAAAATGAAAAAGCTATAGTTCTTCTACTACAGCTCCAAATTAAATAAAAATAAAAAATAAAAAATAAAAAAATATGGATAACTGTACCAAAAAAGGTTTGTGTCAGGGGGTAAGGAAGGTTAGGTGCTGTCTGGAGCCCCCTGTTGACAATTAGGCGGTAATTGAAAGGTGATTATGGGTAGGCAGGCTAAGCTTAATAACTTATTTTTACACCGTGAGGGGCAAAAAAACCTCAAAATTTCACGGGAGTCCCCCACCGCCTGGGGGTGTATGTTTGATTTGCTGGAAAGAGGAAAAAAAAAAAAATCTGGCGACTTCTAGCTACTTTTGGGCGGGCCTATAGCTACTTCGGATGCTGAGGAGGGTTAGTCTTTAGCTCCTGAATGATTTGAGGTCATGGGATCCATTAAGGCCTATGTTTTTGTTTTGTTCCCCCTCCTCTCTCCTCTCTCCTGTGCTGCAGGTTGGGTGATCAGCTCCCTCCCTGCAGCCTGTAATGAAGAGCACCTGGTGCAGCACCTGCAGAGACTTTGCAATCAAGCCCTGCAGCTAGAGGAGCATATAAAAAGAAGAGAAGACAGTTTGGTACAGAGGAAAACCAGGATCTCATTTATAGGCTTTGCCTGAAACTGGTGCACCAATATTTACATGCACCGTATGTGTCTATAAAAAGAGTCTGATGGTGAAGTATGAGCACCTGTTTGCACACTCTGACCCATGTGTACAAACCTATAAGAGTCAGGGGGATGGAGATACAGTTAGTAGACTGAGACCAGACTGTAAACTGATGCCTCTGCTGCTTTAAGCACAAATAAAATAACTGTCGAGCACAAGCATAATACTTTGCAGGAAATGGAAAAATACTTAGCGCATTAAAAAGTATTATTGTGTTGTTCGATACATTTTTTGGTGCTTTTATTTGGTTAAAAGTTTATAAACCTACTCACCAGCATGACAGGTGAACAACAGGCAGATTTATGGGAAAAACTGACACCAGCTGGGGCGTATTGTGATTCTTATTTCTGTTAGAGGAAGCTTTTATTTCTTTCAAGTGATGATACCATCATGCTGAGAATAATTCAAAAAGCTGTTATGATATGACTGCAGTTTTCTTAACAGCAGTCTGTTGGTTTGCAGACTTTTCTGGTAACTTGAAAAAAGTGAATGTAAGGTTAAATTTTTGTTGTTTGGTTTTGCTCTGAATTTCTGTACATGGTGTCATTTCTCTTTTCCAGACCAACCTCGACTCTGCCGAGGAAACTGGAACAAATCCAAGTGGCTTTATCTGTATATGTACTCAGGTTAGTTTTAAACAGGGGTGGACAGTAACAAAGTAGATTTACTTGAGTATTGTACTTAAGTTTTTTGGAACTTATGACTTTTACTTCACTACATTTAAAAGACAAATATTCTACTTTTAACTCCACTACATTTCTATAAATGGCCACGTTACTCGTTACTTTTAGGTACAGGTATGAAGTCAGTGGATGAAATTTGTTTTCTCTTCTAAAATGTGATTTGTTTAAGTGGTGGTATCTATACTTTGTGCATCATGGTCCACACTCCAGTCCAGTTGGTGGCAGTAATGCACTTTTGAGTTGGTTTGCCAACCGCCATTAGACAACAAAGAAGAAAGAAAAGAAGCGCATGCGCTACTACAATCGGGCAGGTAAAGGTGGAGCTAACGTTGGTGGTTACGGTTCGTCTTGGCAGTAATGATGGCTACTATGGCAGACAAAGACAACAATTCCACACCAGAGCACCCATGGCCATATGTGAAGTCCATGTTTGAGGTGGTCGAAATTAAGAATGATCGTTTTCGGTTCAAATGTGTGCTCTGTTGGCCGCGCGCAAACTTCACCGCCTACAAAAACTCACCGTCCAACCTGAGAAAGCATGTGGAAGTTAGGTAAAATGGTGTAAACATTTGTTTAGATTCAGATAAATATTAGACAGTTTTATGCGGTTGTTGTAGTAGTTGCAGTTTAATGTGACGGTCACCAACATTAGTAAGTTAGTCGGCATTTTAATGAGATTTGGTAGCATTTCGCCAAACAGAAACGATGAACATACACGCTTTTACATTTCAGTTAATGCTTATAATATTAGCAGAGTTGCATAAAAAAAAAGAAAATGTCAATGGTTGTCCTTTTGTTGATTCATAGTGTTTTGGTTTGCATTTCCATGGGCTTTGTAGCACATTTTCAAACTCTTTATTCTCCATGATCTATAAGCAGGTCAGTGCGTTCTGTAGATTGTTTCAGTCATTATGTTCTGTAAGGTCAACGGGAAAATGTACTTTTAATACTTGAGTATTTTCAAAAGCAGGTACTCCAGTACTTTAACTTAAGTAAAAATCTGACTGAGCAACTTTCACTTGTATTGGAGTAGTATTTGAACATGAGTATTTATACTTTGACTTGAGTACTGGTATTGAGTTCTTGGTCCACCACTGGTTTTAAAGCCTTTATTTCACAGGATAATACAACTCACCAGGATCCAAAAGTTAGCTATAAAAGCTAGCAAGAGTACCCTGGCTTAGAGAGGCAGCAGCAGATACCAAAGTTTCCACAAGCAACAAACATACAAGAAAGCAGAGCACATGAATGCACTAAGAGATAAAACTTCATAAATACTACGGTGTCCAAAAACACATCAGATTAAAGCCTTTTTAGCTACTCAGTAAGACTTGAGGAATAGAAAACAGGAGATCCTGCACTCCTGAGAAGCTTCAGACTCAGGCCCCATCCACACGAAGACAAAACGCTCAACAGTTTCAAATACGATTGTCATGAAGACGAAGGCGTCTTAGAAAATGTGTGCCTCTACATGAATGCACTTGATACGCATCAAAAAACTGTAAAACACATGCCAGGCCTCTAGGGGCGCTGTAACAATATGATGGAAACAAGCGGAAACAGACGGAAAAACATGCCGTAATGTGTCCTCGATAATTGTTTGTTCAACTCGGTGGTGATTGAGAAGAAGGAGATTTTGCTGAAACAGGGAAAGTAGGGTGACTAGCTTCATCAGCACATATGCTACACCATACACCGCCATTGTTGTTGTTGTTGCTGCATGTGGCGCATGCGTGTCAATGAAGATATCAAACTATGACATAAGCGTATCTGAAAAGTTGCGGAGAGCCAGTAATCATGGAGCTGCGTATACGGCATTTCAAAATCTTTCCACTCTGGAACCTGGTTTCAAAAATGATCGTTTACAGACCCCCAAAACTCTGCCTTCGTATGGATGATACGCAGATTTTGCAAAAAAGTACGCGTTTAGACCTCAGTTTGTCTTTGTGTGGATGGGGCCTTAGAGAAGAGAGACTTTCACAGCTCCTGTTGGAGCAAAACGCATCAAAGATGTTCTGTTTTTCATTCTTTTATTATGGGTAAGAATATTTCCAGTTAAACTGTTAATGCTGAGGTGAGCTTTGGTTCATTTAAACACAATCAGCAGGTTCAAATGCCCTTCAGAAATACTTAAGTATTTGACTCTGTGGATATTTCAGTGCTGTAACAGCAACTCTTCACAGCAGAAAAACTTTTTTCTTTTATTGGTGTCTTTATTTGCCCCTGCACTCTTTTCTGAAAAAGTGAAAGAAGAAAAATCTATTAAAGCAGGACACTGCTGCCCAAATGTCTCTCCACCATATGCTCTGAGGGCTTATATCCAAACATCTTTATGGCATCAAAGTTTAAGGCGTCCATTTACTCTGCCTGGAGGACTCAGCATAAGTCAGCTACAGGCTATCAGTTAGGGTGAGAGCCTAAATTTGTCCCACATACAGTGATGTCAATATCTCTACTTTTATGAGTCAACTTCATCCCAGATAATTTCCTTTAAAGGATAAGTTCGGTTTCTGCAGCTTTCTCATTCTTTATAGAATGAAGTAGAACAATATACTCACCCAGAAGGCTTTCCTGATCCAAACAGTGCTTCAGGAGATATTTAGATCCAAAATCGGGCGTTGGACATCCGTATAATGGTAGCACACGGGGCATGTATAGTGCCGCTCCTAAAACTGCATTAATCGTCCAAAAACTCATTAGTTTCACCAATATTTCATCATGGTCCACTCACACTACTCCTCCAAGACAGTCCGGTGTCGCTCCACCCATGTTTTTGTGACTGTGCTTGGATGATTAATGCAGTTTTAGGAGCGGCGCTATATGTGCCCCGTGTGCTACCATTATACGGATGTCCGCCGCTCGATTTTGGATCTAAATATCTCCTGAAGCACTGTTTGGATCAGGAAAGCCTTCTGGGTGAGTATATTGTTCTACTTCATTCTATAAACAATGTGAAAGCTGGAGAAACCAAACTTATCCTTTAATACTCTCAGAATTTGGCACATATGAGCTGTTTGACAGATCTTTACCCACCATGCTGCGCAGTTTGTAGAGCACTGAAGTAAAAAAAAAAAACAGCCTCATCACTGCACTGTAAGCGAGCAGGGAGCGCAGATTGAGGACAAGAAGAAGAAGAAGAAGAAGGAAGCGAGTGAGACTCAACAGAAAATGGTCTCCAAAGAAAAGTCATTACATGAAATAATCATGTCAGCTGCAGCAGGAAGAGGAGGGGAGGAAAGTTTGTTCTTCTGCTGAGTTATTTCTTACTCTGAGTTATTTCAGCCATGAACAAAGTGTTTATACGCTCCTTTCACGCAGCAGTAATTTGATGACACCACCCACCGCCATCCAGGAACACACTGTCTGCTTTTCTATTACAGCTTTGTTCCTCTAAAACCAACTTAGTTTCATGGCCCTGACCATAAAAAAGTCATAAAGGAGAATATGACTGCTCTGAAACTGAGGAAAGTGCAGGTCAAAATAACAAATAACTAAAAAAAAGAGAGCAAAAGAAAACATTGTGGTTGAATGTTTTTAACAGTCAACAAAAAAACAGACTCTAAATGACCATAGGCGGATAAAAATGTCTCTGAAATGTGCTGATTTTCCTCTTTTTATAGTCAAAAGTTTTGAAGCAACACTTTCTTAAAGCTCAGATAACAGCCTCTGATCATATAAATATTCACAAGGACTAGAAAGTGGACTCAGACTTGGACCAAAGTCTGGACATTGAATGCAAACATACCAAACCAGAACACCATGTCTGAGTTTGCTTTTCCAGGTGTTTCTTTCTTTTCTTTTTTTTTTTTTTTTTGGCATGACTCAGATGGACATCTGCAAAGGTATTTCCAGGTGTCTTGTACACTGGACTCCCAGGATTTCTTTAGAAAATACCAGAACAGGACAATTACCTGCATCTTGGATTATGATGATATATCCCTCTGCAAAGGGGAGAAATAATCAGGAGTTCCTCATGAAGAAGAACTGATTTAACATATTAACAAACTTCAACACTGCATCAAGTACACATGCAGCTTGTTTATATAGTGCAACATGTAAAGACCAAACCAGCACCTCCAAATCCGAGTCCACAGTCCTCAACTGGGAAAGGGTGGAGTACCCACTGCAGGTCAGGGTTGAAATTCAGCCCTGAATGGAGGAGTAGACGTGCCTCTTGTTCACCTATATGGTCACAAGCCGTAGTGACCGGAAGAACAAGATCACGAGTACAAGCAGCAAAAATGAGGCTCTCTGTTATACCCCTTTCAGACTGACCAAGAAACCTGTTTAAACCCGGTAACAATCGGTTCCTGTCGGCTCTTTGAAAGGGTTTAATCGGCATTTCGACTCGGGTCGTTTGACCCTGCAAGTGACATGGGTTTTAATAGGCCTGCCCCCTTCGTCTGTAACTTGTGTGACTCTTTGCGTTCCCAGCTACTAATTCCATCCGCCTGAGTATCATCAGCACGGATTTGGTACATTTTTAAAGAGGAACAAAAGTACAAAGCGAAGGAAACTGCGTCCACAGCCTCCATGCTCCATTCCATCGTTTACATGGAGGGGCTGCTTCATGCTGATGACATCAGCTTGATGTGCCAGGGGAAACAAAACAAAGCCATGCAGCTCGTCTGCTGATTAGACCAGGGTCTGCTGGCAGTGAGAAAAGAGTCACTTGCCGATTGTTGGCAGGTTAAAGGTGCAGTCAGCGATCTTCTCATCTTCTAATCTAAATTAACCGTGTTTCTCCTCTCCATCCGCAAGATGTCCCCACTGACAACATGTTGAAAAAAAAAGTCTGGTTTCAATACACAGACTTGGCTCTGAATTTCAGCAGGTAAATACTGTGGCCGAGCCACCAAAACAGGGTACCCCCCCCCAGCACGTGCAGTAGCAATGGCTGAAAAACAGCCCAAAAGAAAAAGGTCAGAGGAGCAGAAAGTGATAAAGAAGGGCTTTGACCATAAAAGAACGAAGACCCGGGTCAACATTGGTGTTGCTTTCCGACGGTGGAGGGAACTGCGCAAATTGAAATACCTGAAAACGGACGCGGATGTTGCCGTCTGTCTGCTGGATAGGTAAACAACATTAGCTTTGTGGTGCTTCACATAACAGTAACAGCCGTCGGGCATTCATCTTATTGTCTAATCTGACAGAATGTGCTGTTGTTGTGATGTTATCGATAATGGCAGTCGAGTTGTCTGACGAGTCGGGGTTACCGTCACTATGTTGGTCAGCTACGCAGTTTCTACGGCCGTTTCCATGACGATGCACATCCATCAGCTTTCGGGGGTGGAGCCAGGGGTGAGGTATGAAGGGAGAGGTGGATCTAAATTCGTTTATCAACAACCTCTCCACTCCACGTTTAGAGGAGCCAAATGAGGATGCTCGGGTATCTAATCAGGACGCTTCCCTGGTGAGGTGTTCAGGTAACGTCCCACCGGCGCAGGACCTCAGGGCAGACTGGAGGGACTGTGTCTCTCAGCTGAATTGGGAATGCCTCGGGATCTCCCGGGAGGAGCTAGACGAAGTGGCCGGGGTAAGGGAGTCTGGGCTTCTCTGCTCAGACTGCTGCCCCCACGACTCCACCATTGATAAACGGAAGAAGTAAGTATGATGTGCTTATATGTAAAGTGATGGAAGTGGTTAAAAATCCAGGGGAGAAGGTGTAAATCTCACACCAGGCCGTACCCATATCCGCAGCAGGTCTCCAAGGTGAACAGCCTCTGGCATGTTAGAGCAAGGTAGTTAGCCAACCCTAACCTCACCCTAACCTTCCTTAAACAGGAATAATACACATTATTTAATTGCTATGAACCTTTTTTCTCATATTTTCTGCTGAGCAATTAAACAATTTAGGTTTATATTCTTACCAAACTAATTAAAGTGCATGAAGTTTTGGTGCAAGTTCACATGTGAAATGGAAGAAAAATACAGCAGGTCCCCATCTGCAAGCAGCTTTAATGTGCACAAATCTTTTTTAATGTCTTTGGTTGTACTTAAATACAAAAATCTAACACCAGTGTAGCTCATATATACCCTGATAGCTGTCTTTGGCTTGATTGTGCTTAATGAGGTAAGAGTTTTGCATGAAGTCCAGTCCAGAAAATATGGTTTAGAGCTGTGAGTGTTCAAAGCTGTTCCAGTCCCTTTTCCACAAACATATATGTTTAGTTCCTGCTTATTTAGAGTCCACGGATCCCTGCAGAGAGATAATAATTCACTTAAAAGCTGTTCTGATAATGTATTGTGTTTCTAAAAATAGCTCAGCTCAGCCACTGTATGTCACCGGGGGGGGGATGTAACTTGACAACAGCGTGCAGTCTCCTCACAGTGATGAAGAGTGTTATTCATCTTTCTGCTTGAAAACAGAAATCTGCTTCTCATTCCAGGGGCTTCATCATAGCTGCTAAAACTCTTTTTGTCTCTCAGTTCTCGCCGTAACAAAAGGCCCCAGATATTTAATGCAAAGCCGCGTCTTTGCAGCTGACAAACCTGACATGACAGTAAAATGAGTCTTTCCCAAGCCTCGTCAGCCCTGCGGAGATTTGAATAAAACAAAACGCCGGCCTTGAAACAAACAGGATAATTATGGCCTCGGGTGTCGCGCGCCTGTCTGTCTTCCTGTTGCTTTTATTCCACAAACACTGAACCGAAACAAGTCGCCTCTTGTCGCCGAGCGGCACCTCCGAGCGGCTCCGTCGAGCTCTCGGCTGCAGATATTAAGACCGTGACAGATGAGAATGAATCTTCCCTTCCTGCAGTCTTATGAAAAAAGAGACAACAGAGGATTGTAAGTTATGTAAGTGACTGGAAACCATCAGGAGAAAGTGAAGCATGCTGCAAAGATCTACATTTTAATGAAGCCTGTTGATGGGTGTTCCTCTGCCCCACTTCCATACATTAAACTCAAACCGTAGGATATCACCTGTGCTGTAAATGACATGCATGTGTGCTGACGGTGCACTAAATGAACGCAGAACATTTGATTAAAGAAACATTCAAGAGCGAAGGACAAACTCGTGACAGCAGGTGTTTTCTTCTGCTTTGTAGGGTTTGTTGATGTTTTATTTCTGTGCTGTCTAGACATCCATTTCTACCTCCATCAAGGCTTTTCTTTTCTTTGTCTGCAGTTTTTTCAGAAAAAGTTCATCACTTTTGTGCTCCAGCTTGTATTTTTGACTCTTCGTCGTCGTGAAGTGCTGCAGGTTAAAAACAGTCATTGGAAAGTTTTACAGACTGGAGTCGAGTCTTAAACTTAAATTCATACAAGCAAAAGAAACAAAGATGCAGGTGGTGTTTTGTCCCCGCCACTGAAAGACGTAAAGTCTCTAGGGCAGCATTCACTCACTGGCCACTTTATTAGGTACACCTCTCTTTCACTAAGGTGCTGAAACATCCCTCAGAGATGTTGGTACATATCTCCATGATAGGATTACAGCTGCTGAGATTTATTGGCTCCACATATACTGTATTTATAGACTATTTAAGGCTTTACAACACAATGGCCATTTATCAGCAGTGGTGGACAAAGTACTGAATACTTAAAGGTACTATGGAGAGAATCTATTTCCAGTTACATAATCTCTGCTACCCATGAGCACGCGCGGCGACTGTCGTAAAGACGTGACCCAAGCTAAAACGTGTGTTTGTTGTGATGCTAATGGATGCAGCTCAGACCTTCCTCAGAACTCTGCATTGCTTTACAACTTCTTTTTTCAACAACTTACAGGATGCAAAGCGACGAGGTAATGTATCTCTTTCTAGTTACGTAGCGGTAGTTTTTGATGTGTGACAACAAGCAATTTTTGGAAAACTTAGTATCCTAGTTTTGTAGCCGGCTATATATGGCTACTTACAGCCCGGTGCTCTAAGACGTGTCTGAATAATATAAATTTGCTCTAGTTTTAATTGTCTTGTTCCTGAAGTTGAGTATCCAGGCCAGTCCAGCCCTGTCCGACCTGACCACGAAGCTAAGGAATAGCATTTATAGATAACCTATTTAGATGCTATAAAACTCATCTTAAAGTGTGTATTTCCATCAGGCATATATCTAAAAGTGAGACTTTTTTGTAATTATTTAGAAACTCCTCACAGTCCCTTTAAAAGATCTTGACCTTCCAAAGGTCTGCATAGCTTTCTGTTTTGCATTTTATAAGACCCAAAGTGACTTGCGCACTGGGCGCGCTGTGATTGGCTGGGGTATCCTCACCTACTCTCCACCCAAAAACATCCAGTGGAAACCAAAACATCAAAATATAGGCTGAGGAGGGGAGTGAGGTAAACAAAGACATCATCACACATCAATAGAGACTCACAGGCAACAAGTGAGCATGATTTTCCAAAAGTTGATGTTTTATTTTTTAAGAGACATCCTGCAGACCCTACCTTTAAATACAGTACTCAAATAGATCTACTTTGTTAAAATTGTCAATTTTATAGTCTTCTCCCTTTATTGGGTCTGTAAACATTAAAAGAAACAAATTGAGCTGTTGTATCCACCCAACTTTTGGGGGTGATTGCCCTTTAAATCCAGACTTTTCTAAAAACGTCACTCTATTGTTTAAGCACTTGCTCTGCCTCTTGAAGGTAGTGTCTTATTTTACAGTGCAGGAGGATCCAGACAAGTCCTCTGAGTTTAGAGTGAGAAACAGGCTGATGAATTAAAGAGGAAGCTCCTCTTTTGAACATGAACACGGACAGCAGCTTACACAGTATTTGCTCGCACTTAGAGCCTGAATGAATCATTCACTGCTATAATTTATTGACCGGCACCTTTAAATAATGAATGACCGGCGGAGGACGGGGCCTTTGGCAGCAGCTGAAATCCTCGGAGGGGGAGAAAAAACATGGAAGCTGAAAATAAGAGAAACAGGCGTCCATAAATAAAACAGCGGTAATCACGTATTGTTGTCACAAATCCCAGAACAAAGGCAGGAGTCCTTCTTCTGCAGAGACAAACACCGCCATATGCCTCAGACACACCTTGGCAGTTCCTGTAATTACTCTTTATCCTACAGCAGCTACAGCCTTTATATTTACTACTGAGCATGTGAGTTATTCACACTTGGTTCTGTCTGAGCGAACCCCAGAAGACCAAACTGTTGTTTAGGATGTAAAGATGTCCATATGCTGGTTCATGGGAGGATTGGACATCCTGGGAGATTGTCTTTCCTGCAGTCCTCCCCAGAGTTTGATGAGACGATCGAGGTTTGTTCCTTTAAAATAAGTCCAGGACACCGTTTAGCTGAGTGTAACAGAAACAGTCAAAGTCTGGGGTAACTGGTAGCTTCATCAGAACAGTTAAACCTTCCATTATCATACTGATGTATGCTTTTGGGGCCGTTGGGGGGCCTGAGCTTATCCAAGCAAACACTTGGCGTAAGGAAATGGGGATGTTTGGTTGAGGCTGTTCATCCAGACGATGGCCATTTTCGAATTCGCCCACTATACTAGCAGTGCGTACAGATTTCCCAAAATGTAGTATGCAGTACACAGTGTGCGAACAAAAGGGAAGTTGCAGTATTCAAAAAACACCCAGATGACGTACTGATTTGGGAAATTTGACTTGTGTTGTTTTTTTTTCTTTTGAGTGCCCTAATACACTGTCGTACGCCGTCACACAAAAATTTACAAAATAATTCCTCTCCGAAATAATAGGTATTTTCCACCACTGACTGTTTCATATAAAATGCTGATTTTGGCAGTAGTTTTGCAGATCCATAACTGAAATGTCAACATGTACTCATGGTTTGTTTGTTTTGTACATTTAAAATTAAGTTAGGAAAATAAATCAGCTGTAGCCTACTTCCGCTTTCAAACTGGAAACCAACGTAGCATACTACAAAATAAACCTAACAGAGCAGTCATACTACAGACTACGTTCAAGTGTAGTAGGCAGTATGCAGTGCCTACTACATACTACTTTCATATGTAGTATGTAGTAGGCGAATTCGAAAACAGCTGTTTTCCAGCCGTGATCGTTTTCTAACTACATCGTGATGTTCTTGTGAGCCGAGGCTGAAGCTTCTGCCCCCTGTGATCCAAATGTAACAACAGGACTTAAACTGATCGTCTCCTCATGCAAGGCCGATCTTAAACCTCGTCTGCACCAAAATATTAAAAATAACCAAACATCAGAACAGCCTGTTATTAAACTATGACATAAATCCTCTCTCTTTATTAAATGTTGTTTTTCATGGTCGTCCAAACATGAGTCATTGTCTGGAGGGGAAACGAGCAGAGTAAAACCTTCTGACAGAATCATAAATGTTTGCTTTGTGTGAATTTTTGCTCAAGCAAACAAAAGTCTGACTCATCGTCATGACAGAGAAAATGGCTCTAAGTGTTGGTTTGGCCTTCTAGAAGATGTCAGACACTCAGATACTGAGACCTTTATAATAAGGTCTTTAGGCTGTCCTCGTCCATCCTATTTTCTCTAACTTTGCAGCATTATTCCTTTTTCCTCAAAGATAGACTGGTGTGAATTTTAAAGTCTACAGGCCTCATGGGTAATCCCTCTTTCTAAAGGTGATGATATTAAGATGCTTTTGAAGGATTTTTCCTCAAACTTTACACAAATATCCACGTTGACTCATGGGTAATTTTTAAAGGTACAAGCTTACAGTCCTTGTCTTTTTCAATAATAAACTAACTGTGAGGATTCACCCTCGCTCTCCAGTGTTCCTCCTGCTCCTTTCCCCCTCCCCTCTCGGGCTCTCCTCTCTCCCGGGCGTGTTCAGGTAGCAGATCTGCGCTGGAGCCTCACCTGTTTCCTGCTGCCCTGATTACCTGCGCTGTTTAAGCCAGGAGCTTCAGTCTGCTGATCGCCGGCTGATTGCACTTCTTTGTGTGGTTCGTCTTAACCTCTAGTCCTTCTCTAGTGCTGGCCTTAAGCTTTGTCTCCGCTATTCGGAGCTCATTTTTCTCTTTTATGGTTTTTTGCTCATGCTCGCCTCACCTAAGGACCCGCCTATCTTCTTCTTGTCTTTCAGGTCTCCACGAGCTCCTGCCACCGCCATCACCACTCCTGTACATAGTCACCTGTCTGAACTGTTTATTTTTGGACTGTTTTTGGAATTGATTAACTTCTTCTGATTGTCTGCCTCTGCTCTGGGTCCAACCTTTAAATACACGGTCATATCCTAACACTAACTCAAGACTTAGCTCTTTAGTCTGGCTTTAATTAAATGTACTCATCTCATCATCAAACATTATCATGTTTTAGTGATTTAGCTTTTATTTATTCTTCAAGTTCTCAAGTATTATATTCCCGTTTGAACATATTGCCATTACCTTTTAGTGTTTTTACTCTCATTACAGCACCCTTTACTATTTGTTTATTTTTTACTTCCTTCAATTTGTCTTTTATTTAATTTAATGATGTTTGTAGTTGTACACTTTATCTTAATCTCCGGTGTATGCTCATTTAAACCTTTTAGGATGTTGTTTCCTTGGTGTTTTCTGGGTACAAACATGTTCCTGCTCTACTGTTTTCTTTATTCATGATACATTTATCATTTCTGTGAATGGATTGGGGAGTTAGGGGTTTTGCAGAGCGTGTTGGAGTCACACTTCCTGTTATCATCTGTTATCTAATTATCCATCTGTTTGTACAGCACTTGTGTTTCTTGTCTGAAAAGTGCTGTATAAATATAGTTTGATTGATTTGAGGTATTTCTTAACTTTGCTTTTAAAGATCCTATGAGGAGTTTATAAGTAATAACAAAAAAGTCTCCCTTTTAGATATATGCCTGATGGAAATACACACTTTAAGATGAGTTTTATAGCATCTAAATAGGTTATCTATAAATGCTATTCCTTAGCTTCACAGTCAGGTCGGACAGGGCTGGACTGGCCTGGATACTCAACTTCAGGAACAAGACAATTAAAACTAGAGCAAATTTATATTATTCAGACACGTCTTAGAGCACCGGGCTGTAAGTAGAGATATATAGCCGGCTACAAAACTACGATACTAACTTTTCCAAAATATTGCTTGTTGTCACACATCAAAAAACTACCGCTACGTAACTAGAAAAAGATACATTACCTCGTGGCTTTGCATCCTGTAAGTTGTTGAAAAAAGAAGTTGTAAAGCAATGCAGAGTTCTGAGGAAGGTTCGAGCTGCATTCATTAGCATCACAACAAACACACGCTTTGGCTTGGGTAACGTCTTTACGACAGTCGCTGCGCTTGCTCATGGGTAGCAGAGTCTTTATGTCGCCAGTAATGGATTCTCCTCATAGCACCTTTAAATATTTAGTTAATTTTCTGTCAAAGCAAACACTGTCTTCCTTAATTTTCCTCATTCCGGTGACCCAGGTCTACATTGACAGTCCAAAGCTGCCTTACAGTCGCTCCATAGTTTCCATAACAGTCACATGTTTGTATCTTCTGTATTTTTTTTTCCTCACATTCCCAAAGGACACAGAGTCTTCAGTTTGTCCCGGTGTTCATGAAGCTGTCTCTGTTTGTGTTTTTGCCCTTTCCCTGTTTTCTGGCCCTGCTGTTCCTGCTGCTCCAGTGAGAGGCTGCTTACTTCGCACATTTCTGAGAAGGACGATTTCTTTTCCATCACATCTGCAGAGGTGACAAAAGAGTAAAACAAAAGCTTTTTCCTCATCCGTTCTCTCCCTCCTTTCACGTGTCTTTTCATCGTCCTCTGCTGCTCTTATTTCGGTGTAGGCAGCAGAGCGGTGTTGACCTCCTCGTCTGAACCCGACCCCGGGACCTCCTCTCTAACAACAACGGTGCTGAGCCTCCCAGGAAACCCTGCGATTTATGGGTGTCAGAAAATCAGAGGACATGCATCCATGAGACGCTCATAAATAAAACATGCGAGGCTTCATTTGTGTGACAGGTGGATTGGACCGGGGATTATTCCTGCAGAGATGGAGCAGGAGCGCTGGAGGCCCTTTACCTGCAGGCTGTCAGACACTAACTGGGCTAATGTTGGGGACACCAGTTGGCATGTCTCTCCACCTCATGCATCTCCATATCTCACTGCTTTCTGATTTTCTCCTGCTTTGACGTGCATGCATGCCCAGCTGATGTGTCACGTCAGTGTACAGGAGCGGGAGGAGGCTGTGAATGTGTTTGGAGGCTGTAATCCCAGCAAAGATACAGAAGTGACACCTAAAGCTGCAGATTGAGAATTAAACCATGACAAAATGGTGCATAAGAGAGGCTTACAGGTTCTGCTCCCATAGCATGATGGTAAATCAATGAGAGTAAAGTCAGGTGTTTGGCAGATTGGCCTTTTTTAAGACCAGGTTTGGTAAACTTCAGTACTCTTCTGGGATGTTTCAGTGTTTCTTGGGTTGTTTTGAAGTCGACTTTAGCACTTTTAAACACCTGTGTGAGATTCAGGCTATGGCCGCAGCATTGTAAATCTCTAAAAACACATTTTGGAAACTCATAGCAAAGAGAAGTTTTCTGAAACATGCATGAGGCAGTGTTTCTGAGACAAGAGTGCTGTGGCCACATGTGGGGAGGCTCAAGCAATGTGTTGCTAAATGAATAATTCCCATGATCACAAATACTTTCTATTAGGGCTGGGATGATTCACTTTTCTCCTGATTTTATGATTTTTTAGGTGCTGATTCGATTTAAATTGCGATGCTACGATTTTTGCAATCTTTAGTTATCTTTTTTAACACCAGTGAAAAAGATGAACAATTATGATGCCTACAGACTATATCAGGAAAAATACACATCAGATGTGAGTCTGTTTTTTGGATTTATTCAGCAATATATTTTAACCAGCTGTTTATACTCTCTCTTCAAAAGACTGTATTGCATTTAAAAGTGGCTTATTAATTTTAAGGCACCAGTTTTTTCAAGAAAATATTCAATTTTACTGTAAAATCCTGCCAGCCATTAAATTTGGATTTGGTTTGTAGTTTCCCTCTCAAAGAACTGGTGGGCATATCTGTTTGTCTCATTTGTGATCGGCTCCTGAATTCACCATCCAAAACAAAACAAGGCTTAAAATTTGGCCAAATTCTGTCTTCACAATACCCAATAGGATCATCAAAATCTCTGATCCACTTGTGGTACTCTTCCTCATCCCTAAGTAAACCCGGCCACTATCATCACTGTAATTTACGGGCCGAGCATGAACGCCTCTGCTGCCTTGACTGTGCTTTTTATCCCTCATCTGCCCAGAGCTCCACGGTCTTTCTCATTCCCGCCAACACCGTCACTTTCCGCGGTGTTTTGAGCTTCCCTGCATCCCAGAGCACGGCCCCTAAACGCCACTCACCACTTCCACCCCGGCCACGGAGAGGCAAAGCATCGGCCTCGGTATATGCTGCTTGGCGACTGTTCTGGTGCGCCACAGCTGCACGTGCACACGCCGCCAGTTTCGTCCACACTGGACGACTGACCGTCATCCTCGCCGAGTAAATATCCCACAGATTCAGAGTCAGCCAGTACTTGAGAAAGTACTCTCAGCATCGTGAGTACTCGTACTTACTCTCTCTCTGTGCATGTGTCTCTTCCCCTCTCTTTCTGCTCCGCTCTACAGCCACACTAGCATCCCTCGGTCCGGTGTGTTTCAAAATAAATATACGCCAAAACATTGAATAGAAACACGGCCACAAACGCTGCTCCTATTAAAATAACACCTGTCCACTTTCTGCTGGTGAACAGTAGTAACACTGTTCAGCACTATTCTAACAGCTATGCGCCTGTTTTATCCAGCAATGTTGCTTGTCACCATTTTGCGACTTTGGCACCGTAAGAGTTACCAGACTAAAATGAAGCAGTTAAGTTTGGGGAAAAAAACGATTTTTGAACAAAAAAATCGATTAAAAAATTGTCAAACAAAAAATCCTGATACTTCTGTAAATCAATTTTTTTTCCACCCCTACTTCCTATCAATCCCTCACTATGATACCTCTGCAAACTCTCCGATGATACAAACGCTGCAGACTTTTCACAAGTGACCATGTTGACTGGTGACCCGTGGCCACTAGTTGCTATGGCTAACAGTGTTAAATTTGTTCATACATTATTCTTGTCATCAATCCTTTTCCCCTGAAGAAAACTAAACCGAGATAGCAAAATTCTTCTGGCCCTTACCGGGGCCACAATTCACATGCCACATCGCCTTATCTGGCCCGTATTTGGTTTGGAATGATGCCACTTGGGCGGTCCACTCTTGTTTGCAAGAAGAGGGCCACAATTGAGCCATCACAATGCCAGATATAAACCAAAAGCACCCAGCAAACCGTACATGGGCCACTTTAGGCTCAGATCCGAATGACTTGTTGTAAAGTTTGCCATGTTTCAGCCAAGGTGGGCCGTAATTGTTTTGTGATATTTGGGCCAAATGTAGCATGTAGCACATGGGCCGGCTTAGGTTCATATCTGCTTCATATGGGCAAGAAGAACGCCTAAAGTGACAGATTGTTGCCAGAGGTGGCCCACATCCATATGCTAATTGGGAAAGTAACTATAACAAAAAAAAAACTGAATTAAACAGACATTTTCACCCGCCACGTCATCACCCAGAGTCGCTCGCTGGCTGTGATGTAGGCAGATGTGACAATAGACGTAGCTACGGCCTTGAAAGCTAGCCTGTGAAACAAGAAATTAAAATACAAAAAAACAATTTGTGTTGGTGGGCGTGGTGTATTATGGGAAATTCTCATACCCCTTTTTTTCAAGTGAAGTCCCGGTCTGTCTTGATTTCGAGGGCTGTATAGCCCTTTGTCTTAGCCCTACAAAAGGATTGGGATATGCAGAAATGCGAAAAACCAGGGGGTAAGACAAAAGTTAAGGGGTAGTATTGGAAAGGACCCTTACTTAAAAATTAAAAATCCTGTGTGTACCTCAATATCACCCTACACTTTTCACACTATCAAAGCAGAACTTGAAGAGTTTGTTTAAAGGTTCTATGAGGAGAATCTATTACCGGTGACATAAAGACTCTGCTACCCATGAGCACGCGCAGCGACTGTCGTAATGCTGCCTTCCAGTAACCTCTGAACAGGGAGTGACATCATCTCCGACTTATCGGCGTTCCAGTTGAAGTCAGAAAAAAACATGCCGATCTACCAGGCTATTGTTAGCTGTTGTTAGCACGCCCTGCATTGTTGTTCACAAATATCACATGAAGAATGTGATTATCACTATGGCAGCATTTTTGTAAATATAAGTCTAACAATACTATGTATACAGCTGATCTAGCCATCTTCGATTGTCAACTCGGGGGTGACGACGTTTCACCGAGTTCCCAGTTGGAAATTCCGACTTCGGGGGACGTTCCAGTTGTAGTTTCCTACTCGGAACTTGGAAATTCCTACTTCTGACTACAACTGAAACGCACCAAAAGACTCGACCCAAGCCAAAGCGTGTGTTTGTTGTGTTGTAGCCCGGACCTTCCTCAGAACTCTGCATTGCTTTACAACTTCTTTTTTCAACAACTTACAGGATGCAAAGCCACGAGGTAATGTATCTCTTTCTAGTTACGTAGCGGTAGTTTTTTGACAACAAGCATTTTTTGGAAAACTTAGTATTGTAGTTTTGTAGCTGGCTATATATCTTTACTTACAGCCCGGTGCTCTTAGACGTGTCTGAATAATATAAATTTGCTCTAGTTTTAATTGTCTTGCTCCCGAAGTTGAGTATCCAGGCCAGTCCAGCCCTGTCCGACCCGACCAAGAAGCTAAGGAATAGCATTTATAGATAACCTATTTAGATGCTATAAAACTCTGTTTAAATGTTAAAGTGTGTATTTCTATCAGGCATATATCTTAAAGTGAGACTTTTTTGCAATTACTTAGAAACTCCTCACAGTCTCTTTAATTTCTGATTTTTCCCTCCACAGACTTTACGGTGGCTGTTAATATAAACTTTAGAGTAGAGTATCCTTGTCAGAGCACCACACCTCAGATTTGTATTTACATTTCATGCTCCATGTGAGATCCTGGCACACATGGTTCACATTCCCCATGCAGCCCTTCACAGATTGATACATTTTTCCATTAGAGCATGTGTGACATTATTTCCCTCCTGTGTCTTGTGTATGTGATGTATTTGTGTGTATATGTGTCCGTATTTCTAACCCCCCGGTTTTCTTGCCTTAATGATTCATGGAACAGATGGATTACTGAGTTAATAAGATCGACTCGGTGGCTGCTGGCTCCTGATGGATGTTTCTGTGGAAACACGCCGCCATGTCAATTCCACTCTGTCCTCGGTGGACTTGAAACAACACGTCTACAATCTGATTCCAACATAGCTCTGAGCTGTCAATTTCTGGAATATCACATTCACTTCCAAGATTCACCTTACCAGAGAAAAGATGGCCGCCCCCTCCCCCTCACTTAGGGCCCAGTTGGTCATGGCAAGGACCGACGTGGAAGTAAAGAGGGGAGGCGGGCCCGCTGATGAGACCAACCTCATCCATAACACTAATTGGACAGAGCGGCAGCTGCAGGCCTCGGGGTAATCAAAGCATCAGCGCCGAGAGCACGCCCGCCTCGATTTTTCCACAGCCTCACATCAGGAGTGATGGAGGCGGCTGTCAGTGGCCGAGCCGAGTGCAGGAAGGTGCCGGGAGCAGCCTGCAGATCAGGCAGCTGATTGGTCGGCCACCTTCAGCGCTGCCATGGCCATCGATCGGTACAGCGGGCAGCGAAGGCTCCGTCTTCTCCAACAGAGCCTTCAGTCTTCAAAAGACAGTGTTCAAAAGAGCCTCATTTCACACTTTAACTTTTTACTTTCTATAAGACACAAGATAATCAATGCTCTTTTATGTTCTCCGCAGAACTGTGTCCACAAAAACTGTTTGATCACTTCCTTTTAAAAAAGGTTCAGTTCAATCAGAGGCAGCCTTTACTGTAGGCAAAGATCAGCCATTGTCCTGAGCCTGAAACTGAGAAAGGCCCCTTCAACACTGGGTGTGAAACCTTCATATACTGTCGTACACACCTTGAACCCCATGAACACTATAAGAGCTAAAGAAAAGAGTCAAAATAAACAAAATATGAGTATCTCTTTACAATATTCAACATTTTTTCCTGAACACACAAAATTAAAGTATATCCGTTTAGCCGCTAATACCAGACATAAAAATATGAATTATCACTCTCTATTGTTTCTTATAAAAATGACATTTTCTAACTGAGATATTAATAATAATATTCCCAAATGAAAATGTATGAATGGATATCTTAATAAGGTCATTTACACCCTTTACACTTCATATTTCAGTCGACTAAATTTACAGTAGATTTCATCAACTAAAATATGAAACTTAATCAACTATGACTGGACTTAAATTAAACTGAAGAACTGCTTGGGGCGTACGGTTTGCACTCTTTTGCCCTTAAACTTCATCACTCATAAACACTTACAAATAAGGCAGAGTTAACTTTGCTGGTGGTATAGACTCAGCTGTCAGGGATGATGAATGGCATGTGCCATCGTGGCATGTTCTAAAGCTGAGCTGACCTGATGACTCCAGTGTGAACCTCGTTCAGACATTTTACTGATGAAAACACTTAAAACATTTACACTGACAGAGATCATGAGGATGTTTACACACTTTTCTCTCATAAAGGATGTTATTGTGAGCAGCAGAGGGGTAAAGGATCAGCCACAGATAATGAGGCTAACTGAACACACACTGCTCTCCCGCTGTGGAAAGTGTGTGTGTTGTTCGTTAGCTGCACGATGCTGCGGCTGTTCGTGCCTTTGCTTAGCACCATGTTGTAAAGCAAGAGGAAATTCAATAGAAGAAGACAGACATACAGCCCTCTCTCTCCCTCCTTTGTTCGGCCCTCGCTCGCCCCTCTGCAGGGTAGCAAGGCGGGTATCGATCCTGGATCCTGGCATGTAACAGTCCTGCTTTGATTAGCATCTGAACCCTAAAGTCAGACAAGAATGGAGAAGTGTGGATTTATGTGATGTTCCATTCTCTCTGTTCATGCAAGAGTTACCATCACTCGTAAACTTTATCCTGTTTGTTTTTCCATCGTTTCTTCTCCCCCTGTCTTCATTTGTCGGCTGTGGTTGGCAGAGTGAGGCATCTGGCTGGACGCTCGTCAAATCCGTTCCACATTACTCCCTGTTGTATTTCCTGTTTTTTCCCCGTGTGTGTATGCGTGACACGGCGATGCCAGCAGCAGCCTTCACCGTGGGCTACACCGCGCTAACATCCCTCACTAATGGAAAAGCTGGCCTCCATCGGCACACCGGCACGCCGTTTTGGCAGCTGTTTGGTCAAACCTGTGAAGGCTTCAGGCTCCAAAAGCTCTGATTTTTATTTTCTGAGCTTCAACAGGCTGTTAGAGCTGCAGCCGTCCAGGTTTTTATGTAAAAATCCAGCTGTCATCTCACCCTGAATGAGAAAGTAGGCTGGCAGCGGAGAGGATGAGCTGCTGTCAGGACTGCTGCTCCAACAGTTTAGGAGATTTTTTATTTTAATCCAGTTAAGACTAGTTAACTGTCTGAACAATTTGAGCAAATAAATGAAGCAGGAGGAATGTTTGGGGCTGGATCACATGCACATAAAACATCCTGAAACCATCAGAATGCAGATTTATGAATGTAACATGTAGCATGTGTATCACACGAACAATTCAAAGTATTGTAAGGCTGGGTCAGATTCTTAGATTCAAGATTCTTAGTTGTTTTGGATGATCATCATATATTATAAAGAAAAAAAAACAATTCCAACAATAAACAACAAGAATTAATTAACAAGGCACACAATTATTAAATCTCAACAACAGTCCATAAGTCCTGTCCACCTGTTTGCTCCAGGCACAATTAAATTTCAGTTCAGTTCAGTCCTTTTTTTCCTCGCGAATGTGCAAGTGCAAGGGCGTGAATTCAGGGTTGAGGATAAGAAATGAATGAAAGAAAGAAAAAAGAATGAAATAAAGAAAGGGCGGCTGCAAGAAGCCTCCTACCAGCCCGGCCAGAGCAGGAGGATGGATTAGGCAGAGCAGGGATGAGCTGCCTTGGTTTTGTGACCTAACCGGTCATGGATTCATCATAGGCTCGTAGCAGTCAATGGATTCCAGGGTTCCTGCACCACGTTAAAAGTCAAATTTAATGCTTTTTAAGACCTCAAAAATATTATCTAAGACCCAAAAATGTCAGGAGCCCCATAGTCCCTTAAGAAAAAGTCTTTTTGCAGAATTTACACATGGTGTTGTTGTTTTCATCAGGGCCAACCACCTCTTAAATAAATCGTCTTCCATCCATTTTTCATTGAACTTACACTTCCCCATTTTAGCATCTTTCTGCTCACCTCGACAACCACGAATGGCGACATGTCCCGCAGTCCGACGTTGAATGACACGTACCATAAAACGCCTATTATTTGCTCAGAAGAAGTTTTACGGCAGGTCACCGCTCAATCTCATATTTACCACACGGTAAGTTAATGAAGCAAATTCAAACTATTAGATGTTTTACGGCGGGCCACAATGCTTTCCCATCGGCATTAAACCTGCCATTTGAAAATTTAATACCTACAGCAAATTTATGGTAAATTTAAGACAGTTTAAGACCTTAAGTACCTGGATTTAAATTTAAGACATTTTAAGACTTTTTAAGGATCCGTGGGAACCCTGGATTCATCACAGGCTGGTAGTAATAAATGGATTCATCATAGGCTCTAAGCTCGCCATCAAACCTGGCCGGTTCCGTAGTTTAATCAGTGAAAACGTTCCGTTGTCGGCGCTGGTAGTTGGCTTCCTGCAGCAATCGTCTCCTGAGCGTGCTCTATCAGCGATCGATTGAACTGTGACCTCTCTTCCGGCATGCGCCGTTCTAATTGGCTGCGCTCGGTCACCTGACAGCATGACGTACCGCACACGTAAAGCGTGACGTCGTGACGTAAAAACGTGATGATGCCGAGCGGCAGATAGCTGAAAGGCTTATTTTACCCGGGTTACAAACACAATATTTGATGCAACACATTAAAAGTCAATTGTTTTGAAGTTTAATTTGTCAAATTTGATCTGTTCTTTCTTCACCCGTGACATTTTCTTATTCCTAGTGAATCAGCTCTTCATATTTAAAAAAATATTTGACATCAAAAAGCATTACATTTATTTTTAGCTTCAGCTCATGCCTGGTTGCAGTTAAGTAAAAGTCTTTGTGAGTCTGAGCGTCCAGATGTGCTGATGAGCTTCTCTCACTCCGGCTGCTGACGGCGACCTTCTTGTGTTTCGGATCTCACGCTGCTGCTGCAGATGCCTTTTGTTGTCGCCTCTTAACTCGGAGCTCCAGGAGCCTGACACTTAACAATCTGGAGCTCGTAATGTGCAGCGAGGAGGAGCGCTCCTCTCCCAGCATGCACTCTGTGTTCTTCCCTGCTCCGGTCCGTGCCCTGGAGGGACGGGATAACGATTCATACAAAGAGTTTTGATTTTTGATCTTTCTCAGAGCTGAGCTGCTGCTCCTGATAATATGAGGCTGAAATTTCTCTTTCCCTCGCTGCACCTTTTCTTTCACACTTTCAGAAACATCAAGGAAGTTTTTGAATTGGACGGCGGAGGGGAAGACATGTCCACACTCATAGGCGAGTTGCTGAATGAGGCAGAAATTTCGATAATGGCGTCTATTTCATGCAGCAGGATGGGAACAATGTCCACATCTTTCCCCCGGGCAGTTTGGAACATCACACCTCCTTCTGTGGGTTTTGCTCAGAGCAGATGTGCTGAAGTTTGAGTCGTCTGCTGACAGAGGATGGAGAGACAGAGTGTCCCCCTTTGTGAAAACTTGATGACATGTTGGGCTCACTCGTCTCACAGACTGGCAGCTCAGAATTCAGCGCTGTCAGTATTCTCTTTGAGCCGGAGCGGGGTGAGGGTTGGTTTGATTTCCTTCGAGTTTGGATCACATGGTGTCACCTCTGCTCTTAAAGGTGTCATATCTGCTGTTTGACTGCAGTCAGATAAAACCAGAGCAGAAGAATTCATGAAAAGTCCAAACTGCAGCTGCTCCAGGACTGAAAGCACTGAGGATGATAACATAATGTAAATATGTCCTGCATCAGGAGGGGAGTAGTAAAGGCTCTTACTCTTAAAGGTGCTATGAGGAGAATCTGTTTCTGGCGACATTAAGACTCTGCTACCCATGAGCACGTGCGGCGACTGTCGTAATGCTGCGTTCCAGTTGAAATCGGCTAAAAACATGCCAATTTACCAGGCTATTGTTAGCTGTTGTTAGCACGCCCTGCGTTGTTGTCCACAAATATCACATGAAGAATGTGATTATCACTATGGCAGCATTTTTGTAAATATAAGTCTAACAATACTATGTATACAGACGATCTAGAGCGACACACCCCAGTCAGAAGTGCAAATAAATGGATTATTACAGGAGCTAAATAACTGTTCACACTGGGGGCATCCATCTTTGATTGTCAACTCGGGGGTGGCAAGGCTTCACCGAGTTCCCAGTAGGAAATTCCGACTTCTGGGGACGTTCCAAGTGCAGTTTCCTACTCGCAACTCGGAAATTCCTACTTCTGACTACAACTGGAATGCACCAAAAGACGTGACTCAAACTAAAGCGTGTGTTTGTTGTGATGCTAATGAATGCAGCTCGGACCTTCCTCAGAACTCTGCATTGCTTTACAACTTCTTTTTTCAACAACTTACAGGATGCAAAGCCACGAGGTAATGTATCTCTTTCTAGTTACGTAGCGGTAGTTTTTGATGTGTGACAACAAGCAATTTTTGGAAAACTTTGTATCGTAGTTTTGTAGCCGGCTATATATGGCTACTTACAGCCTGGTGCTCTGACCCCCAAGTTCCACCAGACGCGAAAGCGCCGTGCCGCGCTGCGCAGCGTCCCTGAAACGTACTATGGAGCACTTCTTTCTCATTGTAGTCTATCGGGCAAACCACTGCACGGCCGCTTCCAAACCTCGTAAATTCACTGTCGTTAAGAAAGCACCAGACAGGAAGTCATCGTGTGGAGTAACCGGAAGTTTCAAAATAAAACACAATGCACGGACTCTTGTACGTAATTTTCCTCAATTGTTTGTCATTACGTCAAAACCGGAGGCACCAGCATCAGGTCAGCAGTCGGTCAGAGGATCCCAGAGGTAACACGACACCATGGACGAAGAAAAGTAAATTACAGAGGTACAGAAATTTATAAGATTGTACACATGACACCAAACATCTTTTCTACGCAGATATAGGTGGATAGAAGTTGACTAATTCACGAAGCTGTGTGGTTAGGACCAGCAAAGGGACCTTAGAGAAGCAAAGCGAGGTGTTGTTTATTTCTTTTCTCAGTCTATGACATGTTTTGACATCGCAGCCCTCTCCCTCCGGGAGAACTTGTGGGCGCGCAGCTTTCAGTGGGGTTTGCCTGTCGGAGCAAGACCGAGGCGGGGCGCTTTCGCGTGCAGTGGAATTTGGGGGTAAGACGTGTCTGAATAATATAAATTTCCTCTAGTTTTAATTGTCTTGTTCCCGAAGTTGAGTATCCAGGCCAGTCCAGCCCTGTCCGACCCGACCGGAAGGCTAAGGAATAGCATTTATAGATAACCTACTTTGATGCTATAAAACTCATCTTAAAGTGTGTATTTCCATCAGGCATATACCTAAAAGTGAGACTTTTTTGTAATTACTTAGAAACTCCTCACAGTCCCTTTAAAGAGAGACCTTTTGTATAAAACAGTGGTCCCAAACCTCTCCTGTACAGCTGCCCAGTATTATGCAGGACAATAAAGTCCTGGAGCAGCCTTCACGGGGGAGATAAACCGTGAACAGGCCTCTGGCTCGGACATTTTGTCTCCTCTTTGGGCTCAAAAGTTCTGAGTCAGCAGCAGATAATAACAGAATAGACTGTCAGTCATGAAGCACAGAGTGAGACAAATGTTTAACTTTACCTTCACTCCATTATCAAGTATTGATAATTAAATAATAATAATAGATAATACCATAATTAAGCATTAAATGTTTATTATCATGATCACACAGCTTATTATAATGTGATGTGATGCATATAAACACAATTATGCTTCTAATGAGTGACAAAGAGGAGCTTCACCGAGTGTAACCTGTTCTGTTAAATAAAATATTAATCTATGCACAGATAATGATCATAATATATAAGAAGTATTTTATTTCTGTGATATTGATGGAGGCGTTTAATCTTTTTAATCCTTTGTAACCCTTTACATCCACCTCAGTGACTGTTTTTTCTTTTTGTGCATCCATTTCCACAAGCAGCATTTGGTTTTTCTGAGAGGCATTGTTTGCACACAGTGTGATCAGTAAATCTAAAATGCTGAGAAAAACAAATTGATTGCATGTTTTCACTTCACCGGAGGACTCTTTTCTCCTTCTCCTGATAATCTCCGGTGTTCCTTTGGATGTAAAAGCAGCTCAGTGCAGAGATCTATTTTCACTAAAAGCAGTCTTTCCTTGCAGAGAAGCGACGCTGTGCGAGCTTCCTTTCTTCTGACGTTAATTCACTTCTCTGAGAAAAGCTCTTTAATGCACTCTTATGGACTCAAATACAGCTGCAGTCACATCCGCAGCAGACATTAATCCATAAACTGGTACAGTATGTAATTTTACGCCTCTGACTCTCTTCATGTCTCTGTGACTTTAATGGTTCTTCCAGATAAACAGGAGTGAGCGCTGCTTTCCTCCCAGTGTGGAGATCCAGTGTTAAATCCAAGACTTAATGTGCGACATACAGAGAGATAAGAGCAGAGGGATGATCTCTGTTTGGTAATTAAAGGATCTCATTACTCTGAGGATCAGATTAAGCAGAAAACTTTTCAACATACTTGAGAGGGCCCGAGCCTCTGATTGGAGCTCAACAGTTAAAACAGTCTAAATGACTGCAGAGGGAAGGACGTCAGACTATTGTGATCTTACTAACGAATCCTAATAATGAACTTTGTGTTAGAAATGAAGCTTTAAAACGGACGCTAAACACCACCATGATAACAACAATGGAGTGTGTGAGACAGCCATACATGCACAACTTTAAAGTCGTCCGAAAGATGGGGTAAAAAAGACAAAATCACACAAATGAGGGTGAGACTCACAAACAGATGCTCTAAGAACCGTGTTTATGGTCTCTCATTACGCCCCCTAAAGTGACCCTTTGGACAATAATCACCTCAAAATGTTTCTTCAACATGACAATAAGCTTCCTGTACTCCAAGATCTTCAACAGTCAATATGGACTAAAATCTCAGAGGAATGTTTCAGAACCTTGTCAAATCAAAGATCCCTAAGTCCAGTGAAGTAGGGATGTAACGGTTACCGGTAAAATGGTAATTCCGCGGTAAAATTTCCCACGGAAATCATTGCCGTGCGCTATTAAAGTTACCGTTATACCATGTTTGATCACCACACTGTGTCAATAACGCACAGTGATGCTGCTCTTTGACTGGAAAGCCTGAACTATGTATCTGTTCTTGAATACAGTAGGCTCTGTCGTAAAGACGTGACCCAAGCCAAAGCGTGTGTTTGTTGTGATGCTAATGAATGCAGCTCAGACCTTCCTCAGAACTCTGCATTGATTTACAACTTCTTTTTTCAACAACTTACAGGATGCAAAGCGACGAGGTAATGTATCTCTTTCTAGTTACGTAGCGGTAGTTTTTGATGCGTGACAACAAGCAAGTTTTGGAAAACTTAGTATCGTAGTTTTGTAGCCGGCTATATATGGCTACTTACAGCCCGGTGCTCTAAGACGTGTCTGAATAATATAAATTTGCTCTAGTTTTAATTTTCTTGTTCCTGAAGTTGAGTATCCAGGCCAGTCCAGCCCTGTCTGACCCGACCGGGGAGCTAAGGAATAGCATTTATAGATAACCTATTTAGGTGCTATAAAACTCATCTTGAAGTGTGTATTTCCATCAGGCATATATCTAAAAGTGAGACTTTTTGTAATTACTTCGAAACTCCTTATAGCAAAGTGGAAAAGTCTGCTGTGGTCTGAGTCCACATTTCAGACTGTTTTTGGACATCATGGACATGGTGTCCTCCAGACTAAAGAAGAAAAGGACCATCCAGACTGTTATCAGAGCAAAGGTCAAAAGGCAGCATATGTGACGGTATGGGGGGGTGTTAGTGCCCATGGCATGGGCAACCTGCACATCTGTGAAAACACCATTAATGCTGAAAGGAAAATTTGGAGCAGCATTCTGCTTATTTCAGCTAGACAATGAAGACTTGTGTCTCACTGAAAATGTTTGGAGCATCATGAAGCACAAAAAACAACAACAGGGACACAGAACATGAAGAATGTATAAGAAGTCACCAACAACTCTTGAACTGTTAGTGACTTAGTTCACTTACTGACTGTTTTTAAACAGAAAAGGTGATGTAAAGTGATAAACATGCCTTCGTAGCAGCTTTTATTTGACGTGTTGCAGGCATGAAATTCAAAATGAGTGAATCTTTCAACATTTTTGGAACATTAAATATGTACAGTTGCATGAAAAAGTCTGTGAACCCTTTGGGATTACTTGGATTTCTGCTTAAATTGGTCATAAAATATGTTCTGATCTTCATTTAAGTCACATCACTAGACAAACACAGTCTGCTTAAACTAATACAGCTGTTACGTGTGGCTCTGTTTCTCCTTGGTTCTCCTCCTTCCTCTCCTCTGGTGCACACCTGAGAGCAATCTGCACTCAGGGAGGAGAGGAGGAGGGTATTTGAAGGAGCTGAGAGAGGAGCAATAGTTTGGCACACACACAGACCTGAGGAGCAGGAGGTCCATGTATTCCTCCTTTGTCTCTGTTTTCCTTGAGTAACAGGTATTTTTTTTTTTTTTCGCTCTTTATTTCCTCAGCAGCACTGGGTTGCTGGGTTTTCTTGTTTTAGTTTGGGCTGGAGGTTGTCGGTAGTCCTATTTTTCGGCTTTGATTGTTCTTTGTTTTAGTTAGTTCTTTTTGTCAGGCAGATAGGGAGAGGGGAGAGGTGAGATGGCCCCTTATGGGTTGGACAACTCACTTTCTCCTCTTTTGTTCATTTTTGCTGACAACTCCTGCCCCTTTTGGTTTATTGAGTTTGTTTCTCTTTGAACTTTTTACTTTAAAATATCAGTAAAAAGCAACCAACCTTGTCTTTCGTGTGGTGTCCTTATGTGTTTTGGTCTTCCTTTGTGGTCACATTCAAGCCAGGTATTTCAGTGGGAAGGAGACCATAACAACAGCACAAAAAAATATAAGTTTTCATGTTTTTATTTGACACACTATGTAAACAGTCACAGTGCAGGGTGGAAAAAGTATGTGAACTTTTTGATTTAACTGGCTGACCCTTCTTTGGCAGCAATAACCTCAACCAAACGTTTAGTAGTTGTAGATCAGACCTGCACAACGGTCAGGAGGAAATTATTTTATGACCAATTTCAGGAGAAATCCAAGTAATCCCAAATGGTTCACATTTTTCATGCAACCGTATATTCAATTCAGTGTGTTAAAAGGGATGTGCAAATCATTGTATTCTGTTTTTGTTTTACATTGTCCCAACTTCATTTGAATCAGTGATTTTTTTACTCCTTAGTCTGAAACAAAGTGATTAGATGCACATTTCACATGTTTATTGAATTTCTCCCTCACTGCAGAGCTGACTCCTTAATCAGAGATGTGTACAGCGTCTGGTTTGTATAAATCTATAATTAGTTAACAAACGAGCAGACGCTCTTTTCCCTTCTTTACATATTTACATCCGTCTCACAGCTGGGCGGGTGTTGATCCGTTTTCAGGCGGAGCGTTCGGATTCGCTCCTGCTGGGTTTTAGCTGCAGTTATTGACTGTGTTTACACGTCCTCATAATCTGAGACAAACAGGCCGGGCTGAGGAAGAGCTGAACAAACTAAAGACAGGTCATGAACGTGTGCTCAGGTTTACAGGCAGCTGCAGCACATTTTTACAGAGTTAAACATTGTCTTGGTCTGTAGGAACTACCCGCACTTCAGTCAACTTTTCAGATTTGTACACCAGCACAGTGACCTTATCCTCCACATCAGGGCTCTGGTTACTCAGGAGATTAAAAAAAAAAAAAGTTTATCTGGAAAAAAAATCAAAGCTGAAAATAACACCAGATATTTTTGCCGCATGCGATAAACTTACCTTGGACTTTGCCTTAGCTTGGGTTAAAAGTGTGAATTGAAACTCCCAATAGGTTTGTCTATCATCAGGCTTGGTTAAACATGATCATACAAAATATATATTAAAGCATATTTAACAAAACCAACAAACAAAACCTTCCACCCAAAACCCATCATCCCATTTGACTAAATACTTAATTTACGTTGACCTTAATTTCAGAATTCTGACATTAATCTGATAGTTAGGCCTGTCACGATAATCAATAAATCAATTAACCAAACGATAAATAAAAACGCCCCTGGTAAGTTTGCTGGCCTCGACAAATTGACACGTGCATGCATGTTTGTTTTCCTCCTCTCTTTCTGCCAAAGAGGCTGGATGAGAAGATGGCTCACTCTGTCCATCTTTATTAACACCGGGGTGCATCGGTTTGCAAAAGAAATGCAGCCCTTCAATATGGTTGAAAAGTCATGTTACAAACATTTGACAGACAGTATGAATTGACTGGAAGAAAGTACATGTCACAAACAATTCCAGAACTGTAAACACTTCATTGTATTTATTGGTTTTATTGTTGTGTGTGTTTTTATTGGAGTTTCATTTTTTCTTCAAAGAGACAGGGTCTAATGTTTTTTGAAATAGTATAATTATTTTTATTTACATGCAATTTTCCCTAAAAGATTGTCCATTTAATTTTCATTGTTATTTTTTTCTCTTTGTTTCTTAAATTCATTATATTGTTTGTTTAATTTATTTCATTTAAAAGATCTAAAGTTTACAGCCTTTGACATGGTGGACTCACTTTATTATGTCATATATAATAATTACATTATTTAAAAAAAGAAAATAATATTGGCAATGATAGCGTTTATCGGCAATAACTTTTTGGACACTTATCGTCCTGCAAAATTTGTTATCATAACAGGCTTATAGTTCTATCTTAAATCAATTAATTCTGAAAATTTTGACTTTAATATTTCTACTGTTTCTCAGAATTTTGAATTATTTTTCAAAGATCTGACGTTAATTTTAATAATTCAGTTTTGTTGCTCAGTATTCTAAATTTGATGGAAGAATTCTGACTTTGAATTGAATTGATTTTATTTCGGTCATGTCAGCACACTTATACAACATCACACATTGTCAATAGATGATCACATTGTACATGTCCGAAAGGGAAGACGGAAGAAGCAGAGCTTATCTAGTCCCGTCCCCATTTCCTCAATATTAGGTCTCCTCTTTTTCACATATCATCAGATTATTATACATTTTTATTCCTTTTCTCACAAAACTTTAACATCTTTACTTACACTCACATTTTAATCAGACATTTGCATTTGATTGAAGAATCCTCATCTCTCTTTCCAGTATAATGACTTTATCAACTCATACATTTTTGTCAACATTTTTGAGTAATATCTTAGGATTTTTTCAGAACTATGACTTTAATCTCTCAATTTTTATTTTTTTTCTCAAAATTTTGATTTTAAGAGTTCTGACTATTTTTTTTCTTTTCTTTTGGAATTCTAAGCTCTGCATCCAATTATTCTGATGAAAGGAAATTTTATTTTTGTCTCTGAATTCTGGCTTTAAATCTGTAACTTTTTCTTTATTCCAAGAACTCTGACTTTATTCTCATATACTGACTGATCACAAATGTATTTTTCAGAAATCTTACTTTTTTCCAGACTTGGGAAGAGACATTTGACCGCTAAAAACAACTTTTATGTATTTTGTACATTTCATCTTAAAATTTCCACAGTAAGTTCAGACAAAGGAGATGTTATAAGTTTTTTCTTGTCATGTTCTAACTGAACATGCCTGTCCTCACATGTAGGGAACAATTTCTGTTGGATTGTGTTTCTCTGCCTGCAGGAGAATCCACGAAGTGTCTAGACTCCCATAAGCTGCTGTTTAGCCTCTTGGTTGTTAATTTTCTGGACACTGTGCCGTCTGTATTTGCAGGAGCTGCTCTATGCTGCGCTGACCGTTCTTCACACGTTAAACACCCCAAACATCCAGGCTCAGGGTCCATTATGTTGCCCCTGGCCTGACTACCCACAATGCCTTTAGCCAGGTGAATTGCCCATCCATGCAGCTGTTTGTGGACGTCGTTAAAAAGAACGTGAGCTGATGTTTCGGATGCGTCGGCCTGCAGGCGGCTGCAGAAAAGAACCAAACAAAGAGGATAAAGTGTGAACGCAGCAGGAGGCAGGCTTCACACACCGCTGCTCGTGGTTCATACAATCACACACTCTTTCAGGAGGCACTGATGTGTGTGTTTTCACATCCAACCTGTTCGCTTTGGTCTGAACAAACTCCGCTGTGTTCTGTTTGCTTTGGTTATCGTGGCGTGAAATCCATCAGTCAGAACGGGCCGCGTGAGCGAGCCGGCGATGCCTGAAAGCAAACCACACGTTGGCTGCAGGGTCTTTGTGTGGATTTGAAACCCGAGCTAGGTGTGTGAGGGCAGATAAATCAGCTCCGGCAGAAATTAACAACATAAATGATCATAGATGTTTGTCCTCGTCGTGTTATGTTGAGCAAAGGGGAAAAACTACGACTCCAGAGAATCAGGTGAAAACTGGAGTCACTCTGAGACTCAACTGTTTCCACATGGCCTGGATTTTGGCCACAATTATTGTTTACACTTCCATTTGGTTTATTTTGGGACATAATAAATGGCTGTATTCCATCTTACTGACCTTCTGATTAGACAGGATCCTAAAGGAAACTAGAGAAGGTGGAATTTTGTCGGAGTGGTCAGTAGGCGAGCAGGGAGCTGTTCTTTTCTCTAATGCTGAAAAGTTAAATCTAATATTAATTTGAACCTAAATTTTCTCAACAAAATGAGATTAATATATATATGATGAATGTTTATTATGAGCCTCAATGGAAACCGTACATTTGTAAACATCTATCCAAATCCAACAAAATAAAAAATGAAGGTAAGCAAAGGCAAATAGCTATTACAGCATTTTTCTTGGTCAATAATCTTTGCAAAAAAATATGACAGCTTCAGTTCAAAAAGGGTGTTGAAAGAAGTAACAAAGTTATCTAGCCTCAGCTCCTATTCCTTTTCAAAATGTCTTACTTAGAATCACCCTGAAGCCTCTTCAGGTCATAGCCAAAAATAAATTTAGCAACAAAAAGCAACAACAAGCTCAGACAAATAATAAAAAAACAACAAATTTCAAACAAAGATAAAAGCGACACATCACTGGATGCACATACCCATGATGATACTCATTTTCTGTTTTTCCATTCTGCATCTGTTTAATATTTCAGTTTTAAAGATGAATTTTAAATTTAAAAAAAATGAAAATATCATAAAAATGTATATGAAAAAATAAAATACGATTTCTGGAGAAAATAAGAATGTTTTCCCGCAGGATCAGAACTTTTTGGAGAGGGTGTATTAGACCTGAAGCCCTCCAAAGATTAGGAAGAGTGAGCTTTCAAATTCAGCTGTCCTCATGAAGATCCATCGCACAGTTTTAGTAATATGTATCATTACTCTTGGAATCAGGAGGGTTAAAGCAGTGCAGTGTTTTGGTCTGAATTTTGAATTTACCTCCTTCCTCAATGAGCCTGTAAATGCACAGGACACGCATGACACAGTGAAACATGTTAGTGCTCTGATAGTTTTGTTACCTTACAAATCACACACTCCTATAAATCCTTTAAGGAGACATATCATGCTTGTTTCTCCTTTTCACTATGCCAGACTAGGATGCCTGTAAAGCACTTCTGCCCTCAGTACAAGTCATTTAGTTCCTTCATTGCCCCACAATAGTGTTCTCAAAATCCTCATTTTAGGCCATTATTAAGCTCTCGTTGAAATGCTCGGATCTGAGGATGACCTACAGTAACCTCGCAACGTCACAGCCCTTTGTGCTCTGATTGGTCAGTTCTATCGGGGGTAGAGCCAGCCTGTCCTTCTTCTTCTACTGTATTTTCCAACAGGCTCAAAGCAGCGACCGCGTATTGAGTCCCCCTACAGGCCAGAGCTGGTAATGAGTGAGTGTGAGCTAGGGATCTATATACTGCCGCTGGACGAATGTGTTCCTCGGTGACGGTTTTGTGGCTAACGGACATCACAGAGGAGGAAGTGTTTTATCAGATTACTCCAATAAAAAGAAAGGTACCTCGTGTCGTCACGACGTTTAAATCTCGCAGACATCTCGCAATGACCTATTTTCAGAGGCATCAAATCTCGTTCTAGGATATCAGAAAAAATACAATATCTCATTTTTGAAAATTAAGGGGGTGTAAGGCCTTGTTTTCAAATTTATTATGTTATATGTTAGTATTAAATCATGCATCAGCATGATATGTCTCCTTTAACTTTTTGAATTTTAATGTAAAACAGGCAGAATCACACTTAAGTCTGTGACCCATAACTGTTGGCTTCAAACAATTTAAATTTTCTAATTTTCTCTGCTGAAATTCTCTTTATAATTGTGTCTTTAAAACACACTGAACAGCCTGTTTTATTACCAGTGGCATTGCATGAATGTAAATGATACTTGTGTCAGGTGGAAAATTATGCAATACTTCACACCGGGCCTGGAATTTCAAAACTTGTTTAAGATCGAACCAAAAAACTAGTTGGTAAATATCATGGACTCCAGCTGTTAAAACTCTACTTTAATCATAATTTATTGGATGTTTTAGTGCACCATTACAAAGCAAACTTTATAAATGAAGGAGTATGTGTTAGGGATGGGCATTTTATCCGATGCGCAATCAGTGCATCGATGGGAGGGTCTATGGTAAATTGCATCGGTTGGAGTGGCGTGCATCGGATTAGAAACTGGGCTGAAACCACAATGCATCGTAAAAGCTTTGCATCGGTAAAATCCGATGTCATGTTATTATACATATATTTTTAAAATTTTAAAATTATTATTTTCAGTCAATTCACTTCCATAATTATCTCTCAGCCGTTAAATTCTCACGAGGGGACAGTTTATTGTGGAACGACAACACACTCTGATCCACCTACTCACAGTCACCACTAGGCGACTTAGGCGTCACTAGTCACTGAACATAAACACCCGGGGAAGGATGCCAGAGAAGAAGAAGAAGCACATCCGGACTACTCCACTCTGAAGTGGTCTTGAAGGAACAATAAAGTTGAGTTGAATTTGCACAGATTTGCATCGTTATTGCATCCTGATTGCATTGTGGTAGGAAGATAAATCATATCATCCTGAATTGGTCGATGCTTCATGTGAATGGTTAGTGTATCGTACCGTAGCCTACATATCGAGATGCATATCGTATCGTCCTGGGGATGGAGATTTCCATCCCTAATATGTGTGCAAATTGCATCCTTTACACTAAATTTTGTTAAATTTTTCTAACATTTTTCTCAAAAAGTTCTGATTAAGACTTTCTAGATGTTACAAATCTAAATGTGAATAACTGCTGATGTGTTTCTGTAACAGTCTGGACATTTAAAGCTCTGATTAATCTGTTAAAATCAGAAAAACCATGACAATTTCTCACCACAAAGGCTGTTTCTGTTTATTCTTCCCATCACAGTCATGTTTATTTATGTTAATAAATTCAATTTGGGTCCAGTATAGATCATGTCCTGCAGGAACCATCAGTTTTCTTCTTTAACAGATGAACTTCTTCTTCTCTGGTTGATTCTTTGCTGTTCCCTCCTGCAGGTTAACTCCTCCTTGCTCAGTCGGAGCCCCCCTGTGCTCTGCGTTGGCTCTTCAGCTCTGTTAAACACCCTCGTAGAGCTTCTCCTCTCGTCTTTTTATCGCTCCGTGTTGGACGCGGGTTAATGATGATCGGCTCTAATTCTCCTATAAACTATTTTTACAGCTGCTGCCGCGGTCCCTGCTGACTCGCTCTGACCCGGGTTAGCAGCACACACACATGGCGGTGCTAATTCCCTCCATAAAGTGTTGATGGAGTTTCTCATCAGTCCATAGAAGAGTTATCAGAGCCGTGGACCAGCGTCTGTGGGGCTGATAAATGTTATCGAGCTGCAGGTTCTCTCAGGAGCCGTATGCTCTCCTCATGCGCCCTCGTGAGTTAAAGAGGTTAGTGGGTCAAACCAGGCCGGTTGGAAACATGCTGGTGTTGTCACTGCTCTTTTTATACTGGTGCAGCTCTTCAATCCTTCAAAATAAAAGCTTCAGAGTCTTTAGGACCTTCTTTTAAAGTACAAAATTGATAGGACTTTAGCTGCCTTCACTAAATTCCAACTTTTGCTGATCAATAATGGTACTTTTTTTTTAATTCAGCCTGTGCAATTTCCATAAAGAAAGTAGATTTAGTGAGTTATTCACGTATTGTTTCATATTTTTTTAAACATAACAGTAACCCAGTTAAGGGAATCTACTAAGACAAGAGATTTCAGCATCAACTTGATGTTTGTCATGGTTTTAATTTGTAATCTTTGCTGCCTCAAGCTTGGGAATCATCATTTTTCTTCTAAAGACAATGCAAAACTTCTGATAGGGATGCCTTTAAACTAACCTACTTTGGATTGAAGAGTTTATTTTATTTTATTTTTTTATTATTTTCAGAGTATCAGTCCGTACTTAGACATATAATATACATACTTTTAAATGTCTGATGATGTTTGATGTTGATCATCCAGGTTGCCAAACAATTTTCACATTTTTCTTCAACACAGCAAAACCTCAATACTCCCTTTTTCATCCAAATAAGAGAACAAATAACAGGGATGCATAAAACCTGAATGACAGAATGGAGGAGAAAAAATAAGCACAAAACAAAAAGGAGGCAATAGGAGATATTGCGGCAGTTTGAAAATATTACTGTTCAGTAAAAAAAAAGAAGACCCATTACGCCCACATTATAGTAAAGTTATCCATTTGTAAATTAAATGAATATGTATTTTTTTTCCTTTGATATATTTCATTTACTGTATCTATCCATTTGCTTATTGTGGAAGGTTCTGGGAGCTTCCATCGTCTTGTAATATTTTTCTTAGCTGCCATTACCATTTTCCTAAATAGATGTTTGGTGAGACAGCCCATCAAAAAATCATCTTTTCCTAAAATAAATGTTTCGGAGTGGTTGGGTATCTTTGTGTTGAATATTTCCTCCATTACTTTATGGATATCAAACCAGAAAGTTTTTCATTTAGGACACTTCCATAAAATATGACAGTGGTTTGCTTCTTGATCCCCAGAACAACGCCAACATTTGCTCCCCTATGATGAATTCTCAACTTTGGTGTGATAAAAAACCTCATTAGACATTTCCATGTGTGAGCTAGTGCTTTTCCATAATTGTTTACAATAATTACACCATTCTTCTGTCATTTTTTTAAATTTATTTTCTATTTTTTTAATGTATTTTTTGGGCATTTTTTGTGCCTTTAAAGGAATATTTCACCCAAAGAATGATATGCCTTAATTTTCTACTCACCCTCATGCTGAGCAACACTCTGGAGCACTTTTTTGATGTCTCAAATGCAGCTGGAGGTCCGGGGGGATTTTCGCTGTGAACAAACGTCCATCTAACAGGGGACGACGGAGCCCGAAGAAAAAGGTCCATAAAAGTCCACAAAAACGTGCCTATTTTCCTTCATACTGCTCGTCCGCTGCAGCTGTAAAGTGTCCTGAGCGGGTAACGTCCATAATTAATTTGAAACAAGGTCATTTAGTACATTTTTCGAGCCTAAACTGATTGGCTGCCGTGCCACAGCATCACGTGAATTTGCGACTAAAGTTCAATATTTTCAACTCGAGTGTTGAGGCGTTGGATGCCCCAAACGCGCCCCGGGCGAATCTGCGTCCAAACGAGCCTTTGCATTGACTTTGTATGTAATCTCAACGCAGGTCTTTGCGAATTCGCGTGCGGTGTGGCCGTAGCATTAGGAGAAACTGCATATAAATAAAAATAACTATACTAATCAAAAACAGTAAAAAAAGACCCTGTCTCTGTGAAGAAAAAACGAAACTTCAATGAAAACACACAACAATAAAAAATAAATTAATATTTAGTTTCTCTAGTTCTTGGATTGTTTGTGACATGTATGTTCTCCCAGTCAATTCGTTCTGCCTGTCAAATGTTTGTAACATTTCAGGCTGTTCAACCGCATTGAAGGGCTGTTTTATTTATATTTACTTTGCAGACCAAACGTCTCAGTGAGCACTGACTGTCAGGACGAAGGCTCTGCTGCACCTCCCCTTCTTCGTTGCCACTATTTTCAAACAAATTCAACATATCAGCTCGTCGGTGTTCATGAGCTCACACCTTGTTCATTCTGTTTAAAACCAAAATATTCCTACACTGTGGCATTCAGCTTAGGAACCATGGATTTCGTGCCATCATTCATATTCGTGTTCGTTTCCACGTTACTCCTCACAACGCTCACTTCAGCTCTCTCCGTGTGTTCGCGCGAGCGGCCTCACCTCCCCCCAGGAGATTGCATGAGTGACAGATGCTCACTCCGCTCTTAATCGGCAATAGAATCGATGCACCCCGGTGTTAAGAAAGATGGACAGAGTGAGCCATCTCCTCATTCAGCCTGTTGTGGTAGAAAAAGAGGAGGAAAACAGACATGCATGCACGTGTCAGTTTACCGAGGATGTTTTTATTTATCTCGCGGTTAATTGATTTATTGATTACCATGACAGGCCTTTGTACAGATAACTTCTGACCCAGATTAAAAAAGTCCACGGCGCAGCAGCCCCACTCTTGAACCTTACGCCCTCGCCCTTTCCTCTCGGTGTGGATGCATCAGCGAGCCTCAGCTGGTCTCCTGAATAAAATGGAGGCAGAATGAGAATCATCAGTAAAAAGTCCCCGTGCTGAGTCGATGTGCTGTAAACTGCTGATTCCCCTCGGTTTCATTTTTAGTAAACACCTGCTGGTCTGGTTTTTCCTCTGCACAGAACAGCGGGAGCCGTCACATCCTGAACAGACCCTATTATTTGGCTGTTTGTACCTGCGCCGCAGACACCTGTCAGGCAGATTAATTACACCGCCGCCGATGCAAGAATGGTGAAAAATGTGAAAAATGCTTCCAGCGTCCGGCAGATAGTCCGTCGGAGGCATGAAAATGTGAACAAAACCCAAAAGAGCAGATGCATGCTGGTAACGTGAGCGTGGGTATAAACAGAACACGCCTGCAGCTGTCCACTCAGGTTTCTGTCATCACAACACGAGAGCAGGTGGGACGGAGCACCAGGTATTTATCCTGCTGGGGAACATGAACTGCAATGATCAACA
This sequence comes from Scarus forsteni, assembly GCA_036419115.1. Classification (NCBI taxonomy): domain Eukaryota; kingdom Metazoa; phylum Chordata; class Actinopteri; order Labriformes; family Labridae; genus Scarus; species Scarus forsteni. The sequence goes on from JAZDUH010000383.1 coordinate 36,850,593, forward strand.
CTTTCTATTACATGCAACAAAAGGACTTATTAAAGATGAAGACTCAGCTTAACAGGCTTCAGCATCCCTGTGTCTCTAACAACTACAGCGAGGATGAACACCCCACTTTAGGGTGCAGATATTTGACTTCATGTTGAAATAGGATCAACATTTTTCCTGTGAGGACAGTCTAACACCATGTTTGTTTTTCTTTTTGTTATTTGATTTGTTTTTGGGATCACAAAGGTGGATCTGCAGATCCATCCATCAGGGCAGCTCTCTGGTTGTCATGATCTTGCTCTGAGTTAGTAAAAGGTGCTATGAGGAGAATCTGTTTCCGGTTACACAAAGACTCTGCTACCCATGAGCACGCACGGCGACTGTCGTAAAGACGTGACCCAAGCCAAAGCGCGTGTTTGTTGTGATGCTAATGAATGCAGCTCGGACCTTCCTCAGAACTCTGCATTGCTTTACAACTTCTTTTTTCAACAACTTACAGGATGCAAAGCGACAAGGTAATGTATCTCTTTCTAGTTACGTAGCGGTAGTTTTTACTGTGTGACAACATCTATACATGCCCCGTGTGCTACCATTATACGGATGTCCGCCGCTCGATTTTGGATCTAAATATCTCCTGAAGCACTGTTTGGATCAGGAAAGCCTTCTGGGTGAGTATATTGTTCTACTTCATTCTATAAACAATGTGAAAGCTGTAGAAACTGAACTTATCCTTTAAAGGTTGGTGTCTTTTCAGTATTTTCCAAATTTTGATAAGAAAATAAATGTAATGTTGTCAGACTTCCTATGTTAATGTTAAAGGAAATTACTACAACTTCTGGTTGACCAATCAGATATGCCTAATTCTTATTTAATATGTGTATTATTTTACTCGCAATTTTATGTGTTTCCATGCAAATTTTAAGACTGAGTTTGTTCTGTGGCGTAACTTAGTGCTGATTGTTTGTTGAACTCATTTTTAAAAGTGTTTTATCCAAAATGAAGGAGGCAAAGGTGATGACATTTACACCAATGTTTTTTATATATATTTATTTAATGAGCATGCTGGTGTACAGAGCAAAGGGTTGCCTGTTTGGGCTGTTTCTCATTGACGTAACAGCTTTTTTCACAGACAAATCTGGCAACACTGATCCCACAACAATGGTCACAACCTGTAATGGTTGAATTGTCCAAGAGAAATGATTTAATTGTGGTAAATAAAGAGAATAAGTTTATTAAACCAGCAGAGCTGAATTCTAGTATCAGTGTTTTGAATATCTGACCCCAAGGCAGGCTGTTAAACTCTTCAGTTTGCATTACCTGGCTTTATTAGAAAATTAAACAACAAGCCAGAGGACAGCACCAGAAATGAGAGGAACCTGCAGAATTACATTTGCAGCTTCACACCACCGGCCAAGCTGCCTTATTTAACAGGCAGGAAGTGAGGACGGAGGGATTTTACACATTCCAGTCAGGAAAAAGTAGTTTTCTTTTCTCTTTGCCTGTTGTTTTCCCCTCAAAACAATCAACAGCAAACAGCTTTGGACAGATGCAAATCACCTCATTAACTCCCTAACCCAAATCCATTCTGCAGCGCGGGAGACAAGCGGGTACGAGGACGAGAAGGGAAAAGACGGGAAGCAGGAAAAAAAGCAGTCTGATAAAACATCTGCTGGATTCGCCCATCTGTGCCAAGCTGAGCGGGCGAGCGAGGCCCGCTGCGAGAGGGAGAGAGACTGAGAGGTAGTGGGCGAAGAGAAAAGAAGAAGGGGGAGGAGGAGGAGATGGAGGCATGGTGCCCACGTCAACAAGTGCCAGGGATTGTTTTTTAGGGGGGAGATGCATTATAATGAGGCGGGGGCTTGGAGAAATTCACGGCTAACGCTTAATCCCCCAGGAAACAATTAAAGTGCCATTGTTTCTCACGGCCGGCTCACATTCCTGACAATTTTTTTACTCCTCGCTCGGTGTTTTCACACCTCTCCTCTGATTGTCTCCTGAAAAAACAGCCGTGTTTTCTTCTCGCGCTCTTTCAGAGGGATTAAGCGATTGATACGCCCGAGGCTGCGCTCTGATGATCTGATGTGTTTCTCTGCTCCTACACCTCACTGCTTTTATTTTCTGTAAGAGCTCTGCTGCAGAGGAAGAGGAGGAAGGAGAAGGCTGCTGGGTCAGCGGAGGACAAGATGTCTGCCTGATTATGGCTGAACTGGAGGAGATTATCCTCATGCTAAAAAGAGATTAGTGCATCCTGCCTGCATGTAAAGACTACGGGCGCAGGTTTGTGGAGACAAACAGACAAAGACATCCGAGGCCCCAATCCCAACTTAAGACGACTAATCAGCAAACATCATGTCAGCCAGGAGATAAAGTCACAGTGAACATACATCCAAGTGCAGTGTTAAATCCAATTTATGGTCTTAAAAACTGGATTATGGATCAGAGCTCTGGACCACAAGACCTATAGGCCTCATGTTCACTCTTTTCCAAGGTGCTAAATGCAAAAATAAGGCTTAAAATGTTTGTTAATGTAAAACCAATAGAAAATCTGGGTAACACTTTCTATGAAGCCAACATTTATAATGCATTATAAAAGCATCCGTAATGCATAATAAACAGGGTTTTTTTTCTTTTTTTGGGGGGACTTATGACTTTTACTTCACTACATTTAAAAGACAAATATTCTACTTTTAACTCCACTACATTTCTATAAATGGCTTTGTTACTCGTTACTTTTAGGTACAGGTATGAAGTCAGTGGATTAAATTTATTTTCTCTCCTAAAATGTGATTTGTTCAAGTGGTGTTATCTTTACTTCTTGCATCCTGTTCCACACTCCAGTCCAGTTGGTGGCAGTAATGCACTTTTGAGTTTGTTTGCCAACCGCCATTAAACAACAAAGAAGAAGAAGAAGACGCGCATGCGTTACTGCGATCAGGCAGGTAAAGGTTGAGCTAACGTTGGTGGTTACGGTTCGTCTTGGCAGTAATGATGGCTACTATGGCAGATAAAGACGACAATTCCACACCAGAGCACCCATGGCCATATCTGAAGGGGGGAGTTAAATAAAAAAAAAGAAAATGTCAATGGTTGTTCTTTTGTTGATTCATTAGTGTTTCAGTATGCATTTCCATGGGCTTTGAAACAATCTACAGAATGCATCGACCTGCTTATAGATCATGTAGAATAAAGAGTTTGAAAATATGCTTCAGTCTTTACGTTCTGTAAGGTCAACGGGAAAATGTACTTTTAATACTTGAGTATTTTCAAAAGCAGGTACTCCAGTACTTTAGTAAAAATTTGACTGAACAACTTTCACTTGTATTGGATTAGAATTTGAACATGGGTATATATACTTTGACTTGAGTACTGGCATTGAGTACTTTGTCCACCACTGTTTGTAAAGCATTCATAATGCCTCATAACTACACTCACAATGCTTTATGATGCACTATATCAATAGTCATAAAACATGATATCACTTATAATTAATGATAGAGCTAGTCATTATAATTCACTCCCGTCCCACTCCCAGAGAAAAAATCCTGTCCTGTCCCAACCCCGGGCCGGGAAAAAAAAATTAATCCTGTCCTGTCCCACTCCCGTAGAATGACTCCCACTCAAAATGACTCCCACTCCTGTCCCGTTCCTGTCTGAATAAAACCAAGCATGTTGAAAAATTATTGCATTTTTTATTTTAGGTAAAAGTTCAGTGCATATAAAAGGCCTTGCCTTTAAGTTTTTTTTTTTACTTTGTACTGCAGCTCTCTTTTTGACGTGTTATCTTCTCCCTCCATGTTGTTTTGTTATGTGTGGAAAAGTCCCGACAGGTTTGAACTGTTCAAAACTGTCGTGGAGAATCACCGCTCTCAGTATAGTGGGATGGAAGCCTAATGCAGTCCTAAGGTGAGCAGTATTCGCATGGCATGTACGGAGCTCAGTCGGGCTGATCGTGGCTCAACCCTGAAAGCTTTATGAGGATGAAGGTTGTATCTGTTTGTGCCTCGACTGTGTCCCGTTCAAGACGGCGCAAGCGACGGGGCTCAGTCAGGGCTTACATGATGCAAACTGAGCTCGAGCGGGGCTGACGTCATGTCAGCAGGATGAGAATTCATGCAATCCTCGTCATATCGCTGTATTAACCTAGCTGGAGCAGGATGAATGCCCCTGAAGTACTGTAGAAGCTCTACTGACGGTGTATATAGGGGATGAGTCCAGGCGTGAGACAGTCATTTCATCCTGTATCATAGCGATCACACCAGCCTCCTCAATCATGCACAATCGCCATGAGAAACGGGAATGTGTGACTTAGGCATAACTGAGAGAAGACTACAAAAATGGACGCATCTGTTCATCTGGTTGTTTAACACGGCTGAAAATGATTATCTATCACTGTCGCTCCTGCTCCTGCCCGCTCCCGTTGCTTTTTTTTCCCCGTCCCGTCCCGATCACGGGTTAGGGTTATTAAAAAATGACTCCCATCCCGTGGGATTCCTGCGGGAATCACGTGACCCACGGGAATTCCCATAAAATGTCCTCTACTTCAAGCCTGACAGGATGGATCCACCTGACAGAGATGGACCTGTGAAATCAAACCCTTTAGTTAACAGGATCTACATCTCTGCATCAAGATCTCTGTTAATAGTCTAGGAGAGATCTTTTTTTTTTTATGTTTTAGTCATTAACAGGAAACTTTAACTGTTTGTCATCCATGAACATTCATGTCCGGTGTGTAGGTCTCAGTTCAGACGTCCATGACGTGGCATCTGTGAGAAGAGCTGCTCCTCCTGCAGCGTGTTCAGTCTCATTAACATCGATGTTCAATCAGCAGCTTGTTGCCATTATTCTCTCTGGGCTTCAGAGGGACTGAAAATTCTGGCATTATTGGACAAATCTGTTATCACTGACTTCTGAAAGCAGTCTGGTTTCAGAGGCCATGAATAAGAACAGAAATGAGCAGCGTTTGAGTACCAATGTCAGAGTTAAGTGGTCCAAAGGTGTTTCACAGCTGCTTCACCTGTGTTTTTAGTTTGTTTTGTTCTCTTTCTGCCCTCATGGAAATGATTTTGCAGGGATAACAGACTGAAATATTCAGTTCTGATCCTCGCCCAGCAGCTCCTGTGGCTGTTTTGTTTGATATGGTGGTCCAAAGAGAATCAAACACAGATCAGGCTTTTTCTGTTTCATTGGCTGCTATGAATGATCGATCAAATTTCAATATGTACCTTCGAGCTCTGCTTTTGTTTTTATTTGGCTGTCATGGACACCAGTGCCTTTTTGATGCACAATTTTCCTCTGATCTATTTATTCATTTTTGTTTTGATCTGAACACATAATTTATTCCAAACAGAAAAGCTGAAATAGATGAACAAATCAAGGCTTTTTTAGGGATTTGTAAACTTAAAAAATGAAGTAAAGTTCCTGTTCTGTTCATAAAGTCTTGGGTGTTTGTTAAAAGTGACTAAACAGCAGTTTAAAAATAGAAAAAGAAGGAGAGTTTATTTGAGGTACTCTTTGTAATAAATTCACATAATTTTATCGCATAATTTATCCAGAGAAGACTCAAAGACACTTTGTTTTTTTAAACATTTTTTTAAATTTTTTGATCAGAACAACACAGTTGATTCTATGTGTACATACATATTTTTTTTCTATTTTTATTTATTTATTTAGATTTTTTTCAATGAAGACGTCATCCCCGTACATGCCAGAAGAACAAAATAAACAAATAGATAAACACAAAAGTGATACATGCAACATACCAGTAGAAATACTAGTAGGCGTTAATATTGCTACTATTATTATTATAGTCATAGAGCAACAACCAGACGATATAAATGGAATGAAAACTTAAGTTAAGAGAGAAAAATGATATATAAATAATAAATAAAATAATAAATTAAAAAGGGGGGGTTGCACATATTACTTCAAAATGCATTTTGTCAGATCATGCATGTAGTGCATTGTTGATATAGTCCAGAATTGGGCTCCATATATGTTTTTTAAATGGTTAAAATGCTTTTATTATCACGTAGATCTAATCTTTCATTATGCAGGATCCACAAGGGGGTTTAATAACATCTCATTAAATCCCATCCCCACCCATTTAAGAAGCTGCATCAGTTCCAGCCTGTTGGACCGTCCGCTGCAGAAGCTCAAAGCCTTTGGCAGTCTTCTCTCATTTTGATTCTGAACATTAAGACTTCTGAAATCTCTTTTAATAAATGCTCTCCTGAATCATTTCCTCTTTGTGGTCTAATGCGTTCAGATCAAACTGAGTAAACTGTAAAGAGCCGTTCTCAGAGCGTTGTCTTCTCCCTCTTTACCTCCATCCTCCGCCCCAGTAATTAGACAGAGACGATATAATAAATCAATACACAAGTGCTCGTCTGGAAGCTGAGCCACTTGAGGAGCTCGGGACATTAATGCATCGAGCAGAGACACAGACATTACACTGTAATCAATCCTGCTGCACAAATCAACTTATCCGCCCACTGGGGAATGGCTTTTTTAAGACAGATCCACTTCCTGTGCATTAATGCAGGTCAATGGCTCCTATAGCTGGAGGTGTGAATGGTCACCTGGTCTTTGGCACTTCAAATGAAGCACGCTGTGGAGCAGATATTGAGTTTTCAATACTCAGTGATGAGATGAAATCCAGATTACAGACATGCTGGTGCTGCTCATGCCTGCAGGGGAGGACGGTTAACCAAACCTGGTGGTCCATCACAGCCCGAGGGGATCAGTGACCCTAATGCATCACCTTGACATGCATTATGCTGATTTTATTACCCCCGTGGTGATGTGATCAGGATAAAGGGATAAAGGGGGTCTGTGTCAGAGGAAATACATCCACTCATGGGTTTCATACTTAGATAGGAGAGTTCATAACCCTTTAGCTATTAGTTCATAGCTAAAGGGTTAATAATCCTGCTTTATCTGTATTTCTGTGGAATAATGCACACAGAAGGAGTAAACGTATATTTTTTGGAGATGTATTTCTCATAAAACATCCATAGTCCTAACTGCTGTGTGAAGCCTTCAGCACTTAAAACCATTGTGTGGTAGATTATGCCAAGGGTGTCCTTTTTTTTTTTCTCACTATTGTCTTTTCATTGATGTCCATGTAGATATACCTATGAGAGCAGGTAGGACTATATAATTGTGACTTTTTTGTGTTTAAAGAGACTGTGAGGAGTTTCTAAGTAATAACAAAAAAGTCTCACTTTTAGATATATGCCTGATGGAAATACACACTTTAAGATGAGTTTTATAGCATCAAAATAGGTTATCTATAAGTGCTATTCCTTAGCTTCACGGTCGGGTCGGACAGGGCTGGACTGGCCTGGATACTCAACTTCAGGAACAAGACAATTAAAACTAGAGCAAATTAATATTATTCAGACACGTCTTAGAGCACCGGGCTGTAAGTAGCCATATATAGCCGGCTAAAAAACTACGATACTAAGTTCTCCAAAAATTGCTTGTTGTCACACATCAAAAACTACCACTACGTAACTAGAAAGAGATACATTACCTCGTGGCTTTGCATCCTGTAAGTTGTTGAAAAAAGAAGTTGTAAAGCAATGCAGAGTTCTGAGGAAGGTCCGAGCTGCATTCATTAGCATCACAACAAACACACCTGCGCTTTGGCTTGGAGTCACGTCTTTTGGTGCGTTCAGTTGTAGTCAGAAGTAGGAATTTCCTGAGTTCGGTAGGAAACTGCAACTGGAACGTTCCCCGTAGTCTGAATTTCCTACTGGGAACTCGGTGAAACCTCTCCACCCCCGAGTTGACAATGGAAGATGGATGCCCCCAGTGTGAACAGTTATTTAGCTCCTGTAATAATCCATTTATTTGCACTTCTGACTGGGGTGTGTCACTCTAGATCAGCTGTATACATAGTATTGTTAGACTTATATTTACAAAAATGCTGCCATAGTGATAATCACATTCTTCATGTGATATTTGTGAACAACAACACAGGGCGTGCTAACAATAGCTAACAATAGCCTGGTAGATCGGCATGTTTTTTTCCAACTTCAACTGGAACGCCAAAAAGTCGGAGATGATGTCACTCCCAGTTCCGAGGTTACTGGAACATTACAGTCGCCACGTGTGCTCATGGGCAGCAGAATCTTAATGTCGCCAGTAATAGATTCTCCTCATAGCACCTTTAATGAATGAACCTCCCATTTAAACTCAAACAAACGACACCTCAGCCCATTTCGTTGAACTTTAAGCGCCTTAAAACTGCAACCCTCACCGAGGTATAAAACCACCAGATGGTGACTTTAGTTTTCATACACATACTGAAACACAAGCCTGAGTTCTTCTTCATATTAAATCTTTACGAGGCTGACTCAGCTCCATAAATATTTGCCTTTACAGACCGAGTCTTTGAATATTATCTCAGGGCCACAGGGTTGGATATTTCCTCACACTGCTGCTCATTTTCCTCCGACGATCTCAGATGAATCATGATGGATTCATGTCCAACTGTCGCTCACCTCACCTTATCGTTAAATAAAAACAAACCCGTCACATCCACCCACCTGACACCTCTGCAGCTTTGAATCATGGGTAATATGTTTCTATTTATCCATCTCACCTTCTCCTCGTCATCCTCCTCCTGCTGCACAAACATTTGATAAATGTCTTCTTTTGTCACCGCCAAGTTTCAATATAATTTAATAACTTTCTACCTTGATTTATACGACAGGTTCAATTGATTTCAATTAATTCAGCAGGCTGTGAACAAGCATTATTAAGGACACACATCATGCTGACAGAGATTTATGCCATAAATGAGGTGGCAGTCCTCATTATGCACGTTCATAATCTATCACCTCTTTAAAATGCAATTATGTATTATTAGACTAATGGCAGAATACAATTCAGAGGCGAGGGAGAGAAAAGGTAATCATTCTGAGAGGGAAATCAAATGAGTAGTGAGTATGGTTTAGAGGGAAAAGACCAACCAAAGTTTCCCATTACACATAAGTACGACTTTGTAATTATACGTGGGTAATGAGTCAAACATTCCTGCATGTTTTGATTATGCTTGGAGCGGGAAAAAAATTCACCTCCGCTCCATTTGTCTTCTCATTAGCTTTAAATCTCTGTTAGCACAGACTGACTTCCGCTCATAATTACACACACAGGCAGTCAGATGTGCTGCTGCGGGGAAACAGCAGCCCATGCATCAACGCAGGTTAAAGTTTGATTCACGATCTGATTCTGTTACCTCTCTGTGGCACTAAAACAGCTCTTCAAACAAGAGGTCAAAGAAATCATGTTCATTATGACCCGACAACATGGACTGAAAGATCGATCAAAATTCAGAAACCATTTCATTCTTACTTTTATTTAGTTTCTGAGGCAAAGAAAGTAAAAGTTTGGCCCCAGACTGATCTCGTTATTGAACTGAAGGGGTTTTACACATAGACTGTCTTGAAATAAAGCAACATTAGAGTAAATTTGTATTTTATTCTATTTGTTTTTGATAACTGCAGGGAGCTAAAGGGGAGCAGCATATTCACATAAGCAAATGTTGCATACAGATGTGTTTAATTTTTGGGAGTTAAGTTATAGAATAGACTAGATGATGAGTTGAAGTTGTTTTTATCTGTTGACTTCAGGGCTCGACAGTGCGAGGAGGTACTCGCATTTGCTACTAAAAATATTACAGCGCGAGTTGTGATTTGTATTTGGTAGCGCCAGAGCGACTACGAAAAATGACCGTTCAAAACATGTTTTATCTTGTGTTGGATACGTTGGAAGTTGTGGCCGGTCGTATTCCTGAATGCAGCCTCAGCTGGAAACATGTTCAGCTTTGAAACTGCGCTGCTAGCTAGCCTTCAGTACACCCGACATGCCTGCACCGCCCTGCGCGAGGTACAGACGAACATAAGCAGGTGCTCCCAAAGCCTCATCTCGACCAATCACAGCGCATCAGTGGGACTGGTTGCTGGGCAACATACACTGACAGAACAGCGAGCGACAGTTTAAACTATTTTAGAAGAAAGACCAAACGAGCAATAACCAAATAACTATGAAGCCTATCAGTTATTATTTCAAAAGACCAACAAAACCAGAACATGTGGACTCCGAATTGAGGCAAGAGGACGAAATGGAGCAAGGAGGCGAAATTGACAGTGAGGAAGAGTTAGTGTAAGCTTCAGACGCTGTGTCTCAAGACGCCGGAGAGACAGTTGGACTTGAGCTTATATAGCGCTTTTCTAGTCTTTGACTACTCAAAGCTGCTTTACATCACAGGTCACACCGACCCATTCACACCCATTTGCACTCCCTGATGGTTCAGAGTTTCTATGTTAGTTATCCATCAGTATCTCTAACACATTCACACCCTTTCATGCCCATTTATACATCACTGACGCAGCAGTGGGAGCAACTTGGGGTTAAGTGTCTTGCCCAAGGACACATCGCCATGTGTCGCCCGGAGCTGGGCTTGAACCTGCAACCTCCCGATCACTGACCAAGCGCACTATCCAACTGCGCCACCGACGCCCCTAACAGTTAATGACGCCACTGCCATTCCCAGTCGTAAGAGGTACAAATTTGTTTCCTTGTTGACCGCATATCTTTGTATTAAAGAAAGACACACTACTTGGTAAGTTTTCATCATGCTACTAAAAATATTTGTGTGCGACTAGATTTTTCAACTTGGTAGCACCAGTGCTATTTGGGAAAACGCTAAGCGTCAAGCCCTGCTTCAATTGAATACACAGCAAAGACAAGATATTTAATGTTCTGAGAAACTTTATTTTCTTTTGCAAATAATCATCAACTTAGAATTTAATGGCAGCAAAAAAGTTGTCACAGGGTCATTTTTACCACTGTGTTACATCGCCTTTCCTTTTAACAACACTCAGTAAACGTTTGGGAACTGAGGAGACCAATTTTTAAAGCTTTTCAGGTGGAATTCTTTCCCATTCTTGCTTGATGTACAGCTTAAGTTGTTCAACAGTCCGGGGTCTCCGTTGTTGTATTTTACGCTTCATAATGCGCCACACATTTTCAATGGGGGACAGGTCTGGACTACAGGCAGGCCAGTCTAGTACCCGCACTCTTTTACTACGCAGCCACGCTGTTGTAACACGTGCAGAATGTGGCTTGGCATTGTCTTGCTGAAATAAGCAGGGGCGTCCATGAAAAAGACGTTGCTTGGATGGCAACATATGTTGCTCCAAAACCTGTATGTACCTTTCAGCATTAATGGTGCCTTCACAGATGTGTAAGTTACCCATGCCTTGGGCACTAATACACCCCCATACCATCACAGATGCTGGCTTTTTAACTTTGAGCCTATAACAGTCCGGATGGTTCTTTTCCTCTTTGGTCTGGAGGACACGACGACCACAGTTTCCAAAAACAATTGTAAATGTGGACTGGTCAGACCACAGAACACTTTTCCACTTTGCATCAGTCCATCTTAGATGAGCTCGGGCCCAGCTTAAGCCGGGCGGCGTTTCTGGGTGTTGTTGATAAATGGCTTTGGCTTTGCATAGTAGAGTTTTAACTTGCACTTACAGATGTAGACAAACTGTAGTTACTGACAGTGGTTTTCTGAAGTGTTCCTGAGCCCATGTGGTGATATCCTTTACACAGTGATGCGGTTTTGATGCAGTCCGCCTGAGGATCGAAGGTCCGGGCATTCAATGTTGGTTTTTGGGCCTTGCTGCTTCGTGCAGTAATTTCTCCAGATTCTCTGAACCTTTTGATGATATTACGGACCGTAGATGATGAAATCCCTAAATTCTTGCAATAGCTGGTTGAGAAATGTTGTTCTTAAACTGTTGGACAATTTGCTCACACATTTGTTCACAAAGTGGTGACCCTCGCCCCATCCCTGTTTGTGAATGACTGAGCATTTCAGGGAAGCTGCTTTTATACCCAATCATGGCACCCACCTGTTCCCAATTAGCCTGTTCACCTGTGGGATGTTCCAAATAAGTGTTTGATGAGCATTCCTCAACTTTCTCAGTCTTTTTTGCCACTTGTGCAGCTTTTTTGAAACATGTTGCAGGCATCAAATTCCAAATGAGCTAATATTTGCAAAAAATAACAAAGTTTCTCAGTTTGAACGTTAAGTATCTTGTCTTTGCTGTGTATTCAATTGAATATTGGTTGAAAGGGATTTGCAAATCATTGTATTCTGTTTTTATTTACAATTTACACAACGTGCCAACTTCACTGGTTTTGGGGTTTTGTAGTTTAAAATGACTCAAGTGTGTAACTATTAAGAGGAATAACTCAGAGTAAAGCTTATGTTTGACTATACTTGTATTATTGATATTCTGGTAATTTCATGGATTGAACTGGATAAGCAAAAATAAGCCTTTGCTTCATCCGTTTCCGTTTTGGTTACAGATTTTGTTACTTGTTTTTTTTGTTTGTTTGTTTATTTGTTTATGGGGGGGGGGGGGGGGGCTTAGCTTTCTTTATGTTTATATGTGCTGTTTTTTGTAAGTTGATGCCCATAATTTAAGTTCTGTACTGTATATTGTATCCCAAATAAAATATTCATTCACTCATTCAAGGCTGGAGCTAGAGGCGAATATGTGTCATTGAGTTGGACGCCAGGGGGCGCTCTACAGATGCTGACTTATGATGATGATAATGATTCATTTGCTTGGTCTTTAAGTCGTGTTTGGTAAATGTACTAATGGCTTATATGTTCGTGTGGCTCAGTTTTTCCTGTGTAATTTGATGTGCATCATGACTAAAATCTTAAAGGCACAGTTCAAAGAAATAGAAACAGAAATACATTTGAGGTTTATCCCAAATAAAATATTCATTCACTCATTCAAGGCTGGAGCTAGGCGAATATGTGTCATTGAGTTGGGCCTCTACAGATGCTGACTTATGATGATGATAATGATTCATTTGCTTGGTCTTTAAGTCGTGTTCGGTAAATGTACTAATGGCTTATATGTTCGTGTGGCTCAGTTTTTCCTGTGTAATTTGATGTGCATCATGACTAAAATCTTAAAGGCACAGTTCAAAGAAATAGAAACAGAAATACATTTGAGGTTTACCTATCAAAACAGAAAATTAAAAAAAACATTCTAGAAGACAATAAACAACATATGAGTAAATATGAGCTGAATAAATGGGAGAACTTGGCCCTGCAGCTCATCACGTCAGGTCGGTATGGAGGCGTCAGCTGTCAGCTGGGTGGACACAGAAGAAGAAACCGTCCAACATCTCCATCTCGAACATTAACACGAGCAGAAAACAAGCCAACAGCACAGCGAAGGTCTGCACGGTCACACGAAGCCCCCTCCTCCCTTTCCTCCTCCTCCACCCGCCGGGAGGCTGGAGGAAGAGATGGCTTTCAGAGAGCTCCTTCATGTCAGCAAGCTCACATCAAACAAGCGCTGAAAGGCATGCTGGGAGAGCGAGGGCACACACACACACACACACACACACACACACACAGCGAACAGGGCACACACGAGTCAGTACACAGTGTAGGTTACAGTGTCATGTTGTAATGGCAGCAGCCTCACACACACACAGACACACAGAGCTAAAGGTGCTACCTGCAGCGGTGTCACGGTCACTCTGGTTCGTCGGATTTTCCTCCCCCCCCCCTGCAGGAGAGCTCATTAGATCAGATCGTGCAGCGTTCAGTCTGTCCGTCATGAGACTGTGACAAGCTGAGAGGGAAGATCCAAGGTCTGTTGGCCCCCCCGCTCCGCCCCCAGCTACACCAGCTACACCACCTCTGCAGGGACTGAAGGAAAGAAACAGAAATGACACGAACACACTTTATTTGTATGCTAGGTTTTTTAGCCTGGTTTATCTCTTGATTTGGTTTCACAGCACTGCACTTCAAACTTGAAGTCTGATGTGTAAACCTTCAGTCTGCAGTCTTTGGAGACAGTTTGGGGATTCTTCTGTGAGAACATGCAAACCCCACACAGGAAGACCCTCTGAAGAAGAGTGTAAAGTAGCCACCTGCTTGCTGTGAGGTATAGCACCACCAAGCAGCTAGCAACAGGAAGTACTGACATTTGAAATCCTGAAGGTCATTGGATTTGTTCCAGCAAACCTTTAACCTTTAAAGTGGCCTTTCCAACATTTGAATGTTGTGTTAAAGTGTAACTTTTAGATCTGGTGTATATTAATAAAGAGCCTTAGAAGAGAAACTACAGAGCAGACTCTCCGTCGTGTCCTCAGGTCAGTCTGTGTTCAGGTGTGCTCCAGGTGATCCTCTGGCTGCAGCCTCTTCTCTCTCTCTTAATTGTGTCGTTGTTTTGTCACATTTCTCAGAGCACAGAGAAGTCACGTGACCTCTGGTGACACCGTCGGCCCTTTTTTGTACTGTCAGCACCAATTACTGTGATGTTTTGAACCTGTTTGGTCTTTCCCTCACCCTGCTCCATTCCCTCCATCCTTTTACTGATCAGCTCTCCTTCTCTCACATTTCAGCCTCATAAATATAGTCTTTGATATTCACACAGTTCAACAAAAAATCTGTAGCCACCATGATATTTGGGGCCAGAGATAGCCAGATTTAAAGATCTTTTTTAATTTTTTTCCACAATATCATTACTCTGAAAAGCTCCTTAAATTACTGTATGTATGAATGTAAACTCATCTTCCAGACTAAAAGGGACTGTGAGGAGTTTCTAAGATATTACAAAAAAGTCTCACTTTTAGATATATGCCTAATGGAAATACACACTTTAAGATGAGTTTTATAGCATCTAAATAGGTTAGCTATAAATGCTATTCCCTAGCTTTCTGGTCGGGTCGGACAAGGCTGGACTGGCCTGGATACTCAACTTCAGGAACAAGACAATTAAAACTAGAGCAAATTTATATTATTCAGACACGTCTTAGAGCACCGGGCTGTAAGTAGCCATATATAGCCGGCAAAACTACGATACTAAGTTTTCCAAAAATTGCCTGTTGTCACACATCAAAAACTACCGCTACGTAACCAGAAAGAGATACATTACCTCGTGGCTTTGCATCCTGTAAGTTGTTGAAAAAAGAAGTTGTAAAGCAATGCAGAGTTCTGAGGAAGGTCCGAGCTGCATTCATTAGCATCACAACAAACACACACTTTGGCTTGGGCCACGTCTTTTGGTGCGTTCCAGTTGTAGTCAGAAGTAGGAATTTCCAAGTTCCGAGTAGGAAACTGCAACTGGAACATCCCTCGAAGTTGGAATTTCCTACTGGGAACTCGGTGAAACCTCGCCACCCCCGTGCTGACAACAGCCTGGTAGATCGGCATGTTTTTTTTCCGACTTAAACTGTAACGCCGATAAGTCGGAGATGATGTCACTCCCAGTTACGAGGTTACTGGAATGCAGCATTACCACAGTTGCTGCACGTGCTCATGGGTAGCAGAGTCCTAATGTCGCTGGATTCTCCTCACAGCACCTTTAACTGATCTACATCCAAAATCAAGATTATCTGCTCCAAACAGGATCCAGATCAGACTTTCTGCAGTATGTTTGTCTCTCCAACAAATATTTCCTTCTTTGTTCCATCTGTATTAACATGACAGAGAGAATCACTTCCTCAGTTTGACACTTGAGTGTCTGCTTTCCTTTATTCTCATTAAAACAGGGAGCTGTGGGCCCATTAAACACTCATCCACGTTCTTCGTCAAGTCTTAAAAACATTCAGAAGTGCTTCTTTTTGTGCCGACTAATGGGCTGAGGATCCACAAAAAATCAAACTGACTAATGAAGAGCCCTCATGTCATCAAGATATCAGATTAAAGTTCTTCTGTCTGAACTTTTAATAATCAGGAGATGGAAATATTTGCACTTTTGGTGTCGCTTGATGCAAAACAAAGTTGGGACAGAAGATGTTAAAGCAGCATCCAAATACAAATAAATTATCTGTCAGCAAATTTGACTGCATCAGATTTATTTGTGGAGAAATTGCATCTCTTGAGATAAAACTGCAGAGATGCCATACTTTCAAAGCCTTTTGACATCTGCCAAAAGGTTTTACTGTATGGCATTTATAAAGAGCCAAACTGATGTAAAGATGATCAGTTCAGTCCATCAGGCTGATCTGTAACTCATGTCAACTCAGAGTTAAGCACTAGAATGGATTTGTACTTTAGTGTATTCTGTGCCAAATGCAAACACTCAGCTTTGAACCATCCATAGAAACTGATGAAGTGCACTTAGCTGCAGTTCTTCCAGTGTCCACTAGAGGCTGTCTGCAGAAGGTAGAAGTCACATCATTTCTACTGTTAAAAATTCAAGTTTTAAGCAGAAAAAAAGCGTGTTTACAGCCTGATAAAAGGCATGATTTTAGATGATTTTGGATCCTTGAGTCATAAGCAATGAACAAAGAGTCAATTATGATTCAAGAGCATTCAAGTTTCTCTTCATAAAAAATTGTCAATTCACATGTTCAAAGTTTTGAGGCGACCAATAATAAATTTAACCTATTTTACATACACTCACATTAGTGTCCATGTTACAGCTCATTACATTAGACCATATCCAGGCCTTTATTTTTTTTCTGACAATAGTCCCTGAGGAAATTCCTGTTCAGTTAGTCCCCTTCATGACTCTCCTCTGGTCTCCCCTCTCCCTGGCAGATTTCTGCCTCTAATATTTTCAAATTATGATCGATGAAATTCATAAAACACGAACTATGATGGAAATGACAATCAATTTCAAAATCTTTTCTAACAGAGAACTTCCTGAAGACCTATCCTCCTATCTATCCTATTCAAAAGGATAGGATAGGATGGATTGCGGTGTGGGTGGGTTCAGGGGCTGGGTGGAGTCGGTTTGGGTCATAAATCCTTCATTTTAATTCATCTATCTGTTTGTAAAGCACTTTGTGCTACATTTTTTGTAAGAAAAGTGTATAAAAATGAAGTTTAACCGATTGATTGATTGATTTTCACCTGCTGCTAACATCTTGATGGGAGTGGAGACAGCGAGGGGTAACCATGCTCAGGTGTGGTGTGGAATAAGCTGTGACCAGGATCTCTTTTGAAACCAAACATCATTGTATTTTTCTGTTACTTTTCCAAATGAATCCTCCATGAGGAGATATCTGGCTGCCATCACAAAGAGGAACGCAGCACGTGTACGTCATCAATAACGGCACCAGCTCTCAAATAATAGTTTTCATTTCCACGCCTCGGTTCACAGAGCCCGTAAAGCTCTGATGACAAACAGTCAGCTCTCTGCAGTCGGAGCGATGCTGCCTGCTCCTCTGTGACAAAATGATCCGGTCAACAGGAAGTCCTTAACCACAGAAGAAGAGCCGAGGAACAGGAGGGATGTGGTGTCAGCTGCTAAACCGGCAAGAGGGGCTTTAAAAATGACAATGCTTTATCCTTAAATTGTTTGGAGAGCCTCGTGCCAGCAGGGTCATGAATCAGCCTGTTTGGCGGCCCCTCTGGCATTTCTCGGGGACGGCAGCGAGGGCGGCGGGGGCAGCAGAGGCCGTGACAGGTGAGCCGTCCCTGCTGCGAGTGCTCACCCCTCTTCATCATTTAACATTTAATGGAAGCTGCCAGCTGTCCCAACTCTTTACGCTGCTCCCCCCTCTACCCACTTCATCCATCTCTCCTGAGCTGGAGCAGCTGAAGACGAACAGGGGAGAAAAAAGGACTTCCTGTTTTGTCATTTTTGAAGCGTGGGGACCAGGTGCAACAGGCTGCTGCAGGTATAATGGTTCACCTTTTAAAAGGGTTCACGTCCATCAAGACCATGACAAAAACAGAGAGGGAACCATTTACCAGATATTTTGTTATAAAAGTACCATCGTCCTTCATCCTCTGGTGCTTTAAATTCAAAGAAGGAACCTTAAAAATATGACAAAACACTAACAGGCAAATCAGCCAATCACATGGCTGCAGCATAATAAATCCAGTCTTGTATGGATGTTGAAGACGACCGGCTGGAGATCATCAGAATGACAGAGAAAGATGATTTGGGTGATGTGATTAATGATCTCAAATGGCTGATACAAGTATTATTTTGTGATTTTCATGTACAGCTATCCCTAGGGTTCACAGAGGATGGTCAGAAAAAGAGCAAATATCCATTGAGAGGTAGTCAACTGGTTGAAAATGCCTTATCTGGAGGTGATATAAATGTTTGAGTAACAACCATGGTATGTTGTGAATTTGTTTTTGATCATTTGAGAGAATCAGCTAGACTCAAGCTACAGAAAACCTCACCAGGTGCCACTCCTGTCAGATAAGAACAGGAAACTGGGGCTGATATTCACAACGTCTTATTAAAGTTGGACAATGGAAGCATTGAAAAATGCTCCCTAGTCTTGTTTGATGCTCTTACTACTGTCTTATTCAGATGATCGCATCAAATGGGATCATTTTTCCTCATTTTAAAACCTGAAGAAGAAAAATTAGTTTTCCGTGTCACGGTGGTGTCTCTGAGTTGCTTGCCTACCTCCAAAGTTTTCTGTTTCTGCTGAACTCCACAGCTGTTTAGCTTCAGCGTGGGCTCAGGAGAAGATCTGAAATATTGACCTGGAGAAGAAGAGTATTGGTTTGAGAAAACTTTTGAGAAGAAAAGTAAACCATCATATAAATCCAAAAACACAGATTTCTGTGGATGCATAAGGCTGGGACTTAAAAAAAAAAAAAAAAAAATATATATATATATATATATATATATATATATATATATATATATATATATATATATATATATATATATATATATATATATACATATATGGTTGTGGCAATCTGAAGCCGCTAGCGTGCTATTGTTTTGGTCAGCTGAGAGGGGAAGAGGGCGGCGGACTGATTTAGCGGAGGGACACTCCGCCCCCCTCTCAGCTGATCAAAACATACGTGCTAGCGGCTTCAGATGTTGCCTGTAGCTACGTATAACTTTTATCAAGTATCATAACTCTTCTGTTTTGACTGTCAGCGGTGTGAGGAAGAGACAATGAAGGAAATTAAAAAAGGGATTATTATGACAGCGCCGATGAAGTCCCATTCAGTTTGGAGTCAAGAGGATACCTGTATGAACCGGACCACAGAGGACGAGTCGCTAAAGACGGTGACGAACCCACCGAGAGGAATATAGAGGAAACATCCATGGAGCCTGGACATCAAGATAGAGAAGTAAATAAACAGTGGGGCGAATGTTTGACCTGGGAATATGTGATATGGACGGCAGTATTACTCGTCAAACGGACTTTCCTTTCCCTGAGTTTTGTGGACATTCTTCAATTTCCCGAAGATAAACTGGAAAAACGTCCCAGGCCTGAAGGACCTAATGACAGTTTCTGCTCAAAGTAAGTAATAATGATCTGTCAGAGACAAATAAGCAGAGTAGAGGAGGCTGTTCGTTGATCATAACAATCTGTCAGGTAACAGAGATGCATTCACTATACTGTGTAACCGCATGCCCTCGTTACGCAGAGGAATACGGTGAAAGCTGAGTTCTTCATGATGCACATCTGTTTCTGAATCAAGGGAAGCATCACAAACACCCATCTCAGCAATATTTATCTTATAATGTGCTTTTAATTAGTCTAAAACAGCCATTCAAAGCAGCTAGCTAACTACGGCAGAGTGATTTAGCGGAGGAACACACGCCGTGAGTCGGCTCAGGTCCGGATAAACTTTAAATTTCCGAAAGGTTTATGCACTTAAAAAAATGTACATGTAGCATACTGTTAAACTATGGTATTACTTTTTGATTTGAATTCTTGTAGGCAGAGAAAATAGCCTTTACCTCCGGTACGGTACTTTTCTATTAGCGTCTTTTCTTCGTCACCGATGGTCACAGTCTGTGGCTTTCTGGTGGGGGGAGAGAACTTTCTACTGTATCTACTGTCCTTAGTGACCATATGGAGCTCATACAACCCCACTTCAAAAATACTGAACTATCCCTTTAACTCAGTTTGAAACAGCAGGGGGCGATATGCACGTAACTGGTTACCAAACCTGCTGCGGAAGAGAACGAAGAAAAGGCTATCATGGTAACCATTTCCTACACCAAACAACCAATGTTTATGTTTCGCTCTATTCTACATTTTCCTTCAAATGTGCTTTCTTATCTTGTTTGAGACGGCATCAGCGACCTTCTGGACCCTCGTAAATCATCGCAATCCTCAACCAGAATAAACGAATCGACATTCATTAAGCAAAAGATTCAACCACGGGATTAACAGGAAGTAATGCATCAAAAGTAGATCAGTTCGGACCACTTTGTTTCACACCAGTGAAACCGCACCAAATGTAGGGAGATGGAGCGGATCGAGACCACCCCTTCATGGAGGTCTTGGACCGACTGATTTGGTGCACACCAAAGTGTGGTGGTTGCGTTCACATTGATACTAACGTACCAAACCCTGGGCCAAAACTTCTTTGGTGCGCACTAAATGTGGTTGGTGTGGAAACACCCTGAGAAGTCTGTGTGTTTTGTTTATAAGGGATATGTATCGTGAGTATGATCTATTCTGTACTAGCTTCTGTTTGTCAGCAGGCTTGAACGTAGTATCCTGTCTTAGTGTCCTCATGTTGGGAGGGCCCGGTATGAACTTTTCATCTGAGCTTTCAGTAGGTTAAAAATAACCAGGAGTCAAAATAAGTGGACGCACTTATTAAAACATTTACCATTTTGTCTTGACAAACAGATAATCAATACCTGCTCTAATTGCTGCATTAATTTGCAGAAATAACTGGAATGGGGCCTTAATTGGGGTTGTCAGCAGCAAGAGGTGAAGAGAGATTATTTTAAAAACAACTCCTTAAAAGTTTAAGATGAATTATTGATTTGAAGATTAAGGTGAATCACTGTTTTAAAGTCCACATTTTTATCAATATTTTCAGGCTGGAATCTAGAAAACACCCAAACAAACATCTCTGCTTGTGTAATTAAAGATAGTGCTTTATTTGAACTTCTGTTTTGGGTTAATGCAGATAAATATCCAAACGCAGGCTTTAACCTGCTGTATTCATCCTCCCTCTCTGACCTTTCACCGTGATAACAAACAGGAAACAGCGTTATAGATTTGAGCTGTGGCCGGCGCTGCCTGAGGGATCGATGCATCATACTAATAAGTAAAATCTGCAAGCCCCAATTATTGCGTGTCATGTTTACCCGGCCGAGTGAGTAATCGTCCAATTTAGTGAAAGCTCAGCGAGGTAAGCGGAGCTGTCGGCTGCTGGTTACAGATCGCACCTTCACACACACACTCTGACACAGAGGACTAATTAAGACCCCAAAAACACACAGCCCAAGACCCCTCTGAGACGGTCTACCTGCAGGGCCTGGACGTGATATCTCGGACAGGAGAGAGCGAGCACATCAAAGTTTGGAGGGAGGCTCTGCTGTGGGCATGCCAGTCATGTTTACAGATCAAGAGCTGCACAAAACGCAGACCAGACTCAAGGAAAGGAGAAACTGTCTTTAGATTGGACTGAAAAATGTTCTAATAACAAATAATAAGCTGTTTATTTAATATTTTACTGTAAACCAAGAAAAAGAACACACTTACCAACAGTATTAAGGCTTGTGCTTGTTATCATATAAAAAAAAAAAATAAAGTCCAGAAAATGCCAACGTGGGAATTAAAGTTAAATCTAAATTGGACCTAATGTTCTAAACCAGGATACCCAAAATTTAGCTTGGGCATCCATGGTCTATTTTATATTCAAAGTCTTAAGGTATTACAAAATATTTCTAAAAAATCTGAGCATGTGCTTGGTTGGTTCGCTCTATAGTGAATTTTTCTTCATTCACCTCAGTTTCTGATTCATGGATAAATTCAGGCACTTCTTGTTTTTTAATTTACAGTTTTTATACCTTTATTTTTTCCCATTTGTGCACCACCACTGTGACACTTTTTTTAGAACACCTTTGGGATGAATTAGAGCAGAGAACACCTTTGGGATGAATTAGAGCAGAGACTGAGAGCCAGGCCTTCTGGTCCAACATCAGTGTGTGAGCTCACAAATGCTCTTCTGGAAGAATGGTCAAAAATTCCCATAAACACTCCTAAACCTTGTGGACAGCCTTCCCAGAAGAGTTGAAGCTGTTATAGCTGCAAAGGGTGGACCCACGTCAGATTGAACGCTATGGATTAGGAATGGGACGTCACTTAATTCCATATGAGAGTCAAGGCAGGTGAGCGAATACTTTTGGCAATATAGTGTATTTTAAAAACAAAGGTTTGTACTGCATTTTGGCCTTCTTTCACATAGATATCATATATTCTGGATAACCCTGGCCAGGGTAATGTGATTAAAAAGTGCTGTTTCAGTAATGTAAAGAGAAAACAGCATTTCGGGCCTGAAACATCACACTTTGCAGGGTGATATCACACTAATGTTTTCATGTGCTGCTGCTATGTCTCTATTTTCAATGTAACAACTCAACCTTTAACATGGTCACACTGACTTCCTGTCCCTATAACTCTGCTTTAAAAACATTCATGCAATACAAATGCCGCCGACATTTTTGATGAGACTTGAGGTTATTGTTACTCCGCCAAGGAGGTTATGTTTTCAGGAGTTTGTTTGTCCGTTCGTCTGTGGACAAAATAACTCAAAAAGTTATGGATGGATTTGGATGAAATTTTTAGGAAATGTTCAGCATGGGAAAAGGAAGGACTGATTCGATTTTGGTGTTGATCCGGATCAGTGTTGAACAGTTGAAGCTGTTATAGCTGCAAAGGATGGACCAACGTCATATTGAACCCTATGGATTAGGAATGGGATGTCACTTAAGTTCATATGTGAGTCATGGCACATAAGCGAATACTTTTGGCAATGTAGTGTATATCAGCCTTTCATGGCCTCCCCTTGGTAGCAGAGTTTGGCTGTTTCCAACCCAGATCCTATTAAATGTCTGGCAACTTTGTACCAATCAATCAAATCAATATTCTACAGATAAAATGAAGATCAAATCTACCTCCTACTCTTTGGAGTTTTCCTGTGAGGGTCACAAGGGAGAAGATCTCAAATCCATAAAACCGTCAGAGTTTCCTCTTAAAGGCTCACGGCTGTGAGTGATATTCTGGGTAAATTTGTTCATCATATTTTAATAACTTTTGTGTTCTCTTGGGATTTAACTCCTCCGCTGGCACCACAGAGACGGTCAGTAGGTCACAGAAGAACGAGGATTTCCAAGAGCTTCCCTGTAAAAGTTTCATCTAAATGTGAGCAGAGTTGGTTCCTGATGAAAGTCCTGCTGTGGAGGCAGATCTGACCCCGTGTTGGCGCTGAAGGGGAGGTCAGGGGTTCATGAATATACACGGCACATATCACGGCCTGTAGCTGAGCACGTCCTCCATAAAAACAAATCAGAGATCACCTCCCGCCTGTCTGCAGGTGTTCTCCGCTACGAGTAAACTTTTGTTTGTCCAAGTCAGACCCTGACCGAAGCCATCGGCTCGTTGATGATGTGCGATGGATCGATGTGCGGTGGCGGCGGCGCCGGAGGACACCTACGTTTCGGTTTGTTCCTGCAGGTCGACCTCGCTGACACGGGGCTTGATGCTTGTTCAGAGGAGGCCGGCGGCTTGTTTTCGCCGAAAGCCAGACTGATCCAAGATGTGCTTCGCACGCTGTCGATATTCTGCCCAGCCTCAGGTATGTGTGTGTGTGGTGTGGACTGTATCAGCATCCTGTGAGTCTGTGAGCGAAGAGCTAGCCTGGAGGATCTCTGCTCAAACTGATGATTTTCTGAAGATGCTGCCGGCGTCCTCCTCCTCCTTTTCATGGTAGTTAGGACGTTAGTCAGAGAAGCTGGTGACACTACATCTGTCAGGAAACTTTACAGTTTTTAACGGACCAAAAGAAACAGGACGTGGCCTCAGTGCAGCAGAGGTGATTTGGAGAAGCTGATGTAAAACTTTGCACAAACATTAACCCGGTGGTTCTCAACTCTTTTCCTCAGAGGTTCGTCTAATTGGACCACTAAGGAGTCAGGGCCCAGGGACCTGCACTCAAGACCATTTTAAACATTCCTGTGCAGAATAAACACACAATTAAACTGTTTACCTGAACAGAAACAGAATAAAGTGGGCTTAAACTTTTGTAAAGCCATGAGAAAGTATGCTCCTGGTGTGTTTTCATTGTTTCATAGGCCTTTTACACCTTATAAGTTTGGTGTGGAAACTCTTTTGGAAACTTCTTGATCTGTTGTGTCGTGGAAACTCAGAAGGTCCAATCAAGACAATTGAACCAAAAAGCAATGAACTGTGGTCTTAACTAAAACAGAAATGATCGAACAAAAGAATAGTTCCTTAACAATATCAAACAGATAGTGGCTAATGTTAGCATTGCTTCCACCTGCTGAAGCATCATGCTGAGGTCAAACTTCACCATTTTTATTTATTGGTAAAAAGCTCTATGTTTCAGAAAAGAGTTTCTAAGTAATTACAAAAAAGTCTCCCTTTTAGATATATGCCTGATGGAAATACACACTTTAAGATGAGTTTTATAGCATCAAAATAGGTTATCTATAAATGCTATTCCTTAGCTTCGCAGTCGGGTCGGACAGGGCTGGACTGGCCTGGATACTCAACTTCAGGAACAAGACAATTAAAACTAGAGCAAATTTATATTATTCAGACACGTCTTAGAGCACCGGGCTGTAAGTAGCCATATATAGCCGGCTACAAAACTACCATACTAAGTTTTCCAAAAATTGCTTGTTGTCACACATCAAAAACTACCACTACGTAACTAGAAAGAGATACATTACCTCGTGGCTTTGCATCCTGTAAGTTGTTGAAAAAAGAAGTTGTAAATCAATGCAGAGTTCTGAGGAAGGTCTGAGCTGCATTCATTAGCATCACAACAAGCACACGCTTTGGCTTGGGTCACGTCTTTGGTGCGTTCCAGTTGTAGTCAGAAGTAGGAATTTCCGAGTTCCAAATAGGAAACTGCAACTGGAACGTCCCCAGAAGTCGGAATTTCCTGCTGGGAACTCGGTGAAACCTCACCACCCCCGAGTTGACAATGGAAGATGGATGCCCCCAGTGTGAACAGTTATTTAGCTCCTGTAATAATCCATTTATTTGCACTTCTGACTGGGGTGTGTCGCTCTAGATCAGCTGTATACATAGTATTGTTAGACTTATATTTACAAAAATGCTGCCATAGTGATAATCACATTCTTCATGTGATATTTGTGAACAACAACACAGGGCGTGCTAACAACAGCTAACAATAGCCTGGTAGATCGGCATGTTTTTTTCAGACTTCAACTGGAACACCGATAAGTCGGAGATGATGTCACTCCCAGTTCCGAGGTTACTGGAACGCAGCATTACGACAGTCGCCACACGTGCTCATGGGTAGCAGAGTCTTAATGTCGCCGGTAATACATTCTCCTCATAACACCTTTAATGAACAACAGATTGCTCTACTTTACCAGACAGATCTGTTGTTATTGGTCATTATGACACATCAACATTAACTTTGTTGACTAATTATTTTCGTCATAGTTTTTGTAAACAACATTTTTCCCCTGAAAAAAGTAGACAGTAACTAATAAAAACAAGTGGAAAAAAACTTAATTAACTGACATTTTCATTAAAAAAATATTTGATAGACCTTATAACCAGACCTAATATGGTCATGTAGGAAGTAGAGAAAAGTTAGGAATATATCCAATCACAGCTACTCTGGTTGTGTTAAAGGTTGGATGAGTTCAGAGGGACATCCAATCACAGCTGCCTTAGCTTGGTGGTGGTGGGATAAGTTGTGGAGCGATCCAATCAGAGCTGCTCTCTTTATGAATTGATATATTCATGTAGAGCAGGTTCACTGTTTGTTGTCAGTTCTGGTATTGTAACTGAGATGCTCTGCCTGGTAGCCTAAATAAAGGTGACTGCATTTCACACAAAGGAACATTTGTTTGTGTTCATTACCTCCGCCAAGGAGGTTATGTTTTCGGGAGAGTTTGTCCGTCCGTCTGTGAACAAAATAACTCAAAAAGTTATGGATGGATTTGGATGAAATTTTCAGGAAATGTTCAGCATGGGAAAAGTAAGAATTTATTCAATTTTGGTGTTGATCCGGATCAGCGTCTGGATCCGCTATGGCGAAAAATGTGATTTTTGTGAATAACTACTGAACTAAAATAGATATCATTATGAATCCAGTTGTTAATGGTATGTTTTCATGGTCAAGGAATCTAAATATTTAGATGAAATAAAGGTAGAACAAATATTTGTGGTGAAAATCCCAATATGAGTGAGGACAGTGGCGCTGGTGGAGGTCTGCGCTCTCCGAATGCTTTTCTAGTTTAGACATTTAGACTTTACTAAAATTCAGTAAAGGGTTATTAGACATTTCATTTTATCCAAGAGTAAAACAGGACTTCAGCAAATTTAAGGAAGCATAGAAATGCCTTACCCTTTACACTTCAGATTTTAGTTTACTACATTTTCTGACAATTTTATTGACTAAAGTATTTTTAAATTTCATCAACGAAAACTAGACTAACATTAAAACAATTTAGATGACAAAATTATGACTAAAACTGAAATATATTATAGGTAAAAGACTACAATTATAACTACATTTTTTTTGTGCTGTCAAAATCAACACTGTGACACATTACACAAGACTATGTGTGGCCAATGGGCCTGAACCCCACAGTGCATGAATCACGTGCATAAATCATGCCATCTGACCGGCACTAATTCAGCCTTATCTCTATTTTAAGGCTCAGTATTCTTCCAAACATCGGTACAGTTGTCACTTGGAGCTGCTTGTTGTGTATTTCTTGGTTATTGTCCATGATGAGCCAGGTAGATGGAACAAAGAACAAAAAAAATGAAAATGTGGGAAAATGAAAGGAGAGGAACTGAATGACCCAACCAGAGCTCCAACCAGCGATTGAAATTTACAGTTTCATTAAGAAAACACCAGCCTGCTGGCACACACTGATTCAAAGGGAATGAGATCTGACACTATGATTGGTTTTGTATGTTGAGAGCTAAACTCTCCGTGTGTGGAGCAACATAATCCATCTTCATTGAGCCCTGCGGCTGGTTTGTGCTTGGACTGTGAGCTATCAAAAAGCAAAATGTAAATGTACAAAGCCCAAACTGCCACACACCAGGTGCTTTTCGATATAACCCTCTTGACCCCGTCATAAAAGACCTCTTAACCTCTCTTTCTTTTAAAAACTACTTTAGACGTCCTTGTTTGGTCTGGCCTTTTCTTAATATATTTTGTGTGCTGTTTTCTTTTATTGCCCCTTGTAAAAATTGCTTGTATTGTTTTTATTTGTTTTGTGAAGCACTTTGTGACTTTGCTGTTCTTGAAAGGTGCTATATAAATAGACTTATTAATAATATTATTAATATTATTTCCCAAATATATGTATATAGCTACAGTAGGGGTGCAATGATACACTTAATTCACGGTTCGGTTCGATACGTTTCTGTCACGGTAATATACGTTTTCCATCCAAAATGTGAGAAATTTCAATGCCTTTTTTACGTGTGAGTTGAAACAAATGTTGGTTATTCTAATAAACCAGAGTACATTTTCATTAAATTGAATTAAATGTAACTCTTGCAGCTCAAACAGGCTCATTCTTCGGTGCATACTTAGAACCACAAAAACAAAAACATCACCATGTAAAAAAAAGAATAAGTAAAAACATAAATGTATCTAATAGAGAACTCACACATCTTATGTGGTGCATTCTTAGTAAATATTACAAAGAACGAGCTATAAGTGTATCAAGTGTCCGTACCATGTCCTGAAACCCGGCGTTATCCACAACAGAAAAGGGTCTCATGTGGACAGTAATAAAAGTAGCTATGGCCCAGTCGATTTCCTTTGCCCTCTTTGAATCATGTGCTAATGGCTGTCTAAATGACCCAGGTAAAGACTGTAGCATGTGTGCTGCTTGTTGTTTCTGTCTGGTTCCACTTGTTTTAACACCGGGATGATGTCGGCGTTTGTTTAGCATCGTGTTGCACTTCCGACATGCTGTTGTGTTTTTGTCCACGACACGTTTATCATCAGGGTCAAACTTAACACGGAAGCCAAAGCAGTCCCAAACGCCAGATCTGAATGATAGTGGAGGGTCTTCAATTTCAGCTGAAGGTAAAGCACTCGCCATGTTGCAGCGCCCTAGCGTATGTAGCTTCTTCTGTCGCAGCTGATCTGTGCTTGACAATGCAGCACGGAGTAGTCGAACGCAGATTCTCTGAACTTTCAACGCATAGCACCTCATCAGAAGTTGATCAAATAAATAAATACAAAATTGTGTATTGTTTGGTTCATAGGGTGTACTGAACCAATGCCACTGTATCGAATGGTTCAATACAGATACATGTATTGTTGCAGCCCTGGTATATATATATATATATATATATATATATATATATATATTTTTTTTTTTTTTTTTTTTTTTTTTTTTTGAGTCCCTTGATTAGAGATTTTATCAGCACGAAAATATATACCACCAAAATATGCATGGAGAGGGTAAGAGCTGATAGGGAGCTTGTTGCATCTTGAATTTTGCCTTAATATTTGATACTAAAATGGAAACAAACTTCCATTTGCCAGGTTGATCTCAAAATGCCCAGTTTATTGTGGACATGTTCCAACTATCAGAGTGGTCAGTGGTCTTTACCGCCACTTTTGATTGACAGGCAATGAGATCAGGGGGGTAGAGAGTGCTGGGGCGATATTCCAGATTCTTCTTAAATTGGCAATTAGCTTTAATGAGAGCTTTAATTTTAATGAGAGGCTCGCAGATCTTTTAGTTCATTTGGTTCACTTCATGCGTGACCCCCTCTCCGTCCAAGCCCCACCCCCGCCTCCATGTTAAATGGACTCGTACATCGTTTTCCTACCTCTCCTGCCCTTCAGCTCCACCATGACAGCCCGTCTTTTCCACTCGGACAGACGACGAGCTGAGGCCTGTTGGCTAACACTGACCCTCCGTCCAATCAGAGTTGATTACTCAAACACCACCCCCACCCCCCCTACTCCCTCCTCTACTTTAATTTCTTAATTTATATTTTTTCCACACAAACGTCAATCCATCTTATTCTAATGAAGCTCGGATCTCTCCGCGTTCTGGAGCATCCGAGCGGTAATGATCCTCAGGCCACAGCGCCGGCCTCAATTAGGTTATCAGTGGACTCAGGGAGGGTGGAGGGATGGAGTAAGGGCAGGGGGGGAGAGGGATGGCGAGCTTGATGGAGGATCTTTGATATAAATTGTGTTAATGGTTTTAATCTCAGAGAGCAGAGCGGACGGAGGAGCCGGCCACAGGAGGTAGATGAAGCAGAAAGCTTGGTTTTGATGAAGATTAAGACAAACCTGATCATCCAGAGCATAAAGAGGAGAGCCACAGCTGTCTGCTTCTCTAATGATGTTTTTCAATCCTACTAAAAACTGAATAAATATCTAAAAAGGCCTGTCGATTAAAAGATGCAACAAAAATGAAGACTGAACTACAACCAAAGAAGTTTATTTGGAACAAATGAGCAGCTGTTCCTGGGTTTATTTTCCTGCTGCCTTCTTGTGCAGATGTTTGTGTATTTTCGGTATGTACTGTTGATGTCCGCCAACAGAAAGCAGAAAAGGGTGGTCTTTAATTAGCAAGATTGCACACATAAATGCAGTCATCATGTGACCTGACTGTCTAAGACGTACTGGGATTGCTCTAAGACTGCAAGGGAAGCTCGGCTTCCCCTAAAATGTCCCCAAAAAAGTGTTGATATGTCCTGCTGTGTGTTCATTTCATTGACTAAATATGCGCTAGAATACCTTCATCTTTTGTTCAGAATCAGCAACTTATCACAGGTAACTGGAGCGACTTCCTTCTCATTCATCCCCGCAGCGTCTCAGCGCTTTAACACAGTCGGACGCTGAGCGTCTTCTGACTTCGATGGGGAAGCGTAGAGTGGGTTGTTCCACTGTGGAAACTGGACGGTCATTGGTTAAACGCTGGACTTTGCCCCGCCCATCGGACGCTCAGCGTCTCTGGGGGTCTATGAGGCAGTGGGCTGGCCTGGACGCTCAGCTTCTGCATGATGATTGGATGATCTGTCTGAGGCCGAATCCCTTTTTGATTGACAGAGAAATGAGCCAATCAGTGATCTTTAAGTATAACCCTCCACCGGAGCATCTTCTAAGTTTTACATTCAGTTGTTCTGGAGAGGAGCTTCTCCTGTTTAAAGAGGCTCAAGTCTTACACCCACAGCACAATGGGCCGAGGCCGTTTAAGCAGTCTAGCTCTGCTGGCCATTGAGAGAACACTGGTAAAATCCCTGGAAAAGACACCGAGTTGGTACAACAGGGCTACAGATCATTTTCTTGAAAAGGAACGGAGGGTAGGATTTACATTTAAATAAATAAACAAATTTATGATGTAGGCCGGAAAAAAATGAGCTTCCCCTCCTTGACTGACCAGCAGCCGCCACTGGTTTGTGCAGAGGTGAAAGTCAGCCGGAACACACCGGAACGCCGTGCCAGTATGAAATATACAGACCTCTTCTACGCCTCTAAGAAGAGGAGACGCTGAGGTGGACAGTCAAGACAGGAAGACACCAGATAACATGCGAGTAGTCGCGTCGTTCATGTCCGCATGTGGTTTACTCGTGCGTTGGTGCTGTGCGTCCGTGTGTTCCAGGTCTGTCTCTCTACGATTAAGGATTATTCCATTGGCATTTCTTTTGTGAGGGAATTTCGGGAGCTCTTTCTGGTCGGGAGTCCTTTGAGCTGACTGGAATATCCACCTAGGAAGACTGACAGACCGACCTTAAACCCGACTTTGGGAGTATGCTGACTATTGAACGGCACTAAGACGATAAGGTTATTATTTCTCTTGTGTTGTGTTGAGAGTGAGTCCGTGGGAAAACCCGGACTGGATTCGCGTTACAAATTTCAATTAGCTTTGGTTTGAACTGGACTGGGCTGTGTGGGAAATTTATTTTGAAAACCCGGAACGGACTTTTTATTTTGAAGGAACTGGACTGAACTGAATCTGCACATGCACACACATCCCTTGATTTTGTTTCTTTATTTATGCCATGTTTTTCTTGCATATTGCATTGAATTTAATTAGAAAAATCTACTTTGCCTTGGCTTTTCTTTCTAGTGATTTTGCATGATATTACTTTGCTTTGATTTGCATGGATTATTGATGACATTTTGATTTGTTTATTTTTTATTTTATTTGCACCATAAGTTAGAAACTATTACATTGGCATAGAAATAAAAAAATGCAAGATAGTGCTGGAGAGGTGAAAAAAAAAACAAAGTGGGCTTATCAAAGATACCTCCCCAAATAGAGTTAATAATAAAAATATAAGAAGAAAAAGAAATAAAATTTAATAAAATGAAGTAAAGTCAAAATAACTCAACAACAACAAAAAAATGTGTTTGTGCGGGTTACTATAAAAGGTTTTGTTTATAGTTTTGTCACTCCAGACTAAACCTGTTACAGTAGATTATATGTAAAGTAAAACAGACATAGAAGCTAACACAAACAGACCCATGGACAGAGTCACGGAGAGTCACCAATTTACACAGTCACCAGCTGAACCAATACATCAAATGGTCTTCTGTCATTGGCTACATTTACTTTTGTCTGTACAGTCATTATGACACATTATGTTGAAGCTTCATCTTTGTTTGGTGAAACCACTAAGACATAAAGTTTGTAAAAAAAAAAAAAAAAAGCAAAACATTATCAAGGATTTGATGTTTACCTTAATTTTTAATTTCAACAGTGCTGCCTCAAAATTCAACATTATATATCAGGATGGACTAACATTTGGAAACTTCAGGGCAAACTGTGATTAATGGATAAACAGCAGTGGAGGTGTTTGTTAATCACCCTGAAAGCTTCCAGCCCAATGATGGATTTGAGCATTTATTGACGGCCAAACTGTCTCACATGTAATTTTGGGGCTTTGCCTTGTTGGACTGTGTCTTCTCAAACTTTGCTCTTTCTTATCCACACCAGCATGTTTCCCCCACTTATCTGTTTCTGCCCCTCTTCAGTCCTAATCTGTGTGCTAAACACATGTAAAATGATATGCTGCATGATGATGATTTATTCATATAGTGAAAGACTCATAGTCAGCTGTAAATATTTCTAAACAGGCCTTCAGGTTGAATTGAACAGAAACAGTTTTGAATGTAAACACGCTGAAACCTCCCTCACAGCGGGGGGTATTTCCACCTCCTGCTGTGATAATTATCAAACCATGATTAAGGGTTATCACTTCTTCCTCCCACACAGTGATGGAAAAGCAATTCCAGTGGGACTGAGAAAAAGCATGAACGTATACGGAGTATGTCATTTATGTGAGGAGACTCCTCCAGCATACAATGAGTACAATGAAGGATTAAGACCAAGGAATTCTAAATCACTAACTAACAAACAGTGAGTAAATTCAAAAGTGGAACAAATGGAACAAAAACCAAGACTCAGGTTTGGGATTAAGTCTGGTCTGCACACGAGAAGATTTTCACATCAAACTGATTTAAAAAACAGAAGAGACCACAGAAGATTTTCAGCCCAGTTGTTGAACCGCACACTTTCACATTCCACCCAACAAAGACCTCACACCTGCTCAATGAAAAAAAAAAACTTTAACAGGCAGATGAACAACAGTTTGCATGATCAAGTTTGACCTCGCAGGGAAAACAAACATGGAGTTTGATCAACTTTGTCAGCTGGCTGTTCTGTTTAGCAAAACATAAAAAGACAGAAACAGAAAAGCAAGAAAAGAATCGGAAATCTCTAAAATACCAGCTAAGGAGACGAAACAATGCGTTTCAAATCTTCTGCTGCCATGTTTTCGTCTTAGACCAAGGGCTACACAGCCTTTAATACGAAGACAGACCGCGACCTCACTTGAAATGAAGGGGTATGAGGATTTCCCATAATACACCAGGACCGCTGACAGAAAGATAGAGCAGAGACCGAAGGAAGCAAATAATTCTAAGTGATAATTAAATCATCAAGTAAATATCAATCATGCTCTGAATTGTTGGCTGTATTTTAAAATTTCTTGTTATGACAATCTAGCTTTCACAGCTGTAGCTAATGCTATTATCACATCTACCTACGACACAGTCCACGAGCGACTTTGGGGGATGACGAAGTGGGAATCGAGTGTCATCTCATTTCTTCAGAGCATGTTTTCACCCCTTCCCTTGGCCCTCAAAACAGTACAGCTGAGGGGAAGGGCTAAGGGTACAATTCTGGAGTTGCAGCTTTAGAACTCTATGAATGAATGTGAAAATATGTGAACATCACTTCTGCCAAGTTTGAGTCTGATAAAGTGATGCAGAGCAAAGTTAGAGAGGTTTTACTACAGAGTGGTCAGGCCCAATCTTGGCACAGTTTGGCTCCATTAGTCCCATTTGACATTTCTGATATACCAAACTTTAGATTTCACTTTTATGTCACTTTTGGTGTTCATTACACTGAATTACAAAAGGTTTTATCTTTTTCTACTTATCTGTGGTAGTTTTTGACTGTTTTTGAAAAAAAATATATAAATGATAAATTTTCTTTTGGGGAAAAATTAAGTTGATCTCTCTACATTTTCCCATTCAAATAAATCCACACAAAGCAACCCAAGTTTGAATCAAAGTGAAACAGATTTGGATATTTGATAATTTGTTGCATTTGGTGTGTGTTAAAAAGCGTATATAGTTGTGTAGCTGAGAATGTCCTGTTTAATTTGATGTGCAGCATGGTTATATTTCAACATGAACAGTTCTCTTTTTCTTACGTTTCTGTTGGAGAGCGTGAAGCTTTCCTTAAATCTGATACTTTGGGGCTGAACAGGTTAACATAGTGAGCATGTTTTTGATCTGTGGGAGGAAGTTGGAGTTCCAGAAGAGGAACCCACACATGCACCTGCGAGGCACGAGCACTACCCGCTGCGCCACTGTGCCACCCGGATCAGGATCACTCCACTGATAGGTCCAAGAGGAGCGTGTCTCCTGCAGCTGCTGGGTATGAGGTAGAAAATGTCAGAAACACAGAATCAGAGTCATTTTGTTTCTGTGCCTTGGGTGTAAGCAGAGGCACAGACATCCATCAGAAATGTTTGTCCCTGCTGAAGCATCCTGCTGTAAACACAGATGTTTATTCTGTAGCTTTTAAACCATCTTTATCATTAAACAAAACAAAGCTGATCCGACACCATCATGACGGCTCCTCCCGCAGGCAGCCTGAGGGTTGAAAGAAGACGCCAATTACTCCCCTGCCCCGTTATGTTTGTCCAATCAGGTGTGAGAATGGATCCTGCTGCTGTCTGAGTGGAGAACAGAGCTGTCAATCAACTCCTAATGATGTCCATGTTGAGGAATAAAACTTCTCCAGACTGCAGCAGAATGAGAAAGTGTTCACGTCAGGAGATTTCGGCTGTTTTTGTTTGTCTGCACGGGTGCGAAACACGCCGGGGCAGAATACCAAGACATAAACACATTAGTATACCGCTGCATATCGTAATGCGTCCCTGACATTTCCTCCCAATTACTCACTAATGCTGCATCCACAGCACAATGTCTCTGCATTTATCACTGGAAATTGATGCAATTTATATTCATCTGGCACAATGACACAATAGCACAGTATGGGAATGGATTCCCTACTTCAATGGAAACCAGCGAGTGTGAATGGAAATGGTGAGATAAGATATTTAAGAGGCAGCAGCAGACGACGGGAGATGAGATTTAAAGGCTTAGAGAGGAAAAATACGTCCGTTTGGATTTAGAGTCTCTCATTTTCAGGCTTTAAAGTGTTTTTTATACGTGCAATTTGGAAATACTTTTAAATACCTACAAATTTGGTTATTATTTTACTTCAGAACAGATGTTCGGTTATTTCTTTTTATTTATTCCAGCATTCAAGACAAAGATTTTTTCATCTCTCTTGATCCATTTACTCGTTTTCTGATGACGCACAGGGTTACACACATGCAGAGGTACAGGTATTTGTTTACAAAAAGGACCAAAGTTAGTTTAATAGCTCTGGTTTTACTTCGGTAATGCAGTCAAATAGTGAATTTCCACCATGTGATCACACAGTTTGTTTATTTCTCCTCTGGTGAAGCTCCAACTGAGCATAACCGATACGATAGCTTTCATACGGACTCTGGAAACCACTTAAGGGCAAAGGGTGGAAACTCAGCCGGATTGCAATAAGGCTATGTGCCATCCCAATAGATTATAGATTACTGTCAATAAATATTTATATTGGGCCAGAGGAAGGTGCACATTCCTCTTACCTTTATACCTTTTTATGGAAAATCTGGATAAATTGGTAACATAATATCACACAATATTAATCTTGTACCTATGTCCTTGATATGCAACTTTTTTTTGCTATTTTCTATGCATGGCATTTTATTTTCTTATCTGTTCCTTCCACTATGTCCAAAAGGTCTTATGGTTTGGCTTGTGGCTGTTTTAACTTGTGACAGCAGGTATGTTAGGAAAACTGATAATCTGGATTAAATTAGGTTATTAAAACCTTGATAACTGTATACTTTTGCTGGTTTCAACAGCTGTTGTTATTATGATAACCACAGATGGGTCACCAGTCAACATGGTCACTAGAAAAACTAGAAAGCACTCGGAGACAAAGACCTCCGCCAGCACCACAGTCCTCACCCATATTGTGATATTCACCATAAATATAAGTCCTACCTTTATTTCATCTAAATATTTAGATTCATTGACCATGAAAACATACCATTAGCAACTGGAATCATAATGATATCTATTTTAGTTCAGTAGTTATTCACAAAAATCAAATTTTTCATCATGGTGGCCAGACGCTGATCCGGATCAACACCAAAATCAAATCGCTTCTTCCTTTTCCCATGCTGAACATTTCCTAAAAATTTCATCCAAATTGATCCATAACTTTTTGAGTTATTTTGTCCACAGACGGACAGACAAACAAACTCCTGAAAACAACCTCCTTGGCGGAGGTAACAATAACCTCAAGTGTCATCCAAAATGTCGGCGGCATTTGTATTGCATGAATGTTTTTAAAGCAGAGTTATAGGGACAGGGAGTCACTGTGACCATGTTAAAGGTTGAGTTGTTACATTTAAAATAGAGACATAGCAGCAGCACATGAAAACATCAGTGAGATATCACCCTGCAAAGTGTGATGTTTCAGGCCCAAAATGCTGTTTTCTCTTTACATTACTGAAACAGCACTTTTTAATCACATTACCCTGGCCAGGGTTATCCAGAATATATGATATATATGTGAAAGAAGGCAGTACAAACCTTTGTTTTTAAAGTACACTATATTGCCAGAAGTCTTCACTCACCTGCCTTGACTCTCATATGAACTTAAGTGCCATCCCATTCCTAATCCATAGGGTTCAATCTGACGTGGGTCCACCCTTTGCAGCTATAACAGCTTCAACTCTTCTGGGAAGGCTGTCCACAAGGTTTAGGAGTGTTTATGGACATTTTTGACCATTCTTCCAGAAGAGCATTTGTGAGGTGTTCTATGGGGTTGAGGTCAGGACTCTGTGCAGGCCAGTCAAGTTGATCCACACCAGACTCTGTCCTCCATGTCTTTATGGACCTGCTTTGTGCTCTGGTGCACTGTCATGTTGGAAGAGGAAGGGGCCAGCTCCAAACTGTTCCCACAAAGTTGGAGCATGGAATTGTCCAAAATGTCTTGGTGTGCTGAAGCATTCAGAGTTCCTTTGACTGGAACTAAGGGGCCAAGCCCAGCTCCTGAAAAACACCCCCACACCATAATCCCCCCTCCACCAAACTTTACACTTGGCACAATGCAGTCCCACAAGTATGGTTCTCCTGGCAACCTCCAAACCCAGACTGGTCCATCAGATTGTCAGATGGAGAAGCGTGATTGGTCACTCCAGAGAACGCGTCTCCACTGCTCTAGAGTCCAGTGGCGGCGTGCTTTACACCACTGCATCCACGCTTTGCATTGCACTTGGTGATGTGAGGCTTGGATGCAGCTGCCTCGGCCATGGAAACCCATCCATGAAGCTCTCTGCACTGTTCTTGAGCTAATCTGAAAGCCACATGAAGTTTGGAGGTCTGTAGTGATTGACTCTGCAGAAAGTTGGCAACCTCTTCTCACTATGCGCCTCAGCATCCGCTGACCCCGCTCCGTCAGTTTACGTGGTCTACCAATTGGTGGCTGAGTTGCTGTGGTTCCCAAACACTTCCATGTTCTTATAATCCAGCTGACAGTTGACTCTGTAGTTGTTGGCTAAAAGATAAACTATGCAGCTCAGCTCTGATTGAGCTCGTAGGACTTTTTAAACCGGGGTTAAAGGTCGTGTGATCCTTGTATGCAAATGCCCCTCAGTGCACTGCTTCAATGCCTGATGAATATTCATGTGGTCATTGTTGTTCTGGCTTTTACTGAAACTTTCCGTGCTGTTATTTTGGACAAGACTCACTTAAAATCTGAATATGACTTCAGTAAAGCTATCCTAAAAAATGTCAATGCTGTTGTCGTGTTTGCCTTCCTTAACAGACACGAGGCTTTGTCAATCTCAGCATCATGTTCGAAGGCTGAAGCCGGAACATTTATCACAGAAAAACAACACATTTTTACTTCAAACCCAAACCAAGGTCTGACCCCATGCTTGTGTTTTTTTGTTATTAGCTGCTTCTTAATGACTCTGACATTGTGAACCTCCGTGTTGTTCTGGAAAAGCTGTTTGTGTGCTGTGTACCCAGAAGTAGCTGCTCTTAAATATGGACTGAATAATGACTTGAGCGGCGGCCTGCTGGAGAATTTTCTGAGTCCTGTCATAATCAAAGCGGGAGGATTTGTTCTGCCCGGGCGTATCGAGGCCTGAGCCGAGAGAAGAGGAGGAGGAATGAAAGAGAAGCTGTGAACACACTGTTGGACTGTGACACTGCTGCTGCTCCGACACCGCCGTCTCCGGATAAATTTGCAAAGTGTGTTTCCATCAAATATGACCCCGCTGCTCGCCAATTATCTCAGCAGGACTGCATCGCCTCAGCGGCCGAGGTCGACCCTGTCTGTCAGCCGCCGTCCGTCCTCCTCGGCTGACGGGGGCAGGGGGGATGTAAAAGCATGTCTCCATCGGAAAATAATCACTCCCAGAAAGCGTGCAATCTGCAGGGGGAGAGGTCGGAGCTTCCGTAAACACACGCCGCCCGGCTGGCGAGGGCTGGCCCGGTCACCTGCTCCTCAGAGCGAATGAGAGGCTGTTTGCTTCCTGTCGGCGTGGGCCGCTCTGTTGTCTTCACGGTGACGGGAACAGGTGGAGCGCTCGCCGCCACAGGCTCGACCTCGGCAGGCTTTTCACCAGGAGCAAATCTGAGGCTGTCACAGAGAGCCGGGAATACTCGACACTGTGGGCGAGACCATAAACGATCCTTTAAGTTACAGGACGACACACGTGAGGGAGGACGGCTCAGCTCTATAGGAAGCTCTCCTGCAGGAAGATGTTAATATTTGGGCTGGGACTATTCACTTTTCTTCTGATTCGATTTCTTTTTGGGCATTTTGTGCCTTTATTGATAGGAGAAAGAGAGTGGATAGGCTTGTGTCAGGGGGTGAGAGTAGGGGAAGACTCTGGAAAGTGGTCACGGACATGCCTGGTTGCTAATCACTCCGCCAAACCAGCACCCTGTGTTTTTTGGTATTTTCTAACAGTGTTTTGGCGCATAATTACCTCCGCCAAGGGGGTCATGTTTTCGGGAGAGTTTGTTTGTCCGTCCGTCCGTCTGTCTGTGAACAAAATAACTCAAAAGGTAATGGATGGATTTGGATGAAATTTTCAGGAAATGTTCAGCATGGGAAAAGGAAGAACTGATTTGATTTTGGTGTTGATCCGGATCACCGTCTGGATCTGCCATGACGAAAAATGAGATTTTCGTGAATAACTACTGAACTAAAATAGATATCATTATGAATCCAGTTGTGTATGGTATGTTTTCATGGTCAATGAATCTAAATATTTACATGAAATAAAGGTAGGACTAATATTTATGGTGAATATCACAATATGGGTG
The DNA here is from genome assembly GCA_036419115.1 of Scarus forsteni. NCBI lineage: Eukaryota > Metazoa > Chordata > Actinopteri > Labriformes > Labridae > Scarus > Scarus forsteni. The sequence continues at coordinate 36,889,588 of JAZDUH010000383.1, forward strand.
AGGACTGTGGCGCTGGCGGGGGTCTGCGCTCTCCGAATGCTTTTCTAGTTAATTACTGTAAGGATATTACAACAACAGTAATTCGCCGCATCACTCACCACCAACACTGCTCTACTGTTTTAGTTTTCTTTTTCAAATAAAAAACTTTTTTTTTCGCACCTGTTGCTGATTGATTAGTGACACACTGATGAAAAATGGGGTTGGACAAGAAAAGCCGAGCTTCTTCTTACTCCATTTCAAACATCAAACAGCTTTAACACTTAAGGAATTTCTGTAAATAATGTTTTCTTTTTTGTTGTTGTTTTGTTTTGTTTTTTTTAACTTTATTTTTTTTTTTTCAAACACAGATGTTTGGAGTGGGACAAAATATCACATCATCATCATATAACACACATATTGTTTTAAGTACATTTTACTGCAATAAGAGGCAACAATGATGTTTCCACCAAAACAAACCCTTATAGCCAGAATTAAATGTATTTCTTATATAGCTGTCCTCTAAAATAAAGCTGTAGAAGATCAACATAAAATTTAGATAAAAGCCTGACTATGTCTGTAGGTTATAACAATTATGGTTAGACAGACTGTTTTAGGCTGCATTATTACCATTATTAGCATTATTATTACAATTAGCACCATCATGGCTTTTATCACAACTTTTTAATCTCTGTTTTTATGGGTTTTGTATTTTTATATTATATTTTCTATATTTATTTATTTTGATTTTTATCCTTTATTTTAAATTTGTAATTATTTATTTTTATTATTTTATTATTTGAAGGAAAACACTATTCTTACTAAGTGTTTAATGTACTTTATTTTGCTTGTAAGTGTTCTTTTAAAATTTTACTGATTTTTATGCATTGAGTTTGTTTTGATTTTAGTTTACTTTTACTCTTCTCACATACTGATGTCATGTTTAGGTTGTGCTGCTATGTAAAGCACTTTTGGCTGCATGCATTTATGTATGAAAAGTGATGAATAAATAAACTTGAGTTTGAGTTTTTTATTGACAACAGCTTTAATTAACAGAAGCTCCACCCTTCACGGCTGCACAAAGAAAAGGATGTTCCACGGATGTTGAATCAGTAAATTAAGAGGATATGAAAATGTGGATATCTCTTTATAATAAGGAATTACATCACATTGGAAAACAGCTGGAGTTCACTTGTTTTGGGTTTGCTTATCGACCTGGTTGCTTATTTCATCGGCTAGCAGGAGGATATTTAACAGGCTTTGGTCCACCTGACAAAGAGCAGCGTGAAACAAAACCTAACCAAGAGGAAAATAAAACCAAACCAAGTCCAAACTTTGGTTGCAAAGTTGGCCTTAGACATCAGGAATTAAGTTATCAGATCATCTGGGACCAAACACCCTGATTTCATGCCTGTGGCACAGGTGTTACTCATAATACCGCCACATTGGGCTTTTGTTTTCGACATCATTCCCCCTACAAAGCCAGTAATCAGCTGTTGCATTAACAAAGAAATCAGTGAAATTACTTGTTTTGTTGAGCTCAGAGCTGCAGAATGGAGCCCCAGTTTATGATACAAGCTGCTTTGCATCATCAGAAAATCCTCTAAAACACTTGGAGGGCTAATTATGGGCCGCCAGAGCAAACAAAAGTGCAACAACACAACAGCAAGAGGATCAAAGCGCTCATTTCCTGAGGACTCGGCGTGCTCCAGCACTCCGACTCGAGTTAGGAAGATCAACGGCGGGCACAGAGTCACGCTGCTCATCTGATGCGGCGAGGGCTCGAGTGGGTAAGTAGCGGTTCACGGTCGTACCATTATCCCGCTGAGGGGCCGCTGGGTGATTATAGCCTGTTGCCCCGGCCGCGGGCTGCAGAGCCTCGTTAATACAGCTCTGAAGGTGGGCTAATTGGTGCTTAATTACTGTAGTCGGCCCACCAACAGTCAGCGCGAACAGCTGCACGCCGAGAAGAAACAAAAAGAAGCCGAAAAAAACCTGAGGGATGAATTTGCAAGCAGAAACAGAGCGTCATTCACTCGGCGTTTGTTCTGTAATCGTGTGTGGAAACGGAAAGGGGGGGGAGAGAGGGGTACGGCAGCTCGTTGGGACAAATTGTGAAGATGTGAATTATGGATTTCAACAAGCGCTCCCTCTCTTGATCCTTCTCGTCGCTCTTATGAAACGTTAAAGCAACAGATGGCAACAAAAAGAGGCACACATGGCAAACCGGAGCAGAGCGGATCACAGACCGCCACGTTTCGACTGTGCATTCAGAAACAGAGAGATTAGACCGCCGCAGCGTCCACCGATCAGACCTGCAGAAACACAAAGACCACACCCTCCTCTCTCCTCTGACTCCTGCACTCTCTCTCATTCGATTATGTGGGGCCAATTTGCAGGGAAAGTGTTTATTTGGCAGGAAAGTAAAGCAGCGAGTCAGAGGGGAGGAGGCTGTGTCGCCGGGGTTGTTGACAGGTGTTTTGATTCAGCTGTTTATGGCGTTTAAGAGTGAAGCTGCAGAATAAGAAACAGAACAGCAGAGGATGATTCCTCCAATCAGGAAAGACAGAAGGAACGTTTCAGTACTGTGGTTACTCTGTTTTAAAGAATGGAATCTGAAATAAGGTTGTCATTTGTGATATTATGTCTATTAAAATACACAAAAAAAGTTTGTCGATTTCAAGTTTCCTTTTTGTCTTGCCCTAAAAAGATAAAGTATTGATGTCAGTAGCCAAATCTGTCTGGTAAGCTGTAGAAGTTCAGTTTGTGTTGTTTATTTATAACCTAATGTGACAGATGGACAGTTCCATATTGATAATATTTCACTAATCCATCCGGGAGGAGCCCGGTGAAAATGTTTTCAGGGGCAGAACCTTCAAAAACAACAGCAGCTTGTGATTGAACGATCGTTTGGCTCACAACACTTATCGCGGACCAATCCATATTATAGCGGCTTCCTTTGTCACTTTCGGCACACAGTGGTTTGAAGGGCTTGTACGCATCCCGTGCGTAAGTGTGCCAAACGAAAACCAACGAACGTAACAAATGTCCACACACACTTTTTGTGCCTTTTTATTTGAAGACAGTATTCCATAAATCCATTAATTTAATATTCAAATCCTCCAAACACATACCACGGTACGGTCAAAACCGTGTTGCTTCCCTCCTGTGCGCACCTGGGCTGATTAACCCACATGACTATATGGCCAAAGGACACCAGCCTATACTGGCGCCTACTGGCACAAAATAGTTTTACACCTAAAACAAAAATGGGAATTCTGGCTCCTACACATATTATGTAGTGGCTAAACCTAGCGGCTAACGGTTAGCCTTTAGCTGCTACGGCGAATGGCTGACAAGTGCAAAGAACAGTAAATGGCCATCATTAAAGACATATGCTATGCAGAGGAGGGTCTCCAGTGTGTCCCTGTTGGTCACCACCATAGACTGTAAAAAACATGGACGCCGTGATGCTGGGCTCAAATTGAAGTCTCCACGAAAACTGCTCCCCCTGGTGACTGGCTGCAGTATAGGTCAAATTTCCGTCTCCCCCATTCATCTGGACGGGCCGAAGTGAAACTTCAAAAAATTAATACACCTCGTAGAAATATTTCTCCCATCCGTATGCTGTGGTGACATTAAAGTATTACTGGGCTGCGTGTTCTCCAAGTCCTCTTTTGTCTGAAAAGTTTCTTTTTTATTAGTTATTAGAGGTGGTTAAAAATGACCGCGGTTTACGGCAGTTTCACAATGATTGTGTACGGCGTATGCTGAGGCGTGTTGCGACCGTTTACGACAGCTGCGTCCGGATTATGGCCCAAATTCTCTACTGGTTGCACAATGGCGGCGCCCAGACGAGGGATATTTTGGCTTCAAGTCCGTTACACGGCGGAAGGCGGAGCCACGCTATCCAGTTCTTATAATACATCCATGGTCACCACCTGTAGGATGGTGAAGTTCTCCAGTACGCTGTTCATCATGTTAGCGGCCAACTGTTGTTAGCGGCTAACTGTTGTTAGCTGCTATGGCTAATGGCCAACTGTTTGCCCTTGTTACCTGTAAGGTTGTCGGCAACGGCTACTAGCCGATAGCTTAACTACCTTGAGACTATCGTTTCACATTAATTGTACCACACAGATGTATTATTTAAAACTTTCGTGGGACATGAAGCTCGTCAAAGACAATCCCTATGAGTAAACTTATGAGGTGAGGCACATGTACTGCAGTGTTTTCAGTGTTTTCTCGTGGAAAAACATTTTCTAACATTTTCTGAGACAATGCCATCTTTACGGAAAATTATTCAATAAGAAAAGTTTTTCTGTGCTCCTGAAGCCTTCAGGAGCACAAACTGCTGCTAAGGTTTTTACATTGTTGAGGGAGTTATTCTGGAAACTGTGCAATGTTAACAAATGTCTGTGTTTTCTTTCATCCAGGTATAGGTTTATCCAACCGTGATCGAAGTGGACCAGAAGAAGACCCTCTTCCCATACCTAACGGCTCTTTCAGCTCTGAAAAAGAAACTGAAGAAGCTTTTTGGAGTAGATATCTTCCAGAGTGTGAACCAGTCCAGTTGCTGCTTTGGTTAGCCTTCGATTATGTTAACAAACCCTTAAAATATTTGTGGATCTGCACCAAAATCTACTTGATTCTTCCGTGAGCCAGGACCAACACTGCCTTTAAATCTGAACAAATCTGTTTGGGACTTTTTGAGTCACAGACAGATGGACACATGACAGAACACGGACACACATAACCTCGTTATTGGAGGTAATGAAGATGAATAATTTGGACGGGATCTGGCCGCCACTTTGATTCTAATGCAGCTGTCTCTAATTGGGCTCAACAGGGATTGATGGAGAGCCTGGACAGGTGTCATGATGATGAGCCCACAGTCCACTCCAACAGGAACATCAGGTGAGGAAAGACGCTTTGTTTCCCTCCTGATTCCAGTGAACTCTAAATGAGTTTCTCCACCATGGTGTCGTGAATGTATTTTTATATCTGCAGCCAAATGTCTCACAGGCTTTAATATCCGTGTAGTAGATGGCAGTCTAATTGCGTGCACGCTCTGAGAGCTCTAAAAAAGTGCCAGAGGCCGTCCAGCCGAGGGTCACGCAGCATTACGTGTTATTACAGCTCCTATGGCAACCATTTACTGCAGAGAACATGCTGCTGCATTTGCTGTAATGAGAAATCCATTTGTGGACAAGGCAACAACAAAGCCCTCAATTACCGCCGCCACACTTCCAATCAAGTGAATGTACATTTCTGCAGCAGCAGAAACAGAGCCCACCCCCTCCCCTCCCTCACCTCATATAAACTCCACTGTATCGTTTTTGACAAGGCTGTCTTTGAATCGCATTAAAGACTTCCCAGATTATTATTACAAATGTAAAATTACATCAGCTCGTCCCCGGGCCGCGGTGCTCTGATGTGCGCTGATCACCGCGTTCTCAAGAGCATCTTCCTTCGGATTAGAGGTGCCACTGTTCATAAACTCATCAAAGCACAGCGAGCGCCAGCCCTTTCTCAGATAATGAAAATGTGCCGACAATAACACCGAGGATTAGAACGGGCCTGAGCGAGAGGGGAGGGCGGGGGCTGCAGGAGAAGAAGAGGGTAAAAAGAGATATAATGACAGCCGCCTGCAGCAATTAGATGGCGTGTGTGATCTGGAAGATTCCTCACAGGTTAAAGCGCCGGAATGAGCACCGAATTCCCGCTCAGACGGAGCAGGTGATGATGAAGATGGAGTCGGCCGACTCCGCCCGCATCCTTAGGTCAAAAGTGACGGGCTTGTGTGGAGGAGTAATGGTGCTATTAATATCCACAGAGTGAAATTTAAACCAGACAAGATGGAAACAGAAACAGAGGCGCTCTGTCATCACAACAGGGAGAATAAAGAGGAAAGATTTGTCAGTAATGTGCGTCTGTGACCCTGCGTGCACCCGCTGCTGTCACGTCTCATGAGTGGAAGTGAAGAGTATCTGATGTTAAAAGGAGCTGAAGTCTTAATGCATCTTGGAAGTGTTTAAGACAGATTTAGAGACGATTCTGATCTGTGTCTGTCAGATAAAGTGAATTATTATCATCTTTATGCTCTCATGGTGAAGCTGTGTCAGTAAGCAGACACTGTCTCTGCAGCCTCTGTGACAGAAGCAGACAAATCTTCGGTTTAATCAGGATCAGATCGCTCGTTCTTGTTTTCTTTCAAAAACACTGAGACCATGGCAATGACAATGGATGTCTGCTGCTGCCACAAAAACATGTTTAAAGGGCAATTTCTTCAATTCTTATTGCCAAAAAGCCTTAAAGAGTGGCTGAACCCAGAATTTTGGCTGATGTGCATCCACTCTAACCTGACACGCCAGACGGACAGCTCCATACATCCGCTGCAGAACTACTAATCCATCTGGGAAAGAGTGACTCTTTCTATGTTGTGACCTTCCAGAGTAGTTATGTGTTTTCTGGGTTCAAAATTAATTTCAGACTGAAAAGAGCATTTTGCAGTTTATGAAGCTCTTGTTGAAGTATGTCAGTGGCCAATTGTGCGGTGTTAGCGAAGCAGTACAGAACAGTATCATCAGCATAAAGGTTGGTGTTACAGAGTGATGAAACAGATGCAGTCTCATTGATATATACTGTAAAGAGTACAGGACCCAGAATTGGACCCTGAGGGACTCCCTTTGACAGAGTTAAATATGGGGAGCGAGCATTTTGCACAGTAACACACTGTTGGCTGTTTGATAGGTAATCACAAAACCATTTTAAAGACATTTCATTAAAGCCAACATCACCTAATCTCTGCAGGAGAACAGTATGATCAACAGTGTCAAATGATTTAGTATTGACAACAATATTGTTGACAACCAGTGTAGTAGCAGATACAGTGCTCATTCATCCAGTACTCACGTTCACAGTTGTGCTTTCTCACCCTTCCTCTTTTTTCTTGATTGCTGCATGAATCTTCTAGCTTTTCATGTCAGCCATTTATCAAGCAGAAGTGACGTGGGCCAACTAGCCTCTTTCTAGCATAAGCTAAAGTATGATTGAGAGCCATAAAGCCTCCATATGCCTAGCGAAAGACAGACTTGGGCCATTTCCTTGTTGAGAGATATTGAACTCCTCATTGTCCTTAATCAGAACAGGTCAGGTTTAGGAGCATGCGACAGGTAGGTTCCACCAGCAACCTTACTGCCTATTCATGTGCAGTGAAGTTTTAGGGTATAAGTGTGCAAACCCGAAGGCAAAGGCAAGAGACGTACCCAGTGCCCCAAGAAGTCAGCTTGCATCTCCTCAGCTACTGAACCAACTTTCGAGTTTGTTTCAATTGTAGTGTAATATTGTCATAAAATGTCTTGTCAGTATCATTATTAAGGGTTTTTCTTTACGCATGCTTTTATTATTGCCTCTTTCTTTACGGACTCCCAGTGATGAAAGGTTAAATGATGGTATACTTGTCATTTTGATAATTTGAGTATCTTTATCTGTTTAGAATTGGCTTGAAGAATGAGTTATGAAGAATCAAACTAATACGGCAGATGTGACATTGTCGATATTAATCACTTATTTTGCATAATGTTGGGTTTTATATTAGTTAAGGACTGTTTATATGCCTATATGCTAGGCCTTATTACAGCCAAGTCTTCTATTTTGGTTATTGTACAGCAGCCACAATACTATTCCTATATATGCATTTAATATGTTTATATATTTTCTTGCATATTTAGTCATATATACATGTTTAACATCACCATTTAATGTTACTGTGAGGTTCTTACTGAAAGTAAAATTAAATACAGAATGTTTTAACTTTTCAGGATCTTAAAGTAGTTAGAAATGACACAAATGTGTTTTGGTAGGTTGGCTTGATAATGCTTTATAATCTCACAATGTAGTTAGAATTATTGCACTGTATGGTGTGATGACTTTTTGTTATAATTTTTGGTAACTTTATATGTGTCTAAACACAACAGTCTCACACACTATTAACAGATTATCACCCACACCATAGAGCCTAAATACATGTCTAATGGAGTCCATGGTTTAAAGTTACAACTATTAAACAAAAGACAAGTATTCTAAGAAAGAACATACTGTACTAAATAATCCCCCTGCAGAGAGGGGCAGGAAAGCATGACCATATTTGGGCCTAAAGGGGAAGCCATTTTGAGCAAACCATAAAATAAAGACTGAAATACCTGTGATTGTGATTCAATCTCCTAAATAAATAAAGTTTGGACTCCATAGGAGATTATGTAGGCCTATAAGGGGAAATTACACCTTTGTAATGGAGAATTGAAAGAATGTGACTATTGAAGGGAGAGGAGGAGGAACCCTCCGGAGCCTTCGGGAAGACAGGGGAATCCTCCCCATCAGGCTATAAAACGTGCATACGACAACTTGAGCTTCAGTTGTTACGTCGCAAAGCAACTCCCGTTTGTTACTGTTCACCTTGTAACTTTAATAAATGGCACTTGTCAAAAGTGGAGTTTGCCTACGTTCGTGCTTCCTTTACCCGCGAGAGCACACATTTTCACATCTGTGTTTTATCTTAGCTGCCATTTCCACGCAGAAGTTACTATCCAACTCATTCGGTATTTACTTAAAAAATGAGACATTACACAATCAGGATTTGAACCGACCATCCCCCAGACTCCAGCCCAAACCTTTACAGACTGAACAACACTCAGGCTTATGTTAATAAATCTGATTTAGTTTCTGCAAGGACATAATCAAAATGTTGCTTTGGAAATCCTTGTGCACTCATGTTGTTCCTGAAATGTGCCAGCCAATCAGCAGCTTGTCCTACATAAATTATATCTCATGTTCTTATGCTAAATTTGATTTTTTATCCCCGTCCTTGTCCTTGGATCACGATGCCCACCACCTGCTGCTTCCTGTTTGTAGAGGACTGAGCGAATCAAACGCGCAGAGAGAAGAAGAAGTGCTTCAGCTCTGCAGGAAGACAAACACGCTCATTACTCTGTGAGCTCTGTGAGAAAAAGAAAAACTGAAGCGTCCACTCCACACACTCATTTTAGAGCGATCACGAGGAGGACGAAGGCTGAGGTGGAGAGAGTGGCTTCTGCTTTTGTCTCCTCTCATTTCCTCAAAAAGAGCCAAAAAAAGAAAGAGGAGGGAGCAGACACTCGGAGCGGGATAGTCCCAGCCATTAACCACCGGCTGATTGCTTTGTGCAAAAGGTGCCCGAATGGTGAAGGGAAGGAAATTAGAGAATAATGGGAGGGAGTAATGAAAGAGGATGAAAACTGGCAGCTCGGCTCAACAGGCACAGCTGAAAGAAAAGGAGAGCAGAAGAGACAGAAAGAGACGGAGGAGCGCTGAATTACAAAAGCGATTCTAATTCACAGACACTTGGCTGCAGCAGGGGGACCAGATGTGGTCTACAGTTTTAAATATTTACACCAGACCCTCACGCTTTGTCCCAATATAAGACCAAAGTTTAGGGATGTTGGTGAACTTCAGCTGAGAAGATGTATCGAGCAAAGTCGAGACAGTAGGAGGAAGTTTGTCATGCAAGTTACAGGCTACAAAATTCTGCCAAAAAAGGATAAAACTTTAAAAACAGAGCTGAGCTCAGAGCTGAAGCGTTGGTTGATCTACTTGAGAAAGATGGTATATGTTCAAAGCAGTTTTCTTGATCAAATTTTGAGCATAAGCATTGTTTCTGCAAATGTTTAGTCAGATGAAGACGCAGGCTCCATCCACATGAAGACAAACTGAGGTATAAACGCATACGTTTTTTGCCAAATTTGTGTATCATCCATATGAAGACGGCATTTTGTTGGTCTGTAAACGATCATTTTTGAAACCAGGTTCCAGAGTGGAAAGATTTTGAAAGCCGTATATGCAGCTCCGTGAGTACTGGCTCTCCGCAAGTTTTCAGATACGCTTACATCATAGTTTCATATCTTCATTGACACGCATGCACTACACACGGCAACGACAATGGCGCCGTACGTGAAGCATATGTGCTGATGAAGCTGGTGACCCTACTATCCCTGTTGCAGCAAAATCTCCTTCTCAATCACCACCTAGTTGAACAAACAATTATCGAGGACACATTACGCCACTTTATGATCACTTTATCACAATCTCTGTTTACAACTTTTGCCGCAAGTGCGCATGCCCACTGTTTTTTAGTCTGTTTCTGCTTGTTTTCGCCATATCGTTACAGCGCCCCTAGAGGTCTAGCATGTGTTTTACAGCGTTTTCATACGTATTGAGTGCATTCATGTAGACGCACACATTTTCTGAGACGCCTTCGTCTTTATGATGATCGTTTTGGAAACTGTTAAGCGTTTTGTCTTCGTGTGGACGGGGCCTAAGTGTTATCATGACCGTTCTTGCAGAAATAATGGTCGATGTAAACCAACCACCCTCAACTTTTGACCTCTATAATCAAAGTTACCAGAAAACTCCTCAACATTTCACTATCAAAATCTAGTTGGTGCATTCCAGTGTCGTTTTTTTCTTATGTATGCAAACTTTGAATGAAATTCCAACAAGAAACTTTGAGATACTGAATTTTACAAGCCGACATCCCCAAGGATCCGGTCCAAATTCACTAAATTTACCCATCCATCTATGATCCATGCCAACTTTAAGGGTCTTAAGCTGGGGTACACCCTGTACCAAGCAAATCACAGGGCCGCTTGTACCACTTTCACACTAAAATTAGCAGATCAATCAGCATTTTCTTAACATGGGTTAACTCGCTAACAATCAACAAGTGACTTCTTTCCCGCTGCCAGTAGACCCAGGTCTAATCGGCAGTAGACGAGCTGCATGGCTGTTTTTTTTTCCTCTGGCGCATTAAGATGATGTCATCACACTGATGACAACAACAGCGGAATAAACCATGACCATGTAAACAAGAGGTGGGCAACCTTTATTACCCAGAGGGCCACATAAAACTGTTTTTACCAGCCTGAGGGCCGCATTATGTCAAATTTCCAGATACTCCTGATGGGGAAAAATAATGTCTGATAAACAAAATATGCAAATATTAAGTCGTCGGAAATATAGTACACAAATGTTCATGTAGCATAACAAAAATACAAGCTATCATGAATAGTTAAATGGATTTGACATAGGATTCAAGCTAATTTAGCCAATCTACACATGATTATAGCCAATCAAGCTATTTTCCAATCAACCAAACAATGAGTGTTTTTAAAGCACAAATATTTGACCACTGCAATTTTCTAAATACAGTATTAAGTAACACTTAATATGATGTAGTAATGCTTTATGAAAGAGATTTAGAGACTCTATTACAGCAAAGTTTTTCAGAAGCTTACTTAAAATAATCAAGTAACACAGAATTAATTCTGTTTGGTATCTGGATTTTCTACATTATTGTTGATTTTTTGATATGACTGGCGGGCCACACTTAGTGAGGTGGAGGCGCTGCATGTGGCCCCTGGGCCGCGAGTTGCCCACCCCTGATGTAAACAATGGAAAGGTGTTTAACAGTTTTCCATACTTTTTACTTTCGTCCCTCTTTATTAATGCACAAATTCAGATATTCGAGAACTGATGATATGAAGGGGGATGTTATTTGTTGCTGAGACTGCAAAGAGGCAATTAAGTTACAAACTAAACCAGCGGGATATTACGTTACGCCGACATCATGACATTGGTTAGCAGGTTGACTCAGATGTGATGTTCCCACTAAAGCCGATATGAGGCGAGCTGATAAAAACCTGTGTTCCTGGCAAGGTCAGTCAACCTGGGATGAAATGCAGATTAAGCCCTTTCAAAAGCTTAAACTTTATCTACTTATTTACCTACTGCAGGTTATTTAGATTGCATCTTTAAGGTAAGGTTTGGGTCATACTGATCTCAAGATGTGGGTCATTCCAGGAGCCAATTGCTACCAGGTTTAAAATTTCTTTTTGGGCCAGTCTGAAGAGGTATTAAGGTATTACTCATACCTTTAGGCTACGTTTACACGGACAGTCCTGATCTAAAGACGCAAGGATTTTTCCTTTGCATTTTCAAATTCTACTGTGTTCAGACGACGACGCTGGAGACGTATGGGCCCGCTGTAGTGTGCATGCTGGTTCAGTAGATGGCGGTGTAGGTCTGCAGAGAGGCAGCGTTGCTACAATACACGTATGAAGAAGAAAAACTTTTCACAAACAACAATGGCGAATAGACGCACAGAGACGCAGGAGTTTCTTTTCTGGACAACAGATCAGTTCGGACAACAAATCTGTCTGGATGGTTTTGTCTGGATAACAAACCGAGCACAGTAAGAGGCTCACATGTTACTCGGTAGACGGCCGAAGCTGTTGTTGTTCCTGGTATGCGCGCGCAGCCTTCATCTGAAAGAGTACTGCGCATGCAGTGACGTCAGCTTTTCAACCTGCAACGCTCTGATACGGGTTTACTGTTTAGCTGCATGGAGAGCATTTTGGGAACTTTCCAGTCTGGAGCCCGTTTTCAAAAGTTACCGTTTTCAGACAAGGCCAAAACGCAATGAAAACGTATAGGATTTGACCGTTTTCTGCGCCGTGTAAACGCAGCCTAGGAGTCACCAATTAACTGAATGAGCATGTTTTGATCTGTGGGAAGAAGCCAGAGTGCCAGGAGAGAACTCATGCATGCATGCGTGCCAGGAGAGAACTCATGCATGCACTGGAAGAACAGAAAGGCCCTGACCAACATGAGGATCGAACGACCAACCTTCATGCTCTGAGGCACGTGCACCACTGTGCAGCCCTTAAAGGAATACTACACCCAAACAACGATTTGGCCTCATTTTCTACTCACCCTCATGCTGAACAACACTGTGGAGTAGTTTTGGAACATCTAGGATGCAGCCGGAGATCTGGGGGAATCCTCGCTGTCCACTGACATTGATATCATGACCGGTCAGAGCCGAACAAACAGTGTCATAAAGTCCACAAAAAGTCCACAAAAAGTCGGCAATATTACTCCATACTGCTTTGTAATCCAAGTGTCTGAGCAGGTACGTCCACCATTTACTCGTGACATCATTTAGCACATGTTTATAGCCTAAACAGTACTACTCTGTATTTCTATGATACACTTACGGGTGCCCTCACGGGCGCGGCTGATAAACCAAGCGAATCGCACTCTGCAATAACTAGGGCGTAGAACAAAGAAATCCCACATTCTGCTGTATGGACAGACACAAGAGGGGTCAGCAGAATGTGTGATTTCTTGGGTTCTTTTTCTTGTTCTCGCTCCTAGTTATTGCAGAGTGCGTTCCTTTGGTTTGGTCAGCTGCAGACGTAGTGATAAAGTATTGCACAATGACTACCAAGCAGATATTAAAAAAATCTGATTAAATAAAACAAACAAGAACAAGCTAATAAAAAATCAAAATTCAGGAAAGTTGGTTAAAATAACAAAAAAAAAAAGCTGTTAAACAGAGGCCAAACTACTCTCTTATTGAGTTCAAACCCATAAAATAGAAGTGATCTTTTTAAATATGAAATTCATAAGTAGGTAAGTAAATAAGTAAAGCTCATTAACACTGCATGTATAAGGTAAGATGTGGGTCATTCCAGAGTTTTAGAAGAAGCTTTGTCAATCCAAAATCTTGGAATAAATCCCAAAATGCACTGAGTAGAGTTCAGAATGGAAATGATCTGTTCCTTTACACATGTGAAAAGATGAGCTGCAGCTCTTTGGACCAACTGTGGATGCGCAGTGGCTCCAGTTAGCTCTTGGATAAGTAATTAGCCTAGGGGTTCACATACTTTTTCCACCCTGCACTGTGTTTATTTACATATTGTGTCGAATAAAAACATGAAAACTTATAATTTTTTGTGCTTTACTAGTTTAAGCAGACTGTGTTTGTCTAGTTAGGTGACTTAGATGAAGATCAGAACATATTTTATGACCAATTTATGTAGAAATCCAAGTAATCCCAAAGGATTCACATACTTTTTCCTGCAGCTTTACACTTTTTTGAGAAACTGCATCAACAAGCAAAAGCAGATCTGCTGACCTTGTCTGTTTACTTCTCACCTTTATCTCTTCTGTCATGACAAATATTAACTTGCAGATAGTCCCATAACCTCTTAAATAAAACTGGAATCTAATAAAGGAGGCTCTGTTTGTGTATATTCAGTTTGCTCTTATCAGGGCTCAATCCCAGCATGCCTTTCACCTTGTTATTACCTAAAAATTAGAGCCTCACAGGTCTGCAAATAAACCTGGAAACAGTGCTCTCTTTTTTCAGTTCCATTCTCCTTCCCTCTCCTCCCCCTCCTCTTCCTTTTCCTCATCCCTCAGCAGGTTTAAATTAGCATCCCATCTCCTGCACTCCAGCGTGTGATAACACATCTGATCGGAGCCGGCGTGGAGTCAGAATACTAAACATGTGAGCCGGCGTGTCACTCTGAGGAACAGCAGAGCGACGGCGAACCTGTGCACAGTAATCTCTCTCTCTTCCTCCCCCCCTTTACCTCCTCTGCTGCTTCAAATGCTCCATTTTAACAATTCAGGACATTATTGAGACATAAAACCCTTTTTAGTCTTAAAGACGCTGTGAGGCAGTCGGCACCGCGTCGTGAAAGATGGAGGGTCGTCTCCTGCATGTGTGATAGATTTGCTTTTCTTGGATTATTTTTCAGGTTTCTACGCTCATATTTAGAAAGGGGCAGTGTGGATATTGAACTGGGGAATGACACAAAGAGGGAAAGAGGCCCCAGGATTTGAACCTTGACCAACCAAAGAGGAGTACTGGCCATCTTTTGTCTCCCCTCTTTTAAAAATTTAGAGATAATAAAGCAGCCAACATATTTCCTCGTCATTCTGCTGCTTGAAAGTCAGTCAGCTACCTCCACCAAAGCAACTGTGGCAATATCTTTCACACTTTATTATAAGACTTGATGAACATAAATATGAATCCAGTGTTAACCCTTAAACTCCCAGCTCAACTGTTTAGCAGAGGTCATTAAATTCAGGAATATAAAATAAACATAAGACATCTTTGTTTCTGAAAATTTTTTATGATACAGAAAAAATGGAAACAAATCAAAAGAACTAATATTTTGTTTGTGGGATTTAAAGGTTTAAACGGCTATGAGGAGAATCTATTTCCGGTGACATAAAGACTCTGCTACCCATGAGCACACACGGCGACTGTCGTAAAGACGTGACCCAAGCCAAAGCGTGTGTTTGTTGTGATGCTAATGAATGCAGCTCGGACCTTCCTCAGAACTCTGCATTGCTTTACAACTTCTTTTTTCAACAACTTACAGGATGCAAAGCCACGAGGTAATGTATCTCTTTCTAGTTACGTAGCGGTAGTTTTTGATGTGTGACAACAAGCAATTTTTGGAAAACTTAGTATCGTAGTTTTGTAGCCGGCTATATATGGCTACTTACAGCCCGGTGCTCTAAGACGTGTCTGAATAATATAAATTTGCTCTAGTTTTAATTGTCTTGTTCCTGAAGTTGAGTATCCAGGCCAGTCCAGCCCTGTCTGACCCGACTGCAAAGCTAAGGAATAGCATTTATAGATAACCTATTTTGATGCTATAAAACTCATCTTAAAGTGTGTATTTCCATCAGGCACATATCTAAAAGTGAGACTTTTTGTAATTACTTAGAAACTCCTCATAGCATCTTTAAAAAGCCAAAAGCTACCATTACTGTTAGCATCATGATTGTTTTAGATACTTAACCATTTACTGATATGATGACATTAATACATTTTTGTTTGTCAAACTTCATATCATCTAATTCTAGTTATTTTTTCACATTTCTACAAACATTTCTGCTTTTTCTACTTGATTTGATTTAGTTAGCTTTTAAAACCTTTTCATCACCCTCTAAAAAAATATCTGTTTTTGGTTTGTTTGTGGTTTTCTCTGTTCCCTGAGGTGTTAATGGAACCAAACAATAATTTCATTTGTTCTGTTTTTTTAAAACATTAGACATCCCTAAATTTTATGATGACCTCTGGTGAAGAGTTGAGCTGGTAGTTAAAGGGTTAAAGTCCATGTTTCCACAAATAATCTTGTTGATTTTACCCAGTAACAACTCCAGAATAAAAGTTTTAGTACAATAAGGGTAACTCTTGGACAAAATAAAGCCAATCTCATCTTTAACTTTGAAAAACACAGGTATCAGTGTAACCATACTGTGTTTATCTTGTCTTGTCAATGCCAAGAGATGGCAACTGGAATCTTTAATTCCTGTACAATCACACAATAGTGCACGTTCAAAAGGTTAAGGTAACAAGCAATGGCTCTTGTGTTTGTATTCCTCTGTTGTTCCGCTCTCCGCCATTTAAATTCCGAAATGTGACCAGGCGCTTTGCATTGTGGGTAACAGTAGGCGAAGCAGACTGGTCCGATGCACACAGTGAAATCTTCTCCAATCAGTACGTCATCCAGGTATTTTTTGCATACTGCAACTTTTGTTTTCATACTGTATACTGCATACTATATTTTGGGCGAATCAGTACGCACTGTTAGTATAGTAGGCAAATTCGAAAACGACCATTGAGTTGATTCCCTGTATCGGTGCCCTCTTTTGCACCTTCTTTATATATAATCACAGAGCCGATGTTTCCACATTGCAGCACCTTCATCATCATGGGCTAGCATCATGGCTGCAGTAGGAAGTAGGGGCCTCCTTACTGGCGGTCTTGAAAAACGATATGCCAAATTGAAATCACAAGTCAAAGCCTTATATCCAGTCTGATGCTGCCTCAAAACAAGGATCAAATAACACTTATAAATGTAACTTCAAGAGGTTTAAAATGTGTGGAGCTGTTTTGAGCCACATTTGATCTTTTCTTCTTTTAAATTCTTGCATCAGTTGTCTTAGTTTTAATGTATTTTCCTTAACCCAACATCCTTGATCAAAATTATATTTAAAGTGTATTTGTGCCGTTCAATGCCTTTTTTAAAGTGTGTCATCTTGTTAAAAATGGGAGAAATGAGGTTGAAATGTACTGGTGATGACAGAGCAAATATGCACTTGGATAATTCAATAAAAAAAATTTTTTTAATGATGATGAACCAGTGGTTTTAGTTTTTATCATGCAGTCATTCTCTTTTTATGAATCTTGTGGTCAATGAGGATAATCCTGAAGTATAAGAGCTTAAATTTGAGTACAGTTTTGTCTCTTGACTTCAGTTTAAATGTTTTTTTTCCTTCTCGTAGATAAAAATGTCTCATTTATTGAGCTCTGGCATCTTCTGAAGTAAAACTGTGTTATTTTAGGGTCACATTCATTTCTCTGTTTGTGCTGGAAGTCTCCTCTGACATGATTCATCTGTTCCTGTCTTTGTTTGTGCCCTCCCTCAGATACAGACATTACTGCCAAAGAAAGGAGAGACCCCTCGCTGAGGCCGAGA
Organism: Scarus forsteni; assembly: GCA_036419115.1. NCBI lineage: Eukaryota > Metazoa > Chordata > Actinopteri > Labriformes > Labridae > Scarus > Scarus forsteni. Next base: position 36,906,942 of record JAZDUH010000383.1, read on the forward strand.
TAAACAGTCCTCACCCGGCTGTCTGATTCCCGTCAGATGTTTGAGAGAAAATAAGTCTTTGAGGGATCCATAATGGACAAAATGAGCTGTAAACCCTGACATTTTTAGCAATGCAGAGCTAACAAGCAGCTGAGGGAACACTCGGGAAGAGGAAGAAAAATCAACAGTTTGATTAACAAAATGCTGCTTTCAGACGAGATGAGGCCATTATGTGAGCGGGAAGAGCGCGAGGATGCACGCAGCGAGAGGAGGAGGAGGGCGGACGGGGTTAAGGTTGGAGCAGGAAGAGTGTCGATATCACAGCAGCAATTACGGCTTTATAAATGGGCCTCGTGTCGCTGCGAATGAGCGGCTCCATCAATCTGTCCTGACAGCACGCTGCTTAGCCCGTCACTCCTGCTCCTGCCTGCAATCTGTAGATTTCAACTTAGCTCAGAAATTGATAATCCGATTGAGGCGTAACCTGGTTAGCTGCTGAATGTGCTGCAGGAGGAGGAAGAAGAGGAAAGGGGGAGGCTGCAGACTGCCAGATCAGCTCAAACACACCCAGTTAAAGAAGTCTGCCCAACAAAGACACACAATACAACATCAGACGCACACAGAGCATGCACCAAAACCCTTAACCTGCATTCTTTCTATTGTCCAGCAGGGGGAGCCTCAACGGGTTGCAGGAAGATCAATCGATCAATCAAACTTAATTTATAAGGCACTTTTCATACTTAAAAGCAACACAAAGTGCCTCACAAAGGCTAAAAACAACATAAAAACAGAAAACCCAGCTATCCCCCTTCCAACAATTAAAGAGACATATCCAGGCACACACTTGCGGACATCAACATACGCACACACACACACACCTGCGCCCACACACATATACCCACAACATTTATACGAGCTGTCATAAAAGAGAGAGAGAGAGACATGGCTGTGCACTGAGGACTGAGGTAAGGAATAAGCTACCTTTGGGGACCATCAACACTGAGGAGGGCTCACGGCCCACAAGGAGCGCAGCCAGAGACTTCCATCCTCCCGCACAGACACGAGGCCCCACAACACAGTACAGGGGCCTCCAGCTATGCAGGTGGCACATCCCCCAGCAGCGGCCCCAGAAATGGAACAGGTGATGCCTACATAATTGGATTTATGATAACAGGTTTCTTGCTGTTTGGAGTTAGCAGTTTCCTGATCTATCACACAGTTAAGAAAATGATGGCAGCACTTTTGGCTCTTGAGAAGCTGCCCGTCATGACTGAAGGAATGTGTAGGTCAACACTCAGACTCAAGCGATTTGTGAGCTCAGTCGCAAGCTTGATGCGATTCTCAAACTCGTTCGCAAGCAGGACAACACCTTGGAGAAGTTGATAGCTCAGCTTGGTTTAATGGGTTCACAGATTCAGAACATCATCGTTAAGAGACCAAAAGACTAGAAAGGCTGATGGAAAATTACAGTTGGTCTGACCCAAACTATCCCTTATCTCTATCTGTTTTGGCTTCCTGTCTGTCCTTGAGCGGGCATATCTACTCTCCTGGAATGTTTTGCTAACAGAGGCTCGATCCCCCCCTCCTCTCCCTCATCCTGTGAACTTTGCTCTGGATCAGAAACTCTCTCTCTCAAGGCCGTACAGTTACCTTATTGGACAATAAAGACTTTGTGAAGTCTGAGCTAAGACAAGGTCACTGGACTCCCTTCAAATCAATGCCCCTTTCCCCCAACCCCATGTGCTCGTCTCTGTGTTTGTTGTCTCATGTGTTGAGGTGTTTTTTTCCAATCCCACACTGTGCTCCTATGATAGGTACCTAATTTGGAATTGCTTTTTTTACCCCTCTCCTTCCTCTTGTTATCTTTTCTGCAAGCACTTTGAGTTACATATGTTGTAGGAAAAGTGCTTTATAAAGAAAGTTTGATTGATTGATTGATTGAAATTGCAAAGCAAACAAGTGTTAAGTTAGTGCCCACGTTAACCACAAACAATCAACAAAATAACAACAAGCTAACAAAACAAGGCAGAAGGTGTAGGTTGAAGCCTTAGTTTATTCCGCCTACCCTTTTCAAATTCAGAATTTACTCACCCCCCTTTGGTTGATATGAAACAATAATAAACTCACATGTATCCAAAATCTAGCAACATTTTGTGCTCACACCACAGTTCTGTACTTAACAATCATTTTTTGTTTAAGCAGCTTTTTGAACCTACCATGTGTTTGACATTCTTTCATTTCTCTGTCTAATCCATTCCACAGACTAACTCCACACACTGAAACACATCTTAGTTTAACATTTGCCCTACTCTTTGTTTTTGTGAACATACAACTCCCCCTCTGTTCATACTCACTCTAATCTGGAACAATCTCTGGATACAGTCTGGTAACATCTTATGGTCTGCTTCACACATCAGTGAAGCTCTCCTCACATCCACAAGTTCACAAAATTTCAGAGTTTGTATTTTTATAAATAATGTGTGTGTTGGTTCTCGATAATCTGCTCGATTTATGAGCCTGATCACTTTCTTTTGAAGCAAAAAAAAATGGATTTGGAATTGTTTTATATGTTCTTCCTCAAACTTCCACACAGTTTGTGGAAGTTCGTCGGTTTGTCGACTTCAGACGAGACAAGAGCTTGTCCAAATTATTTTAATGGTGTTGAAAAGGACAGAAAATCCAGAAGGGTGCTGCCATATTTGCTTAAAACTTGCTCAGCCCAAAGTATCCAATTTTGGGAATACTTGCACACTCTCCAACAAAACGTAAGATAAAGTGAACTAATATAGTCATGCTGCATATCAAATGAAACGGGAGAAACTCGGCCATAAGAACATATACACCTTTATACATCCTGCATGCACAATTGAAACGCTGAGCAAAAAAGTAAAAGAAAAATCTAAATCTGTAGGGCGCCACCTGGTGAAACCTGGTATCGCACTCGACACATTTTCACCTCTAGCTCCGACCTACAGCAAGCAACATCTGTTCTGTTTATCGTTTATCCTTATCTATAATGTCCTATCTTCTCTTTTACTCTTTTTTTATTGTTTTATTCTCATTTTATTTCTATTTTTGTATGAGTTTTTTTATGTTGGGCTAATTTTTGTTCTCTTTTTTTAGTATCATTATTTTTTTTTTTTATTAAGTGTATGAAAGATTAATTTGTACCCCTGTACAGCACTTTGGTCAACTGAGGTTGTTTTTAAACGTGCTCTATGAATAAACTTTGACTTGCCTTGACTTCACATCTGCAAAAAGCTGAAACCGAGACCTTTCATAGACACCAAATATGTCGTTCTAGGACCAAAACTCTTTGTTTTTTAGGCCTTAAATGATGCCCTGTTCACGATCCTTTTTGGTCTTTCTTGACTCACGTCACTCACTGATGTGATGCAGTTTGTCAGGCGGATAACTTTTTCACCACTTGAGAAAAAGAGCAGTTTCTGGAGCTTTAATTCACAACATAAAAAGAAGAATAGGTTTGTTTGAATGTTTGTCCCCTCCGTTAAAGTATGTGTGAAACCTCCTTTTGTTGAGCTGAGCTGCTGCAGTGTCAGCTGGGTTGTTTCTGGAAAATCCATCTGTAAAACTGATGTTTTGGAAACGGAAAGGCTCATTCCTAAATCTGAACATTAGATGTCGCTAATGTGCAAATTTCTGCACACTGCACCTTTAAGTCTTCAGAAACAAGAAACAAAATGTGGATTTTCGTATTCTTTTTTTATTTCTTTTTTTAGTTAGTTTGTAAAAATTCAAAGATTTGTATCTTGAGATTTAACTTCTCCATCATCTCAAAAACGATTTACTTTCTGAAAATATATTACTAATTTTTGTTTTTAACAAATGGCCTCTAGTATGCTCTTTGATCAAAGAAAGCAAGATGGCGCTGATCATCTTGGTTTCACTGGAGACTCAGAAAGAGCAAACCAGTTAACAGAGCTGCCCTCCCATCTCTCTTCTGCAGTACTTTAAGATCTTGTGAATTCTTATGGAGTGGTTGCTTTGATAAACACCAGTCTAACAAATAAATTTTCCAGCGATTACCTTCCTTAGTGTTTCTGCAAAGACTTGTGGGACATCTTTAGTGCAGCTCATCAGCAGAATGGTGCCGTTTAGACCGCGCTCTGAATATTAAAGTGGTTTTAGGACTGTATGTGCGGCATAAAGGGCCAGCACACACACTTACACACTGACTCAGAGGGTGAGATAAGTGCTCATTCTGCACACAGAGCTTAATGGGAGCGGGCCGAGCCTCTATAGTTCAGTATTGATCCTCGGCTCTCTCATCCTAAACTGAATGAATGGAGCTTCAAGGATTAACAGCCAATGGGATTGCTGTGTAATTGAGTCTTTAAAACACACACATGGAGAGCACAGAGGTGAAATCGCTTTCAGACTGCTGCACAATTACACTACTTCACTCTGAGTGTGTGTGTCCGCATGGCTGTGTGATCTCTGGGGTCAGGAGTGACGTGTCGGAGCTTCATTTTTAGCCTCTTTCTTTTTCGGCTCTGCTGTTCGTTTTCTGTCTACTTAAATTCTTATTTCTCACAGTTGCTGCTAGAAACTTTAAAAAATCTACTTTACAAAACCTGCTCAGAAGCAAACAGTGAGAAAAAATACTTTTAGAGGGTGTTTGGAGAAAAGAGTTAAATATATAGCAGCTGCAGAAACAGATGTTTCACCTGGAGATGCCCTTTTTGTTTAATTTTGAATTATTTTATTTACTCCAATTAATCAGCCCCTCATTGAAAATAAGAGAAAGAGATAACACAACATCCTCTGCTCTTGCTGCTTGTGATCAAACGTTAGTAAAAACAAATATATTGGAAAACATCAGAAGCAACTGAAGCTAACAGCAGCTAGCAGCATCCTTGATAGCCGTGCTTTTACTTCTCTTTTTAATTACGTAAAAGATCAAGATTCTGCTGTATGGAAGAACATGTTTGCCACAAATCAACAAGTTAGTTCTCCGTTTTGCTCCCTGATTGGCTTTGCTCTGATCCATGTGACAAACACAGTGGACACGCTTGACTGTCTTCAGTGCACTCTGCAAACTTAAGGATTTCTGATCATACAGATTGGAAAATCATTCAAGGTGCTACAGTATGAGGAGAATCTATTACCGGCAACATAAAGACTCTGCTACCCATGAGCACGCACAGCGACTGACGTAATGCTGCGTTCCAGTAACCTCGGAACTGGGAGTGACATCACCTCCTGCTTATCGGCGTTCCAGTTGAAGTCTGAAAAAACATCCCGTTCTACCAGGCTATTGTTAGCTGTTGTTAGCACGCCCTGTGTTGTTGTATGAAAAATGTGATTATCACTATGGCAGCATTTTTGTAAATATAAGTCTAACAATACTATGTATACAGCTGATCTAGAGCCACACACCCCAGTCAGAAGTGCAAATAAATGGATTATTACAGGAGCTAAATAACTGTTCACACTGGGGGCATCCATCTTCGATTGTCAACTCGGGGGTGGCAAGGTTTCACTGAGTTCCCAGTAGGAAATTCCGACTTCGGGGGCGTTCCAGTTGCAGTTTCCAACTCGGAACTCGGAAATTCCTACTTCTGACTACACCTGGAACGCACCAAAAGACGTGACCCAAGCCAAAGCGTGTTTCTTGTGATGCTAATGAATGCAGCTCGGACCTTCCTCAGAACTCTACATTGCTTTACAACTTCTTTTTTCAACGACTTACAGGATGCAAAGCCACGAGGTAATGTATCTCTTTCTAGTTATGTAGCGGTAGTTTTTGATGTGTGACGACAAGCAATTTTTGGAAAACTTAGTATCTGAATGTGAGACTTTTTTGTAATTACTTAGAAACTCCTCACAGTCTCTTTAAATGGCTGACACAACATTGCTTGATCCAGTTCTTTTCTATAGCCAAACCCCAAAGCCTATCTGGTTATTTGTCCATCTTTTTGTAACCATCTTCTGATGGAGACTTCAAGCAGGAATCAGGACCGCTGTTCTGTGACATCATGGTTGTACAACTCTCTGAGTATACAGCTCTGCCTGTGCTGTGGTCACTGTAAATCCTAACAACTACAGGCTGTCCGCACTTTTTTGGAATGCCTTGTGGAAATCATTAGATTCTAGTCGACGAGTGGTCTGTTATCACTCACCTTACAGAAGACTGCGAGTTGAAGTGTAGAAAAAGGGATATAAAAGAGAGTTTCAACATCTCCTGCCTCTACAGTAACCATCTCATCCGTGCAGAACAGGCCCATTTCATCCTCCGAGCTGCTCAATAAATGGGGGAGTGGGGGAAGATCGCTGCTTGTGTCTCAAATAATGTAAAAACACCCATAAAAGCACTCAGGACTCTATTGCCAGTGCTTCAACACGGTCTTTGCTAATATAAAAACACATTCAGAACTTTTCTATATGCCTTTTTCTTTGTTTTTATTTACAAAAAATGAAGAAGAGAGCGAAATGTAAACATTGGTTGTTTGGTGTAGGAAATGGTTACCATGGTAGCCTCTTCTTCGTTCTCCTCCGTAGCAGATTTGGTTAACAGTTACATGCATATCGTCCCCTGCTGTTTCAAACTGAGTAAATACACAAGTGGGCCCGGGCACGGTTCGATGTTGTGAGTGTGAATGCAAGCCAGCACGGTTAACCAAGTCGGCCTGTGAGAAAGCACCCTTAAACTGGTTTATTGAGTTAACTGTACTCCAGTAGCCTCCATAGTCACCAGAGCCCAATCCAATAGAGCCCCTTTGTCATCACGGATGTCCAACAGCTTTGTGATACTCTCATGGAGTTATGGACCAACTTCTCTGAAGGATGTTTCATGAAGGAGCTCTGAAGGCAAAAGACATCAAACCTGGTGATAGCAAGGTGTACCTAATAAAGTGGCCAGTGTTTGATCAGTCCATCCACAGAGAGTGAGGGTGAGAAGACAAGGTCTCTGTTTGTCCTCACCCAGATGAACTTCGGCGAGTCTAAATGAAGCCGAGCGAATGGACGAACACACCGGCGTTCATTTAACCCCAGAGAGCAGCTGAGGCGTGAACACGGCCTAAAACTGAATAAAAAATGTCCCAGCATGCTCCATTCTGACCTCCTGGATGGAGTGAGCGGTGAGTTTGTTCTCAGGCATGGCTGTGGTGAATTAACAGGCGCGGTCACACAGCAGCTGCTCCTGAAACATTATGAATATCCTCCCATACATATGTATGCAGACAGATTAGCTCCTCTGCAGCCCTCCAGATGTTACTGCTGCTGATCGGCTCGGTGGATTTTTGTCCTCGATATGAAGGCTTGTTCTGCATCCTGTTACATGGCAGCAGAGCAGGGCATGCACCACCTAAGAGACAGCGGGAGGAGCAGCCCGGACACAATTAGCATCCAGCTGAGCCTCGAGACGGAGACTGCTGGCTGCAACACCATCATGGAGACATCTCTAAGACGTAAGGGGAGTCCACACATATGGATTTATGGATATATCTGTTAGAGAGCCAATGAAAATCAGGCATTGATCAGTTTGGATGTGTGTGCACAGAACACCACACACCTAACTGTCCCACCTCCGATCGAGAAATGAGTCCTCAAGACAGAAATCTGACAACCGGAAAACACAAAAGGTAATAGAGATACAGGGAGGTTTGGATGGGCCAGGGGTATTCACGCTATGAAAATGTCCTTAGAAATGTCTTTAGGTGGTCATATTTTGTCTAAATATTGGACTAACATACACTATGTTGCCAAAAGTATTGGCTCACCCATCCAAAGAATCAGAATCAGGTGTTCCAGTCTCTTCCATGTCCACAGGTGTATAAAATCATCACCTAGGCATGCAGACTGCTTTGACAAACATTAGTGAAAGAATGGGTCGCTCTCAGGAGCTCAGTGAATTCCAGCGTGGAACTGTGATAGGATGCCACCTGAGCAACAAATCCAGTGGTGACATTTCCTCACTCCTAAATATTCCACAGTCAACTGTCAGCTGGATTATAAGAACGTGGAAGTGTTTGGGAACCACAGCAACTCAGCCACCAAGTGGTAGGCCACATAAACTGACAGAGCGGGGTCAGCGGATGCTGAGGCGCATAGTGAGAAGAGGTCGACAACTTTCTGCAGAGTCAATCTCTACAGACCTCCAAACTTCATGTGGCCTTCAGATTAGCTCAAGCACAGTGCAGAGAGCTTTATGGATGGGTTTCCATGGCCGAGCAGCTGCATCCAAGCCTCACATCACCAAGTGCAATGCAAAGCGTGGGTGCAGTGGTGTAAAGCACGCCACTGGACTCTAGAGCAGTGGAGACGCGTTCTCTGGAGTGACCAATCACGCTTCTCCATCTGACAATCTGATGGACCAGTCTGGGTTTGGAGGTTGCCAGGAGAACCATACTTGTGGGACTGCATTGTGCCAAGTGTAAAGTTTGGTGGAGGGGATTATGGTGAGGGGGGTGTTTTTCAGGAGCTGGGCTTGGCCCCTTAGTTCCAGTCAAACGAACTCTGAATGCTTCAGCACACCAAGACATTTTGGACAATTCCATGCTCCAACTTTGTGGGAACAGTTTGGAGCTGGCCCCTTCCTCTTCCAACATGACTGCACCAGAGCACAAAGCAGGTCCATAAAGACGTGGAGGACAGAGTCTGGTGTGGAACTTGACTGGCCTGCACAGAGTCCTGACCTCAACCCCATAGAACACCTTTGGGATGAATTAGAGCAGAGACAGAGAGCCAGGCCTTCTCGTCCAACATCAGTGTGTGACCTCACAAATGCTCTTTTGGAAGAATGGTCAAAAATTCCCATGAGCACTCCTAAACCTTGTGGACAGCCTTCACAGAAGAGTTGAAGCTGTTATAGCTGCAAAGGGTGGACCCACGTCAGATTGAACCCTATGGATTAGGAATGGGATGCACTTAAGTTCATATGAGAGTCAAGGCAGGTGAGCGAGTACTTTTGGCAATATAGAGTATCAATATTAAAAACAATATGGAAGAGGACATATGAAAAGAGGGATTGATGGTGGCCTTAGGACTACTTTTGAACAAAAAAAAGACTGAAAAAAATCCTAGACACAGAGGTCCACCTGACCTTCTTGTTCCTCAGTGAGCTCTTATAAGACATAAGTGAATGTGGAGTTTGTTGTTTTTGGTCAGGAAAGGGAATTTACTTCTCTTAACGTAAATTCAAAATATTGGTCATCTGAAAATCTTTGTATGTGTGGGAAAAGGTGTTTCATACATACTCCTCAAAAGTTGTAAATATAAAGCTGCAAGGTTTGCTGATACAGTTTTACCTAATAAATATTAAAAAAAAACATTTTTTAATTTTTTTTTTTTTGTCTTGAATGAAATTAAAGAGCTCCAGCCAAACCAACTCTATCCGCTCATCACATCAGCACTAAAACTTTGAACTCAGCATTTAAGCTAAATCACTGACACAAGAAGGTTTCCAAGAGGATAATTTGTCCCAACTTATGATGTTTGGACATTTTCTTTAACCTTTGTCCTGTGTTAGGGTTGGTACTGAACCACTTTAGGTTGCTCTGTTGAACAAGAGTCAGCTGTGTTTATTAGGGTCGATTTGACCCGGTTATAAAAATAAGATTATAAAGCAATAATTGGAGTCAAAAATGAAATCATGGTGCATCTGTGAAGATAAACAGATACATGTTCATAAATGTTCACAGATATTCGCTCCCATTACATTTATCCATGTATCTGTAAATCTATTATCTATCTAGTCTCTTATCATCTCATTGTCTTTATGCATATACCAGCTGTTTCAATCCTACCAGTTTATTCTATTTTCTTTCATTTTGTTGCTTTAGTTAACACGACCCTCTGTGCCTTTTTCCTCTGACTCTCGTGGACTCTGATGAACTGATTGTTGAATTTATTCTGCCTTTTTCTGCCTTTGTTTTGTCTCTTAAATACTTTGTAAACTTCTTTCAGTTATTAGTTATTATTAATGCAAAAAATACAGTTTTGCCTTTTTCTTCAAGTTAATTTATGGGTCAAAATTGACCCGTTGCGCCATAGATGTTACTGTCATTAATAATATTAGAATGGAAAAATGTATTTACACATATCTCTTCGATATGTGTTCTAACAACCCCTAGTAATAGTGAGTCAACAATACAACCTTTTATTTGTTCATAGGATTCTCTTGAAGTTCATTTACATCTTTTTTATTGAAATCTAGGGGTATGCAGAAAAGGAGAGGCCTAAAGGCCCACATCAAGATACTAAAATCAATATTTTCATGAATCATGAACCCATTAACCAGGAGAAAAGGAAAATAAACTTGCATGACATAATTGTTTTTAGTGTAATTTACGGCTGGTTTAGGGCTCTGTCCAAACAGACTCTTGCGTGGAGCGTGTATAGAGAAAGCTAACACAGTTAGGGTAAAAGCTGATTCAGTGCAGGTGTCATCCTAACAGGACATTAGCTCCACACAGTAACACACACACACACACACACACACACACACACACTCCTGCACCCAGCTGGTCTGCAGAGACTCGAGCAGAGACGAAACAGACGGACGCCATCACCCAGGGACAAACAGACAGAGAGAGACCGTCCCATCGTCTCTGTCCCACCTTCACCTCGTCTTTGTCTCCCGCCGCTCGTCGCCGTGGTGATCGTGGAGGCTCAGGGCCGCCGGCGGACGACCGGCGAGAGGATTAATCGGCGTCGGATGGCGAGGCATCTGCTGCTCACTCGCCACCAACTGCTGCTGAAACATGATTAAATGTTCTGTTCCAGCTAACATGTGGAGCGGCCTGTCTCACCTCCTCGCCGTCTCATTCTTCTTCGTGTGATCACCATTTGTCTTCTGGCCTGTCTCACCTCCTCACCGTCTTTCTTCTTCGTGTGATCGCCGTTTGTCTTCTGGCCTGTCTCACCTCCTCACCGTCTTTCTTCTTTGTGTGATCACCGTTTGTCTTTTGGCCTGTCTCACCTCCTCGCCGTCTCATTCTTCTTCGTGTGATCGCCATTTGTCTTCTGGCCTGTCTCACCTCCTCGCCGTCTTTCTTCTTTGTGTGATCGCTGTTTGTCTACTGGCCTGTCTCACCTCCTTGCCATCTCATTCTTCTACGTGTGATCACCGTTTGTCTTTTGGCCTGTCTCACCTCCTTGCCGTCTTTCTTCTTTGTGTGATCGCCGTTTGTCTTTTGGCCTGTCTCACCTCCTCGCCATCTCACTCTTCTTCGGGTGATCGCCGTTTGTCTTTTGGTCTGTCTCACCTCCTCGCCGTCTTTCTTCTTTGTGTGATCACCGTTTGTCTTTTGGCCTGTCTCACCTCCTTGCCGTCTTTCTTCTTTGTGTGATCACCGTTTGTCTTTTGGCCTGTCTCACCTCCTCGCCATCTCACTCTTCTTCGGGTGATCGCCGTTTGTCTTTTGGCCTGTCTCACCTCCTCGCCGTCTTTCTTCTTCGTGTGATCGCCGTTTGTCTTTTGGCCTGTCTCACCTCCTCGCCGTCTTTCTTCTTTGTGTGATCGCCGTTTGTCTTTTGGCCTGTCTCACCTCCTCGCCGTCTCATTCTTCTTTATGTGATCGCCGTTTGTCTTTTGGCCTGTCTCACCTCCTCCTCTCTCTCCTCCTGCTTTAATAAGTGTCTCTCATCCTTTAATAAGTGTCCAACAGCCTGTCAGAAGTATCGGCTTACTGTCCTTTTGTCCGTCTCACTTCCTCTTTGTTTAACGAAGTGTCTGACTGTCTTATTGACTTCCTGTCCGTCTCATTGTTTGACACTCCGTCTCACTACCTAAGTTTCATAATAACTGTCTGTCTGCAGGACATGATGACCACATGTGTCTCCAAACTTTCCTGAGGTCTTCTTCCTCCTCTGCTGCTTCTCTTTCGTCCAGCAGGAGCATCTTTACTCTGTAAAGTTTGGTGAAATCTCATAAAGACTTTGAGAAACGTTCTCCAAACTTTGTATGGATGTTCAGTCAGATTTAAAGATGATTTCTCCAGATTTTTAAGACTGTAGGTCAAAGTCTAAGACCACAGAGACTGAAGATCATCATTTGCCTGTGAGCATGAAATCCTAGGTCCACTTTAAGGGACTGTCTGTCCTTTCTTAAAGTAAATGATTTGATTCTTTAAGTAGAAGGTTAAAGGTTATTTTCTCATAAACATCACCTCATCTTTAAGCATTCATGTGTATCACACTGAAGATTTTCAGGTAAACGTTGAGTATGGAAGTGGTCACATTTTAAAAACTCCCTGTTTTAAAACTCCATTTTAAAAAAAGTGATGGAGCTTCATAATCACCTCTTCCTTGTGGAAGAATGTCTTTAGAAAGCTTTGGTTTCTCTACATTTTGCATCCACTCTCTTTTAGGTTTTTTTTATTTCTTTTGGAAACAATAATTTGAAGTTCAAGGTCATGGAGTCTCATGACTTGTTTCCAGTGGCGGCTGCTGGTCAGTCAAGGAGGGGAAGCTCTTTTTTTCTGGCCTACATCATAGAGTTGTTTATTTATTTAAATGTAAATTCTACCCTCCGTTCTTTTTCAAGAAAATGATCTGTAAGTGTGGGTGATGGGGGGGAAGCTCCGCAGCTGCAGCTGCTCGAATTGGTGAAAAGAAAAAGTGACAGGAGAGAATCTTCAAACACAACGCCAGTCGTTTTTAAGAAAGATAAAGTCGCTGGTGATCGATAAAGCCTTCGGATCAGTCCAGAACAACTGAATGTAAAACTTAGAAGATGCTCCGGTGGAGGGTTATACTTCAAGATCGCTGATTGGCTCATTTCACTGTCAATCAAAAAGGGATTCGGCCTCAGACAGATCATCCAATCATCATGCAGAAGCCGAGCGTCCAGGCCAGCCCACTGCCTCATAGACCTCCAGAGACGCTGAGCGTCCGATGGGCGGGACAAAGCCCAGCGTTTATCCAATGACCGTCCAGTTTCCACAGTGGAACAACCCACTCTACGCTTCCCCATCGAAGTCAGAAGACGCTCAGCGTCCAACTGTGTTAAAGCGCTGAGACGCTGTGGGGATGAATGAGAAGGAAGTCGCTCCAGTTACCTGTGATAAGTAGCTGATTCTGAACAAAAGATGAAGGTATTCTAGCGCATATTTAGTCAATGAAATGTACACACAACAGGACATATCACCACTTTTTTTAGGGACATTTTAGGGGAAGCTGAGTTTCCCTTGCAGTCTTAGAGCAATCGCCACTGCTCGTTTCAGTGGTCTCCAAAAAAAGATTTTCAAATTGGTCAACTATGAACGTTGTAAATGGTAAATGGACTTGAGCTTATATAGCGCTTTTCTAGTCTTGGACTACTCAAAGCTGCTTTTACACCGCAGGTCACACCTACCCATTCACACCCATTCGTTCTCACATTCACTCACTGATGGTTCAGAGTTTCTATGTTAGTTATCCATCAGTATCTCTGACACATTCATGCCTTTCATGCCCATTTACACACCACTGACGCAGCAGTGGGAGCAACTTGGGGTTAAGTGTCTTGCCCAAGGACACATCGCCATGTGTCGCCCGGAGCTGGGCTTGAACCAGCAACCTCCCGATCACTGACCAAGTGCACTATCCAACTGCGCCACCGACGCCCCCGACGTTGTGAAGATCAATTGCTTTTGAGCTTTTATTTTTATAAATTTTGTATGAAATTGATGCACCACAGTGTTAAACTTCCTCTTTATTGCATTAATCATGGGTGGTTTTCTTTCTGTAGCAGATGATAACTGAACACTACTCACAGTGCTGTAAAATAAGGACACCACTGCTCCTTTGAAAGTCTCATTTCACTTTAAAAATGACGCTGACAGCTCAGTGGACTTCTGCATGAATAGAAAACAATCTGAAGCTTCGTCCTGCAGCTCTTGTAAAGTGTGGGGAACAAAGGACGAGGATGAGCTGCGTTCACAGATGTAGAGTGAACGCTTGGTTGCATGTGCAGCTAACAAAATCCTAATGAACCCCACGGCTGCACATATGCACACTGTAACTTTACCTGTGATGTGTCTCCAACCATCTGTCCTCACTGTCCGGTCCAAACTCACCATCAGAGCCACGTTACTGCTGTTCTCCATCTTCCTCCTCAGAGTAAAGCACTTCCCTTCCCCCCTTTCTCTCTTTTCTTGTCTATCTTATTTTGTCTACATGTCTTTATCCTCTCCTGCCTCACCCGTCTCCCTCTCTCTGTTTCTGCAGCAGCTCTCAGTGTCTGAGTGCAAAGGTCCCGCTCATCCTAAAATCACGTTGTCATTTGTTCTAGTTGGCCTGTTTCCACTCGCTCGGCTCTAAACTGTTTCACCTGCAGAGACTCTGTTTTCTGGTTTTGGCAGCGGACGATGCTCACAGCCAGCAAGGAGGAAACAAAGACACCGACATCGCTCTCCGGCGCAGGAGGGAGCGCCGCTGTCCTCGCATTCACTCACTGTTTGGGTCAAAGCTTTAACACGTTTCCTCCAGCTGTCAGAGGCGGACTATATTTACCCACAGATCGCCTACTGTAATGTTTTTTTAAAGTACGTGGTGTTATCTCATTAGTCTCAGGAGGCATCTGAGTTAAAGGGTCATTCTGTTGTTTTTGACTTTATTTCCAACAAACTTTTCTGACAAAGGGCATTAACACTCTGGTCTGAATCATTAAAGCCGTTTTATCAATGCAGATACGTTTTTGTTTTGCTTTTGTTCACATCAGATGTTTACAAGCTTAAATATGCTATGAGGAGTTTCTAAGTAATTACAAAAAAGTCTCACTTTCAGATATATACCTGATGGAAATACACACTTTAAGATGAGTTTTATAGCATCAAAATATAGAGCAAATTTATATTATTCAGACACGTCTTAGAGCACCGGGCTGTAAGTAGCCATATATAGCCGGCTACAAAACTACGATACTAAGTTTTCCAAAAATTGCTTGTTGTCACACATCAAAAACTACCGCTAAGTAACTAGAAAGAGATACATTACCTCATCACTTTGCATCCTGTAAGTTGTTGAAAAAAGAAGTTGTAAAGCAATGCAGAGTTCTTAGGAAGGTCTGACCTGCATTCATTAGCATCACAACAAACACACACTTTGGCTTGGGTCACGTCTTGTGGTGCGTTCCAGTTGTAGTCAGAAGTAGGAATTTCCGAGTTCCAAGTAGGAAACTGCAACTGGAACGTCCCCTGAAGTCTGAATATCCTACTGGGAACTCGGTGAAACCTCACCACCCCCGAGTTGACAATCAAAGATGGATGCCCCCAGTGTGAACAGTTATTTAGCTCCTGTAATAATCCATTTATTTGCACTTCTGACTGGGGTGTGTCGCTCTAGATCAGCTGTATACATAGTATTGTTAGACTTATATTTACAAAAATGCTGCCATAGGGATAATCACATTCTTCATGTGATATTTGTGAACGACAACACAGGGCGTGCTAACAACAGCTAACAATAGCCTGGTAGATCGGCATGTTTTGTTCTGACTTCAACTGGAACGGCGATAAGTTGGAGATGATGTCACTCCCAGTTCCGAGGTTACTGGAACGCAGCATTACGACAGTCGCTGCGCGTGCTCATGGGTAGCAGAGCCTTAATGTCGCCGGTAATAGATTCTCCTCACAGTCCCTTTAATGAAGTGTTTGATAAGTAAAGGAAAGACCATAATTTCCACAAGTAAAACCTTAAGAGAAACTAGAAAAGCACTCGGAGAGCGCAGACCTCTGCCAGCGCCACAGTCCTCACCCATATTGTGATTTTCACCATAAATGTTAGTCCTACCTTTATCCTGTTCGTGGGAAAAGTAACGTTGCACCACAATAAAAAAAGGAACTATGTTTCGTAACCAAATTTTCAGTAGTAGTGCGTTACTTTACTTCTTACCCAAAATAGTAGTTATGTTACTATAACGTGTTACGCACAACACTGTCGATGACCACTCCATACTTCAGCTATGTCAGAGATGATTTTGCAAGATCCTACTGAGTCCTAAAATCTACTGGAACCAAACGTCAGCAGAAGTTTGCTCTTGGTGCTCTTTCTTTTGTTTCCATTTAAATCCTTGTTGTTATTTTCGAGCTCTTGCATTGTGTTTGACAACTGCAAATTATTAGGGCATAAAAAGCACATCTTACATTAATAAAACCTTGTTATTAGCTATTCTTATTGTAAGTAAGTGGAAGGGAATTATCACTTAATTTAATTCACCTTTTTTCTAAACTTGTCTGAGAACAAAAGCTCCAAATGTTTGCCTTAAAGTGAGCTTTTTATAAGATTTAAACTCCACCCTGATTTAATCAACTTGAAATAAAACTATGAACTGATTGAACAAATAGTTTAGTTTTAAGATTTGAATCCACTTCAAGAGAGGGCTTCCATCTGAGAAAGCTGTAATAAGTTAATTAGTGATATTTAGACATTTTTCTTTTGGAGGAAGTTTACAGGAATGAAGTAGCATCCAGCATCTTTGTGCTTCCTTCAGTTGTCTTTTTCTTCTCCTCCGCCGTCCCTGAAGTGTATTTTACTGAGATTGTTCTGCACAGAGAAATGTTTTAATAAAACCCAAAATGCTGCACTGCCAGTGAACAAAGCTCCTCTTTTTCCGTCTCATAAAAGATCCGAGTAAAGTCTCGTCTAACTGGCTCTGACACCTTCCCGTTTTCTTTACAGGCTGCCATTTTCTGCACAGAAGGCGGCCAAGGACACCGTGGTTAGCGCTCTTAATGTGAGAGCGATCTGTCGAGTCACTCTGACGGGGAAATAAACACTTTTAACAGGGAGCCTTGAAAAGTTCCTCTGAATGTGCACGGCTTTTAGGAGATGTTTTTTGTTCAGGACTTTGCCCTTGTCTGAGCTCAGCGTCTGCTCCAGAAGACACCTGCCACGGCGAGGTCAACGCCCCCAGCAGCCTCCACGCCATCAAAACCCTCAAGCAGAAACACAAAGGGGCTTCACGGAGCGTGCTCGGAGCAGGTGCTGGTCAAAACGTGCAGAAGAGCACAAATGATGGTAGAAATACTGTACGGTTTCAGGAGTTTTCTGTGATGTCATCGTGGTGTAACCTTTCAACCTCTCCTGTTCTGTCACCTTACAGCAGAAATATCATCACAAACAGCAAGTAACAGAAATGATCTTAAACAGACTCTGTTCTCGAGTCGCTAAGTACAGCTCAGTATCAAAATAAGACAATATCTGTACTTCTGCAGCTTCAATTTTAAATGTACAACTACAAGTTAAGCTCACCAGTACGACAGATGATAAGGGCCACGTTGAAAACAAAGAAACCAAAAAGTCACAAGAATAATTACCTTAATTACACGAATAAAGTCATAAAGTTACAAGAATAATCTCCTATACTACGAGAATAAAATTGAAAAATTACGAGAATAAAGTTGTAAAGTTATGAGGATAATCTCAAATTACGAGAATAAAGTCGAAAATTTATGAGAATAATTGTATAAATTTACGAGAATATAGACAAAAAGTTACGAGAATAAAGTCGAAAAGTTACGAGAATAATGTCAAAAAGTTACAAGAATAAAGTCAAAGTTTTGAAAATTAAGTCATGATTCTTTTTAGATGAAACTAGGAAACATCTAGTTAGGTAAAGTTAGAAAGATATTCACAGATTTGGACTTTGCTGCTCAATAACTCATCACCAAAAGAATGTAGTTCCAAACCGGGCCCCTCTTTTTGATCACTGTAAAGCCCCCTTCACACCGCCGCACGGGCGGCAGCCGGCAAGCGGTTTTGGCTGCGGCGGTAGGACCCAGAAACAGTTGCCGCCCACGTGAACGCGCACAGATTTTCCCCTGCCGCCCGGAGTCCAGCGTGTTGAACTTTTCTAGCGGCAGCCGCCTGAGAACAGCCAATCACATCTAAGGAAGAAGAAAACCCAGAAATAGCAGGCTTCGCGGGGCAAAACGAGCAATGGAGGAGCTAATACTAATACTAATACAGCTGGTATCTGAATATCCAGAGCTCTACAATACTGCTCTACCGTCCTACAAAGACAACCAGAAGAAAAACTGGGCATGGGACAACATTTCAACAAAATTGGCGATGACAGGTAAATCACACAAATACGTAGAAATCGTTGGCATTGTTTTTTTCTTGCTACCGTATGCAGCGAATGTTACTTGAGTTGAGTGTTGTGAAGGACTTTTGGGCGGGCTCTGCTGTGACGTTCGCCGAATCACCTCTACGTCACTGCCGCCTGTTACCCCATGCCCATGCCGCGGCAGCAGGAGCCACTTTGAAAAACGCTCTGCATTTCAGGGGCCTCCGCCGGCAGAGAAGCAGTTTTCGGGGCAGTTACCGCGTGGCGGTGTGAAGGGGGCTTAATGAAGACTGTGAGCTATAGGCTTGTTTTCCTCCAAACGAGCCATCATGTGAGCCAGACCACTTCAATTGGTCTCAATACGCTGTCGCTGAGGGCTGTCTCTCGATTTTATTCTCGTAATTTATGAGATTATTCTCGTAACCTTACTTTTTTTTGTTTTTAACGTGGCCCTAATCCTCCGTCGTACACCAGAATGCAGCTCCATCTAATGACTTCAAATCTCACCCTCACTCAGAGTGAGGTTCTGTTCTTTTCTGGCATATATTTGTCTTTTTATTTGTTAGCAAGATTATGCAAAAGCTACCAGATGAAGTTTTCTAAGATTTTCAGAAGATGTTGGTAATGGTCTTTTTAAAAAATGATTAAATTTTGGTGGTGATACTGGATGCAACCTATCAAAAAGAGTTAACATTGGGTTGACTTTTTGTAATTTACTTTTATTGCCTTTTGAACATTAACAACAATACAAAAACCAACAGTAAGAGAAAAATATGTGTTTTTAAAGGTGCTATGAGGAGAATCTATTACCGGCGACATTAAGACTCTGCTACCCATGAGCACGCGCAGCGACTGTCATAATGCTGCGTTCCAATAACCTCGGAACTGGGAGTGACATCATCTCCAACTTATCAGCGTTGCAGTTGAAGTCAGAAAAAAACATGCCGATCTACCAGGCTATTGTTAGCTGTTGTTAGCACGCCCTGCGTTCTTGTTCACATGAAGAATGTGATTATCACTGTGGCAGCATTTTTGTAAATATAAGTCTAACAATACTATGTTTACAGCTGATCTAGAGCGACACACCCCAGTCAGAAGTGCAAATAAATGGATTATTACAGGAGCTAAATAACTGTTCACACTGGGGGCATCAATCATCCATTGTTAACTCCGGGGTGGTGAGGCTTTTACCAAGTTCCCAGTAGGATATTCAGACTTCGGGGGACATTCCAGTTGCAGTTTCCTACTCGGAACTCGGAAATTCCTACTTCTGACTACAACTGGAACGCACCAAAAGACGTGACCCAAGCCAAAGCGTGTGTTTGTTGTGATGCTAATGAATGCAGCTCGGACCTTCCTCAGAACTCTGCATTGCTTTACAACTTCTTTTTTCAACAACTTACAGGCTGCAAAGCCACAAGGTAATGTATCTCTTTCTAGTTACGTAGCGGTAGTTTTTGATGTGTGACAACAAGCAATTTTTGGAAAACTTAGTATCGTAGTTTTGTAGCTGGCTATATATGGCTCCTTACAGCCCGGTGCTCTAAGACGTGTCTGAAAAATACAAATTTGCTCTAGTTTAAATTGTCTTGTTCCAGAAGTTGAGTATCCAGGCCAGTCCAGCCCTGTCCAACCCGACCAGAAGACTAAGTAATAGCATTTATAGATAACCTATTTTGATGCTGTAAAACTCATCTTAAAGTGTGTATTTCCATCAGGCATATATCTAAAAGTGGGACTTATTTGTAATTACTTAGAAACTCCTCACAGTCCCTTTAACAAAATAAAGAAAATAAGCCAGTCGTTACACTTAAAAAAAATCAGTCAATTAGTACAAGTTACCAAATCCCTTTTGTATTTACGTTTTCATAACCCCTGATCCAGCTCTAGTCTCACTCTGTCTCGCTCTGGTGGCTGTTCTGATCATCTCCTCTGCTTGTTTTTCTCAATAACACGAGTAATCACACCTCCTCCTTAAGGTTTTCCATACTGATGAGTAATCTGTGTCACTGACTTCAGTTAAATCATGCAGCACTTTGGTGAATATTGTTCAGCTGTAAGGAGAGAGCTGCTCAGAGCAGTGTGGAGCCTTTACATCTGCAGTACAGTTAAAGATGAAACCCCGTTGTGCTCTAATTATCCTCCTCGTTCCCTTCACTCCTCTGTACAGTACATCTCTGATGGACGGCCTGCTACAGGAAGCTGTGAGATCGATAGCTGACAGCTGATGGAGGTGATGGAGGTGAGTGGAGGCTTTCCTGCGGAGACGTCTCTGTTAGATGTGTGTTGGAGATAAACTGCAGATTATTGAGTGTTTCTCTGACCTGCTCCCCGCTGTCTTCACTCCCCACAATCTGCAGCTCCATCAGCAACATGTGAGAGGAGTAAAAGGTTATCTCTTTAGCTGCTGGAGCCTCGCACTTAGTTATCTTCTTCACAGCTGGCTCATCCATTAAACCATCATTTTTATCATTTCAAGCATGATGCTAACAGCTAGCATGACGGCTCTCCGGTCTATTTAGATGAGCTGATTCTTATAGGAAACACTTTAGCTGCAAACAAGCTGAGATACATACATGAAAGTAGTCATTTAGCACTAAGAGAACATCCTTTATGGTGCTCTCCAGCAGCTCAGCCTTCACTGTGCGACAGTTAATCACCTCAGAAATGCAGGGCAGTACTTTTAGTTTCATGTGTTTTCATCTCCCTCTCTGTGCACATGCATGGCTGTGTTTATCTGTCATGTTATTGTCTCTGAGCTTCACTAATTACAGTGGATGGTAACAGTCTGTGTGCTGTCAGTCATCTCCGCCATGGATTGACACACGTGCACAAACTGAAGCATGTCTGTCGTGTCAAACTGGATCAACCAGTTTCAGGTTTGCGTCAGAACATCCTGTCTGTGTGGATTTTTGTCCTGTGGTTGTGTTGTTTATCAAAATGAGCTGTGATGGAAGCGGTGGCGTGCTGTCACTGGCTGTGTGCAAAATCACACTCTATTTTAATGTAAAACAACCTGCACATCGACCAGTTTAGATGTCCATATTCTAAACTTTTATTACCTCCACCAACGAGATTCTGTTTCCCCGGAGTATGTCTTGTTTGTTTGTTTGCCTGTTAGCAAGATTACACAAAAACAGCTGCCAGGATTTACATGAAATTTTGCCAGAGATGTGGTTTAGTCCAAGGAAGAAGCCATCAAATTTTGGTGCTGATCCGATCCAGATTGATGTCACAAAAAAACATTTAAATTTATGATGAAGACACCTTACTTTACACTAGGCCATCTTTTGTTCCACCATACGATTGGTCACATGCTCTGGTTACACGCAGAGTCAG
Organism: Scarus forsteni; assembly: GCA_036419115.1. NCBI lineage: Eukaryota > Metazoa > Chordata > Actinopteri > Labriformes > Labridae > Scarus > Scarus forsteni. Next base: position 36,928,276 of record JAZDUH010000383.1, read on the forward strand.
CAGCGATCAGCCAATCAGCAGTGAGAGCTGGGGCATGCAGATTTCTGCTCACAGACACAGAGGAGAGGAGGATTAGTTATAACCTGACATGCCAGATGGACAGTTCCATATTGGAGATATTTTATTAATCCATCTGGGGAGGAGCCCTGTGAATATTTTTTCGGGGTAGAACATTTAAAAACAACAGCAGCTTCTGATTGGACGATTGTTTGGCTCATCACACATCACAGACCAATCCATATCAAGCAGCGCTGCTATGACGTAGCATATGTAGCGGCTAAACATAGTGGCTAACGGCTAACCGTTAAGGCAAACAACAGTAAATGGCCGTTAGCTGTACCGGCTAACTGTTGTTAGCAATTAACTGCTGTTAGCTGCTATGGTTAACAGCCGTTAACTGTTGTTTACCCTTGTTAGCTGTAGCAGCTAACGGCCAACGGCTTAACTACCTTAAGTCTATTGTTTCACATTAAAATATAGCACACAGATGTATCATTTAACACTTATATGTGATATAGACCTTGTCAAAGACAATCCCTGTGGCGTAAACTTATGAGGGCATATTTTGCCAAGTATAACTGAATAATCATGATGACCACAGGCTAACCGACATTAGCTGTCCTTATTTGTACAACAGGACATCACTTCCTGTTGTTGTCACATCCGCTGCTCCCGCTGTTCCCCCCTCTCTTCCCTGACTGGGCCGTTAAGCATTTAGCTGAGTGAAACCGTTGGACAATGGAGGCTGGCAAGTCGGAGATGCATGATTTCAGAATCAGGCAGGTCCGTCTGCTCTGCAAGGCTAGAAACGTTACGCCGATGGAGAAAGCCCAGCGCTGTTAGCGGGGCCTTGGTTTCTCAGCAGACTGTCCTGGAATTGTAATAAACATCCCAGTCCTCTAAAACTCACAGCTATAAGTAACATTACTATGAGCCCATTAACGTTACAGAAACAAACACAGCAGCTCTACTCGCCCCTCCAAAACATGCCATTTAATCACTTGAAACAAGGCTGCTGATAATGTCAATATGGAAATACTCTTTCATAGCAGAGGTCTGTGTGTGTGTGAGTGTAAAAATCACTCCCAAAGTCTACATAGAGCAAACCAAAGCGACGTGGCTTTGCGCCGACCAACAGTCTGGTGGCATCACCCACTGGAAGTGCCGCACACACAACAACAACGTCTGTACAAGCAGCACATTGTTCAGTCAACAAGTGACTAGACCCACTACTGACTAGGTCAGTCTATTGGAGGATATTTGTGTCAACAATAATCACACTTACAGCAGATTGCACTTAAAATAAATATAGGACTATAATGTTGGGTGGAAATTACAATTTATGGGTGGAAGTGAGCTGTTTGGCCGAGGTCTGTGCCTGGAGTGCTTTTTTAGTTTGTACATTTAACCTTCATTTTAACCTGCAGCAACACTCAGTTTAAGGAAGCATAAACTCTTACAGAGCACAATAAATAAAAAGATCAATAATGAATCAACAGATGAAAGATTTGCACTTGAATAGCCAGGACTCAAGACTTTTACTGTAGATTTAAAACATTCAGGGAAACCAAATCAGTCTGAAGATTGTTTGAGCAAAGGGAGCAGAAACGTAAGAGCCCTCATCCACATCTTTACCAACAAAAAAACTGAAAAACATCCCAACAGCCAAAGATTAGACCTTTGTGATTATTACAGAAAATGTGACGTTTGATTTTGCCCACCCTGCAGAAATTGGAGAACACCCGACCTCCAGATGGGCATCCATAAAACAAACAGATACAAGCAATAAAAGGATATGAAATATTCTGCAGTCAAAACAAGCCCAGGAGAAAGGGTGCTCTCTGTTTTTCAAATTTATATCAACCAAAGGGCTTTCCTTTGCCCTAAGGCTTATATAATTCATCAGACCTGGCAACCCTGCTAAAGGCAGAGGTAAACATGCACAAATCACCAAACGAGGCATGAATCTTCCAGCTCCTCTGAGTCTGAGAAAAGAAAAAGATATACAGACTTCTAGATGACAGTTTTAATAATCAAACCCAGGATGATTTTGGATTTATTTCTCACTACAGACTGAGTGTACGAGTGGGACATTATGGGGAGAGAGAAGGACAGAGACAGGCAGGTGTTAAAGCTGTAATTACACTAAAATGCTGTTTCAATGCTTTAAGAAAAGTTTAAGTAAAATGCTGAAACTTAAACAGCTTTCATCTTTTCAGAGTTGATTTCCATATTCTAATGTGCTCTTATGAAGAGCTGTCTGTTTTAGAGAATACTTTGATACTTAATATTTTATTTTAGACAACTTTAACAGCAAAAATATATTTTTGTGTTTTGTTTTCTGTGTTTTATTCACTTTGCTCCACCCTCTTGCAGGATGATGTACCCATGAACCTTTATTAGAACAGGATTCTTTATTCTTATTTGGATCCCTGTTAGCTTCCACTGTCATGGTCGCTAATCTTCCAGGGGTCCACATAAAACATCACAACATAAACAACATACAATAATCATACAAACAAAAGCTGACATGCCAGTGTAAATCAAAGTAACATCAATAACAAACAAAACAAAAGTAAAAACAAACACAAAAAAATTGATTATTCTAATTATTCTGATTGTGTGGTCTCATTAATATTTGCTTGATAGATCGTTTGAATAAGTATTTGCTTTTGATTCTTTTAATATTTTCAGGTAATACATTCCCTTGCTGAATGGCTCTATAAGACCTACATTTTTTAACTGTTCACTGAAGAAATCTGGCTTCCCCTCCATAATTGCATTTCTAGAAAATTTTATAATACTATATGTTAACTTAGCCTCGACAGTTAACCAAACCAGACTGTGATGCATCCTTGCTACATTGGTTTTAAAGAGCAATTAAGTACCAATCTTGCAGCTCTATTTTGAGCTAATTGTAGTTTTTTATATCCATTTTGGGCAAGATTATCAGATTTGTCTTGTAGTTAAATATAAATGAAGAAAAAACTACTAAATACACCTGCTGACACCAGTTAACATGGTGACAAAATAAAGCAGTACACCAGTCAGACTTGGTGGAATAGATGAAAGAATAAATCTCTCTTTATTATCTCATCAACATTTCTATTTAACAGAGTCCAACAGTGCACGTGTGCTTATCTAGTCGTAATGATGACTTTAATAACTCACACATGGATTATGTTTTAAAAGTCTGTCTGCCTGTGTGTTTGTGTGTGTGTGTGTGTGTGTGTGTGGATGTGTTTGTAGGCATGGCACTCAATCACACACCTGCTGCACATCCTGCTGCACACCTGAAGTCCCTCCACTCCTCGGGCTCCTGCAGTATATAAACCGGACTCTTCACTCCAGTTATTTGTCCAGTCCTCTGGGCAGAACTCTGCTGCGACCTAAACCACATCCTCTGTTTCCATCTCCACCTTTTCCTCAAATAAATCATGTGGCACTGAAACTCTGCCTCAGTTTTTGGGTCCCTGTTTTACAAAGCCTGACAGGTTCATTTATCTGAGGATTTGTTTCCTGTAAAGTTACAATCCAAACATTCAACATGGCTGCCCTGTTTTATTTGACCAAAGTCCTTCAGATGTCAGAAAGTAAAGATGATGGCTGGATGAAGATGGAACTGAAAACACCTGCACTGATCCACTCATTTTAGTGTCATGACACCTTTTTTAAAACGTCGACCTCTCCTCAAGTTGATGCAATACTAGCACTTACGCTTACATGTGTTGATCGTACTATTAAATACTTTCTCACTAAAGCCTGCTGATTTCAACTTTTTAAAAACAAAGACAATCCTTTCGAGTATTTCAGTCTAATTTTCCTCTAAAGTACAAAACTGTACGAGAGCAAAATGCATTTCAAACATGAAATGTGAAAACCTTTCGATAATCAGAATTGATGAGCAAATGTCATCTTCTCAGCAGTACTCACAGCATTTAAACAAACAGTTAAATGATCCTCAATGAGGAAATCATTTAATAAATAAATACAAACCTTTTTTTCAACATTTTGCTGACTACACTGAGCTTTACTTTTTGCCTTTGAGCTCATATTAGTAGCTACACTCTGAATAATGATTTAACATGGGTGTCCAAACTATGTCCCAAGAGCCAAGAGTCATTACTGATCAGTCCTCAGCAATTTGAAAAAGGAAGAAAATGAAGTTTTTCCATGTTAGAACATGAAATTAGTGATTTAGTGATGGATTATGAAGAGCAGTGAACATACTAGAGTGGTAACCAATTCATGAATCATCATTTGATTATGGACTTATTCTATCCATATTTAAGTTTGCATGTAGAAGAGCGACAGACAGAAAGTCTGGCATGCTGCCATAAAAACCACTGAAGAAGAGGTCTTGGACCTGACCATACTTGAAGTGACCAGTGTATGTATGTACATAACTCCTGCTGTAATAGATTTGTATTGCCATATTTGCTACACGTGTCTACATATCTGAGGACAATAACCTGTTTTTCCAGAATAAACTACCCAATAAACCTCCAGTCTTGTAGTTTGTATTATTTTTTCCATAGAACATCTGATAACCAGTGTTGGGAGTAACGGCATTGCTAATGCCGTTATTTTTTCCCAGTAACAGGTAATGTAATTACTTTTTTATGCGTCACAATGGCGTTACCATTACTGACAGTGAAATGTGGCGCGTTGCTTTGCTCTGATGTCAAGCAGCTGATATCTGACCTGCCTCACTCAGCCAGACTCAGACAGGAGCTGCACCGCTAACAGACAGACGAGAAAACTTGATGCCAGAGTTGCCAGGTCTGCTTATTATAAGCAACTTTCGGCTTTTTCTTTTTCTAACCTGCATGTGTATATTGGGAGTTGTGGGCTGCACTTTTTTGGGCTTGTTCCAATAGTGCAGTTTCTCGTTTGGGCTTGTCGTGCCCCCAAACCATCAAAATAAACCCAATTCAGAAGTTATTAAAAGTAATTAAAATTATTTAATCTCACCCTAACACAAATTTAAAATTACGGTAAAAGGTGTTTCCACCCAAAATAAATCCTTATAGCCAGATTTAAATTGATTTCTAATGTAGCTACTACTGTTTTCACCATAATAAAGCTGTAGAGGATTAAGATAAAACTTAGATAAAACCCTGACATGTCTGTTTGGTTACAAAAATCAAGGTTAGACTGTTTAGCAATAACAGAGTTATAAATAACAGCAGCACCTCCCTTCACTTCTGAAGGAAGGGGCTGGAGAGTTTGTCTGTTGTTAGTAAATCTAAAATCTAGAGACCAAAAACAGCGAGAACTCCGCTGATGATGTCAGAGCTGCTGCAGCAGGTAACAACAAGGAAGGACACAGAGACGGAGACACACAGTTCAAGAGGAAAAGATTTAGAAAAGTAACACACCAGTTACTTTACCTGGTAACTCATTACATTTATGAAGGCGTAATTCTGTTAGTAATCCAATTACTTTTTGGGAAAGTAAGTAGTAACTATAACTTTTTTAAAGTAACATGCCCAACACTACTGATAACAATATTAGATGTGTCTTTTATTAGTGCACTTTCTTTTATTGTCTTACTGAGCACTCGCTTCAGTTTATGGCAATCTTTTTTTTTTTTAAGTAAGAACTTTTAAGTTGCCTTCGGTCATCGAAATTTTTCAACCCTTATTTACAGTGTACATAACATATACAGGTTTTATCATGTCCAAAATAAATAAAAAGAATTGGCTGCTTGAAAGGTGCCACCAAAATCACCCTTGTAGTTCAATACTCAAATTTTGTTTCAGAATTTCTATCCTTCGTGTTTCTTTGGTTTTTCAAGAGTCTAATGACAAAGACATCAGTGAACCAATGAGCACAGCACAGGAAGCAAACTCCACATGTAGGGAGTGGATAAATGTGCGTGTGGTGGGTTTGGTATCAGAGAGGTGAGGCTGTTCCTCTCTGAAGGATCAGTGGATAAATACAAGACCACCACCCCCCCACCCTCCAGCCCGTCCACCCCCGTCCCCTTTGTGCTGTCAGTCCATCACCTCCCTCCTCGTCTCCTCTCCATCCTTTCATCCTCTCTCCTCACTCTGCAGTCAGCTGAGTGGGCAGCAGCAGCAGCGGTGGCGATGGACTCTCCTCTTCACGCCACTCCACGGGAGCATGGCGCCCCCCAGAGGCCAAACCTTCCACCTTATCATCATCACCTCCTCCTCCTCCTCCTCTGTCTCCAGCAGCAGAGGGCCACATCATGAATATTTCAGCAGGTTTAACTCCACTTAAAATATGCATTCTAATTGGGCCTAAGTGCCGCAGCTCGGCTCTAAGTAGCTTTCCACATTTTTCCCCCCACTTTCCTCCTTCACTGACACGTTTCACATGCTTGATGCCTTTCCTTCGTGTTGCTTACTGATCTGTTTCTGCCTCTCTTTGGACTTCGCTGAACCTTCTAGCTTTTTCTAATCCACTGTGGCATGGTGTTGCTCATCCTGGAGGCTGCAATCCTGCTAACAGCAAACAAACAGAGGGTTCGTTAAGAGGACAGACACGTCATCATGACATGTTCCAACCTCCTATTCCTGCTCTTTGGACATATTTATATAGCAGCATTTCCTGTTGGGTTAAAATGTCCATGCATGTTTAACCTTCTGACTCTTAAACCCACTTTTATAACAACTTTTGACCTTCTTCTCATTGCTTGGTGTAACTCTCCTTCCTGTTTGTCTCACTCTCCCCTTGTCCTAAATGTAAAACAAAATCCATGCAGAGGGTAGGACTTTAGCTTGTGTTGTGTTTTTTGCATGAATATTTTAAACTATAAAGGGGGCATTCAAGCTAGCTCAAAGGAATACTTAAATATTTAAAGAAATTCACCTTTTTGGACCAGAGAACTGACCAAGGTTTGTTTACTTCTTGTACTTTTAAATTAGAGTAAATATTGTATAGTTGGTAAATCACAAGCCTTTTTTAACTAAAAACAAAGCAGATATCTGTTTGGTGAAGCTTTCTACTGTTGAAGATATTTGAGATTTTTCCAAAAATATCCAACTTTTTTTTTGGAAATATGACTAATCTACGGAGCCCCTAAGGTGCTAGGAGAGAAAAAAAAATTGTGCACACGAAATACTTATTCGTGAGCACGTTTTAGCTAAAACGTGCGCTCGAAACAAAGTTATTTACAGGGTTTTGACTTGTCATTGTCCACTACGGCTTCCCGTAGTGACGTCAGATGTTTACAAACACACACAATGGAGAGAAGTGAGCTAGTTAACTTTTACTATCACCTTATTTAGCGAGTGGCAGCGAAACGCGAGCTTTGCTTGAGTCTTGAAGTTGTGCAGCTTTTATATAAGGTAGTGATAATCAGCCTGAGGGACTGTACAGACCCTGCACTCCTACATTCACAGACACAGCTAACTTTTGGCGATGCTTCAATCAAGCCCGGCTGTCGTCTTCTTCTTGGTTTGTAACGGCAGCTGACGACAATATATTATGGGGCATTACCACCATCTTACCTGTATAATTAAATTGAGCACACATTTTATCTTAAACATGCGCACGTTTTAGTATCTCGTGCTCATGATTTTATTTTTTTCCTCCTTGGCACCTTAGAGCTCCGTATTTATCTGACCTTAAAGATTAATTTTAGTCTTACATAGAAAATCTAATTCCATGCCCCCTGTTCCATCTTGTAAACTGAAGATTAACTGCTTTAACTGTACAGGTGGAGAAGCAGGCATGTTGTGTTTGACACAGGAAAGTAGTGTAGGCAAATCTGTTCCTCAGAAAAAATCCAATATAATCAATGAAGGAATTGTGTAAGAACTAGAGCAGTAAGCAGTAATCATTAATGGCACTGGTGTTGGCAAAGTCTTGTTAATTCCCATCCCTATGCAGCGCCTCGTCAGAACTGGGTGTTGGGATCTGTAAATAAATTATTCCTTTAGAATTATTAACAATAAAACATGTATATTATAAAATACTCTATGGTGTGCACCAGTAAAAATGAGCCACATATATAAACAATCTTTGTTTGATTGGTGCTTTTATCACTTTTATTAATGCTGTAAAATTAAAGGTTTCATATTGGCTTCTATGGGGTTTGCTCACTTCTGCAACCAGCCTCTAGTGGACACTTAGGGAATTGCTGTTTTTTCTTATTTTGATGTTGTTTTGGTCTCGTGTTCACACCAGAAATTGCTGCCTAGTTTGCACCCTACATATTAAATCCATATTGTGAAGGTGCTATGATGTATTAAGGAACAAAATAAACTACTCCAACATTTCCCCAAAGTAATTAAACATGCAAACATCTAAATATGCTTAAAGGCAGTCTGAGAATCTGGTTGATATTTTCAGCATCTAAAGCTTCTTCTCAGTTTCTAAAATTAGTTCTCCACTCGATTCATACCGGTTAGGACCTGACCTGAATAAATATTTACCAGAGACCCCAGGGTCAGATCCAGCTCTCTCAAATGCTTCATTTTCTGCCTCCAAAATCACTTCTGTGCTCTGTTTTTTTTTATTATTCCTCTCTTTTTTCAATAGTAATCCTGCAGCTGCTGTAAAGCATAAAATAAAGAGTCACTGAGCCTTACAGAAGGTTATGCAGCTCGATGAGAAGGAGGCAGATTTTTGGCTGGTGCATTAAAAAACATCATGTGGTTCTCAGGATGTTTGCAGCCCACACAGATAATCATAAAATCCATACGGAGCCCAGCATGAGCACATTACATCCAAACATACAGCAGAGGACCATCACCACTGTAGTCCGTGGCACAGATAGACTGCACAATTGGATTTGTGGCTTCACAGTGTGTAGTTTCACTCGGAGTAAAGTAGATTATTGAGTGTTTTAATGGCAGACATAAAAGTGCTGTAGATGTAGAGCAGCAGCCAATCAAAGAGGCCATCTGAAGGTGCTTTCTCTGCTTCTGACGGACTCACATTTAAGCTTTAAGTGTCAGACTGTAACTGAGGAAGACCCCCACTGTCACATCCTTCTTTGTTAGAGAAAATAGGGTTTAAGGGAAGGATCTGCAAAATGGTTCTTCTTTTCAAACCAGACGCAGAGTCTTACAGCAGGCCAAATATAAGTTTTAGGGGCAAATAAGGAGTGACACTGACCTTTTCCTTCTACTTCCAAAAGTATAATTAGTTCATCCTGGAGCCTGACATATTTGTGCAAAATTTGACCAAAAAATTGCAGAAAGTGCTTTAAGGATTTTGTGCTTACAAGCAAAGTCCTTTAACCGTGACCCATGACCATCTAAATTTAACCAACCATACATAGCCAAAGCTTAATGAAATCCTAACACTGATTGTGAAGAAAATGCATTTACAGTTGCATAAAAAAGTAATGAGAAACCTTTGGGATTACTTGGATTTCTTATCTAATAATTATAAATAAAAAATAAAAGCAGCCCCAAACCATAATGACTTCAAAAGAGCGATTCACACCAGAAAACTCCTCCTGCCCATTGAGCAGGTCTGATCAACAACTACAGGAAACGTTTGGTTGAGGTTTTCCACCCTGCACTGTGACCGTTGACATATTGTGTTGAATGAAAACTTGAAAAACTTAAGTTTTTTTTGTGCAGTATTAGTTTAAGCAGACTGTGTTTGTCTAGTGATGTGACTTGGATGAAGATCAGAACATATCTTATGACCAATTTACACAGAAATCCAAGTAATCCCAGATGGTTCGAGTACTTTTTCCTGCAACTGTGTGTATCATTCTGATTTAGGGAACAGTATTAGGCCATTTTAGGTGGAAAAGATAATTTTCTGCAAGTCGGGATTAAGGTCAAAATGTCAAAAATAAAGTTTAAATATATTTTGGGATAAAGGTCATAATTATGACATTAAAGTTAATGTAGAGTAAGATGTCGAAATTCAAAAATAACCTCAGTATAAAATACATTTTTCCTCTATTCTCGACATTCAGCTTTTTTCCACAAAATTGTATTTCGACTTTATTCTCGTCATTTGTTATCACACCTATCATGATCCTTGATATGCCTGTGTGAAAAGCCTTCATGCCTAAACTAGAAACCGGAAACGAGAAATCAAGACAAAAATATCTCTCTGATAAGAGGGCTGTGCCGTCACATCAGCAGCAGAACTCAGAGTTTCTGAATGAGAAAAATTACCACCTTAAAATGCTTCAATTCAAGCAAGTAAAAGACTAAAAAGCCCCGTGTCCTGTTGTTCTTCCATCTTGGCTGCCAGTCAGGGGCAGTGTGGCACATTTTCCTGACACTGGTCTTGAGAGAGTGGAAATTTTCTTTAAAGCAAAAGAAAAGTGCTAAAAGCATTCATAAGAATCCCTGCACTCATCGAATGGATTTCATATTGAGGCGATAAATTGCTTTAAAAGGTCAACATGTCCCTTTTCCTCACTGAAATGCTTCACAAATGGCCGGCTGCAAGGTTTCACAGTGTCAACCAAGCTGCAGTCTCCAGGGATAAAAATGGAGGCCAGAGGCTGCAGTTCCTTGAGTGTCCACTGGAGGCTGGCTGCAGGAGCACTGGGGCCGTTGGATGGTGTGCAGGAAATTGACATTTTTAAAACAGCCTACAAAAAAACATCTTTGCAGCCTGGTTCAAAACTTGGCTTCCATTTAGACACATATACTTCTCTGTGGTCTCATTTTACCTTTAATTTTATTTTATTGATTTATGGATAAAAAGTAGAGTTGGATTACTACAGCAACGCAATGCATTAGCCGACGACTGAAACAGAACAAATCAAATCATTGTCCGGTTCCATTAACATTTCAGGGAACAGAGAAAACTACAAACAAAGTAAAAACATATTTTTTTGTTGTGGGATTGAAGGGTTATAAAATCCTACAGTTGACTCTGTGGTGACAAAAAATGCACAAATATTTGGGACAAAATCAATTAGAAAAGGCAGAAATATCTGAAAAATGTAGAAACTTAAAATAGATGACACTGAGTTTGACAAACAGAATGTATTTAAAGAATAACAGACTTTTTATGGACATGAACACCATCATATCAGTAAATTGTATTTAAAATAATGATGTATGAATAATTTGTATGTTTGTATGAAGTTTTTTCTGTACCATAAAACATTGAAAGAAACACACAATGACGTGTTATGTTTATGAGACACATAAAACATTCCTGAATTTAATTACCTCTGACAAACAGTTGAGCTGGGAGTTAAAGAGTTAATATGGGATATTCCATCATGAAATAAAATCAGTACTTTACAGTTTGGTGGATGCACCATTTGGAGTGCCCTTTTTAAAAGACCCTCAATTTAAAGTGACCCTGCAAACTCTTTTGAGTACGTCTGGACAGACACAGACTGCCTTTGCACTTGAGTCCTTTAAAAATGTATTTAATTCTTTAGTGATTAAGGTTATTTTTTCAGAGCTGGAAGGCTTTATCGGAGAGAATAACCCATTTTTTAATTCATTCCTTAACAATTTTTTTGTTACGTTAACTCAGAACAAGCATTCTCATAAATATCATGAATGTATGACGTTGATTTGAAAAAATAATAATAATAATAAAAGGCACTTTGAAGTGAATTTTCCTCTTGGCTAAGTCCTTCATTATAATTCTAGAAAAGCAAATTTGACGTACATAAAGCTGTAATAAGTCATGTTTATATAAAATATATAACTTACTTTTTTTTAATTAACTCACCGTTAATATAGGCAAACTAAGATGCATGCTCTCGTTACATCACACTTAGCTTTATGTTTTAATTAGTGATCTAAATGCAAACATATGAAGATGACCCCAGAGCTAAGCTATTTATTGAATCTTAATGGCTTTTACAATTACTGCCATTCTGAGTGATAACGATCACTTTGTCCATCACTATTGTGAAAATATTTTTTCAGACATTTGAATGTTTAGATGTATTTTTTATTCAGTTAACTGCTTATTGTAAAAATTTACAACGTTTATTAGTTATGCTCAAGGTAAAAGGCAGACCGCTGCCAGAAAATACGCAACATTGTTTTGCTTTAACTTCAGAAAATAAGGGACATAGAAGGAAATTTGATTTTAAACATCCTTTTGCACGTACTTTTCTAAAACAAATGTGTATTTCAGTGTGTGGTATCAAATTATGGAATTCTTTAACAACTGATTTTAAAGCCTGAACCACTATTTATCAATTTAAGAGAATGTTTCAAGACAAAATGGTAAGAAAATATGAAACTCATGTTGCTTTGTTTGTTATTGTTGCTGATGGTGAGTTGTTGTGCATGTTTTTTTGTTTCTCTGCTTTTTTATAAGCAGTAGTTGTTAATTATCTGACGGTCAGACCATCTTTATTATTACTTGTTTTATTATTTTGATAAAGGGGCTGGTAATCATAACTTTCTTCATCCCACCCCTTTTCGATCATGGAATGGAACATGCGGCAAAATTTGGAATTGCAAGCATGCAAACTTTCATTTTCATGATACAGAATAAAATGCTAAAAAAAAAAAAAGGAAGCGTGTAGAGATGTGAAGCATGTTCTTGTTATTTCAGTATCTACTGCATGAATCACAATCATGATCTTTGCCTTTGCCATCCACACGAAGACAAACTGAGGTCTAAACGCAAAGTTTTTTGCCAAATCTGTGTATCATCCATATGTAGACGTGTTTTTGGGGGTCTGTAAACGATCATTTTTGAAACCAGGTTCCAGAGTGGAAAGATTTTGAAATGTCATATACACAGCTCCGTGATTACTGGCTCTCCGCAATGTTTAATATACGCTTACGTCATAGTTTCATATCTTCATTGACACGCATGTGCCACACGCGGCAATGACAACAACAATGGCGGCGTACGTGAAGCATATGTGCTGATGAAGCTAGTGACCCTACTATCCCTGTTGCAGCAAAATCTCCTTCTTCTCAATCACCACTGAGTTGAACAAACAATTATCGAGGACACGTTACGCCACTTTATGATCACTTTATCACAATCTCTGTTTACAACTTTTGCCGCAAGTGCACATGCCCACTGTTTTTTCGTCTATTTCTATTTGTTTCCGTCATATCGTTACAGCGCCCCTAGAGGTCTGGCATGTGTTTTACAGCGTTTTCATGCGTAGCGAGTGCATTCATGTAGACGCACACATTTTCTGAGACACCTTCGTCTTCATGACGGTCGTTTTTGAAACTGTTAAGCGTTTTGTCTTCGTGTGGATGGGGCCTTAATCTGGATCTTCTTACAAAATTCATCTAAATTTTTTGTTTAAATTAACCTCAAAGCATTCTTCATTCAGGTAGCTAACCTGAAAATGCTTTCTAAGATGACATGCTGCCTTTAAAACTTGTTTTTTTTCTGCTGTCAGTAGCAGTTCTAGTATTTTTGTATCTTCTGGACAATCAGACCTAAAATATGTTTTTTAGAAAAAAAAAGGAACAGCCCTTTAAAAAATCACAACTGCTGCAGCATAAAGCCGAAAACACTCACAGGAGCAACATTTTGTGCACTCAGCACCGTCAGAAGTCCTCGCAGTGACATCCTTCACATTCAGAGCTTTTGTCATGTCATCACACACACACACATGCACAAGCACACACACACACACACTTACAGCGGTCCACTACAGTCTACAGCAGAATGAGACTTGCTTTTGGTTTCATCCTCGCTTGTCACTGCGCTGACCGAGCCGCTTTGATCGCCCTCTCTCTCTCTCTTTCTGAAACATAATGGACGGCGGTAAGGCAGGCGCAGCGCTTTGTTGCCATGGCGATGGCAAAGGAACTAATAACCTGGTGGAGAGCAGATAAGGCGGTGAACAGAGAGAGGAGAGGGGCCGGGAGGATGGAGACAGAATGAAACACAGTGGGGTGGGGGGGGCTGTGTGAGTATTATTATTGGGAGTATTCATCCAGTACGACCTCATGTTTTTTTGATGGCTGTTTGGTCCAGAAGTGTTTCTGCAGAGCTCAAACGGTCGTGTTGTGTTTTTATTTAGTTTAATGTGTAATTTAAGTCATTTTCTTTTTAATAAACTCTTCCATCTGCTGTTCCGCTTGATATTGGGCCCACTCCTGAATGTGTTTGTTTCCCCAAAATACATTTACTGTCATTTTCATTTTCTTCGTGACTCTCCCTTCATTCTCACTTCGGCCCCGACCCTCTCCGACTGGATGCGTGATGGCTGCAGGGCCCGTCAGCTGTCATATCAGTAAGCACGTTCGCCGTTTCGGGTGCCTTAGCTGAGGCAGCCTTTGGCGGATGGGTCAGGTAGAGGCTTGGGCTGCGGTCGAAAAGTCATTTTTGCTTAGGAAGGGTCCTAACGGAGTGAAATGAACCGGAAGTAGTTCCTGATTAGAGCTGTTCGAATAGTTTAAATGCATAGGAAAGGTGGCTCAATGCTTCCTTTAGCATCTCCTTTAGCATAGGATACACCGGAGCAGCCTTTACAAAAGGAGAGGAGATTATTCTGTCCCCCAATTCTCCACGACAACAGCTTTTATAAACAGCCTGTTGTCCGACTGCTTCCAAATTCAATCGAATAATGATGAACAAATCCCTCAGACCATGTGAGTTCCCTCTGCTGTTCATCCTTTCTAAAGTTTACAAAAACCTGCCTTAACTTTCCAGCAGTCTGATTCTCTGAAGAGAGCAGGATATGAGACATTTGATGATGATTATATTTTAAACATGGTTCAATATGAATCATTTGTACTCTATTAGATTGTGGTCTTAACAGTTTGTGCCTTTCTTTCCTTCAGTTCATTTATTTTCATGCACTGATTGGTGTTCATGTTGATAATGAGAGGACAGATTTATTTAAATCCTCACTTCAACACCTCATTTTTACCAGGTTATTATGTTCAGTCTTGTCTGAAAGGAACAACATTGTCATGATACATGATGCATGATGCGTCTTTTGTAGTCCACCTTTGGAAAATTGTAGTTTCCACGCAGTTTTCCTTTCCTAAGTCCTTCTGAAGTCTCCTTTCTCCTTAACCTCATGACGTTTTCCATCAGGGTTAAGGAAAAGTAGATAGGAAAGGGCTTAGGAGGCGACTATTCGACCGCAGCTTTGGTCTGGCTAAATCCCAAGTTCTTCTGAGTTTTGTGAGGCAGTGGGAAGATGGTGCCCTCCACTAGCTTTTGAACCAGCAAGACTCAGGTCCCTGAGTTCCTGTTTTTGATGACATGCGTCAAGAATCTCCTGAGTTCTGTGGTTTTAGGCAGGTGATCTTGTCTCACCATCTGAAGGATGGACTTGTTTGTCTTGTGAGCAGTCATTTTCAGCATTTTAGGATGTAACCACTTCCCTTCTGCTTTGAGTATCTGCCTTGTCCTGCCACTGAGCATCCAGGCCATAGTCTTGCCCTCACCTTTAAAGCCATCATCCATATCCTTGCTTCCTTGACCTTTCCCTCCCATCAGACATCTGGAATATTATATTAACTCCTTCTGTCTTTTAGTCCAATTTAATGGCCCATCTTAATAAACTGGCACACTCAGTCTGACTGAGTAACATGAGGTTTTATTCCCTGAGAGCTACAAAATAAAAAATAAATAAAAACACAATAAAATAAAATAATCATAGGATGCTGCCCCTGAATTGGGACACAACATTCAGTCAAAGTTGTGATCATTTGTTTTCTTTCTGCTGTTATTTCCTCATGGATCTACTTGTTTTTCTTCCTGTTTTTAAGCATGTTGTGGTTTGGACTTCTGTTGAAAGGATCAATAAAACCCTCTTTTGTGTCTACACAAGCAGCTCATCATCTGCATCAGGTTCCTCGTCCGAGGTTATGTTTTGAAAAACCCACAGTATGATCATGAGCATGCACATGATGATCTTGATCTCCAGAGGTGGGAGCACGGCTCAGTATTCCTCTTCTTTTTTAAGTGTTGTTGTGTGGTATGAAGATGATGGTGCTGCAGAGGATGCTTCACCATGAACCCTCTTCAGCTTCTGCTGGTTTACCAGAACCAACGAACAAATAACCTGAAGGAATAAACAAGCCTCATGGTTCATGCTGCGTAAATAAAGCATACACAGAATGAATGGTTCACAGCTCAAGCAGGTCCCCACATGAATAATACTCTGTCTCTACAATGCAGCTGAAGTCTGTGTTTGTTGTTCCAATGATACAAGGACTGTACTTATCAGGCCTCCAGCAGTTCAAAGTGCTCCATCACATGCACACATTCATCCTCAGATAATATTATTCATTCACTTCCTCTGAAAACAGCTGTTAAGTGCTTTGGAAAACTAGCCAATCACAACTCCAAGGCAACAAGAGGACCATAGAAACAGGGCTGTGAGACCAAGGTGCTGCACATGTGGAACATGCAGGAGACAAATAATGGAAACGTATCTAAGAGTAAAAGAGAGAAAGATGGTCCGTAAGGTGAAAGCCAAACAAACAACAGCAGTAAAATAAAGACATTAAAAGTAAAGACAGAAGAAAGACAAAAAGAAACGAGAAATTAAATGACCTTATGAGAAGTTATGAAGACTATGAAACACAATTATCCACTAATAGCAGAAGTCTAACATAAATCTGCACACGAGAAGATTTTAAGCAGGATTTCTGCTCTACTCATAACTATGAGCCATGAATATCTCTATACTGCTCCTATTCCAGGCTCATGTTTATATCATAGTCTAGTAAAAGATATCCATCAGGTTAAACTTAAGACTCTAATGAGAGCAAGACTACCTTTCTGTAGGAAGAGGCATCACTTTCCTAAAGGCTCTCACTTTAAAATTCAAGATCAGCTAAGAGCTATGTCTGAAGTCATGCAGATGTTCGTGCGAAGTGTCATGACCCGGCACAAAGACATGACAAAAGCATCATTAACAACTAAAACAAAGCAACTAAAATAACAAAGAATTAACTAAAAGCAGGAATCATCATGCTGCGAGCTGGAAAACACAGCGCTGCAGAAGAGCGCAGCACACAGAAGTGAAGATTTCTCGACAGCCTAGGCCTGTCACGATAGCAAGTTTTGCTGGACGATGATTGTCCCAAAAATTATTGCCGATAAACTATATTATTGCAAATGTTATTTTGAAACATCATTTTTTTATTAATGTAATTATATGTCGTAATAAACTGAGTACACCATATCAAAAGCAATGAACTTTAATTTCTTAAGAGTATTTAGCTGTAATTGGAAGGTTAAGAGCTTTTAAATAAAATAAATTAAACAATGTAATAAATTTAAAAAAGAGGGGAAAAACAATGAAAATGAAATGGACTGTCTTTTTGAGACAAACTGTATGTAAAAAAAAAAAATCATTATAATAATCAAAAACAACCAAAAATTAGAGGAAAAAAAAACTCCAATAAAAAAAACACACAACAATAAGAACAATAAATAAAACGTTGTTTATACAGTTCCTGAATTGTTTGTGACATGTACTTTCTCCCAGTCAATTCGTACTGTCTGTCAAAAGTTTGTAACATTTCCTGAAATGCTGATTGTTCAACCGTATTTAAGCGCTGCATTTCTTTTGTAATGTGGCGAACGACACTGTCTGTTAGCGCACCATTTTGCTCTGTTTTATTTATATTTACTTTGCAGACCAAATGCCTCAGTAAGCGCTGACTGTCAGGATGAAGGCTCCACTGCACCTCCCCTTCTTCATCGCCACTACTTTTAAACAAATACGCCATATTGCCTCGTCAGTGTTCATGAGCTCACACCTTGTTCATTCTGTTTAAAATCAAAATATTCCCACACTGGGGCTGTGGACTTAGGAACAGTCGCTTTCATGCCATCATTCATATTAGTGTTTGTTTCCCTGTTACTCCTCACGGCACTCGCTTCAGCTGTCTGTGTGTACGTGCGAGCGGCCCCGCCTCCCCCTCAAAGATTGAATGAATGACAGATGCATCACTAACTCTAACCTCACTCATTCCGCTAAAGAACCAGTGGGCCCAGGCAGTGAGAAAGATGGATGTAGTGAGCCATCTTCTCATCCAGCCTGTTTGGTTGAAAGAGAGGAGGAAAACAAACTCGCATGCACGTCAATTTATCGAGGCCGGCACACTTTCCGAAGAAGTCTTAAATTATTGTTTGATTAATTGATTTATTGGTTATCACGACAGGCCTACAGCAGCCTTATACACCTGGTGGAGTAGTCAGAGCTGCCCAGGTGTGGCAAACCCCACCTACCAGCCTGCAGGGGAAGACAGACAAGGTAACACATTAAACAGCAGGCTCTGGAGGCAGGAGGCCATCACAAAAGCTTTGGGCTTGGTCTGAAAAGGCAGTGACCAATCAGCATCAGGATGTCCATCAAGACGAGTGTCCTGGTGTCCTGTACACATCAGAAACTCCTGAAAACATTCAACAAACTGAACAAACAGTTGGAAATGATCGAGGACTCAGAATGAGAAAAAGAGGAGAAATGGTCTCCATCAATGGAGAGACAGTTTGGCTAAATAAGCATGAAAATTTGAACATGACAAAAGCTTTGAAAAAACTGGAAGCTTTTTTAACATCAGCGCTTTTTTCACAAGAGCCCGTGAGTCAAATTAAATGCAACAAGGGCGAGTTAGGAGGTGGCAACGCTGATTGCCAAGCACTGCAAACCTTTGACTGAGGGTGAATTTATTAAAGACTGTGTGCTGAAAATAGTTGAGAAAATTTGTCCTGAAAAGAAGCAAAATTTTGCCAATGTTTGCCTGGCTCGTAACACTCTGGTACCGAGAATTGAAGACGTCTCATTAGATATTAAGAGACAATTAGAGACAAAAGCTGAATGGACGGGCCCCGCACATTTTCACCTTACCAAAGTCAAAAAGTTTGGACACCCCTGCTTTTAAGAGTAATAAAAGTACAAGAAAAGTCTGTAGTATGTGTATTATTGCTGTTTCATCAAAATATTCACTTGTGAATTACACCAAAATTTAAAATAAGAAATACAAAATCATGTAAAATCTGAACACAGGTGTAACGCCAAATTTCCCCTTCGTCCGCTGTTTGGATTTATGATGCAATATCTGAATATGGTGAGAAAGTAAAATAAAGTGCCAAGTTAATATTATTATGAAATATGAGACAAGTGTTTGGGAGTTCCCTACCTGATAGTTGGGCTTTGTACTGCAACAATAAAGGGTAAAAAATGTATTTCAAATATCTGTCTGCTGTAGCGGACATCATGCATGAAAGGGTTAAATAACACAGTCACAAAAACCTTAAAAATTTTGATTACAAAAGCTCATTAACAAGCTACTAAACTTAAAAACAATTGTAATAGAGCAGCAGCAGTGGAGAAAGTAAGAATACTAAGAACCATTATTAAGATATCGTTGAGCATTGGCGTGAAATGGTGCATCAAATCAAGACAAGCATATTATTAATGAACCCTGATCCAGATCCTTCAAAATGGTTTGGCATCCATCTGATAAAAACCTACCACCCTCACACAAGCTAAAACATTTTATTTAAGCGAAAATCTCCCTCTAGCTCTTGAATAATGGCTGAGTGTTTGGGAGGAATGCAGCATGATTTTCTGCTCCTCCAACAAACAAAGATAAGAGGTGGTTAAGGTCATGAATACATTTGGGTTTGAGGGAATATCAGACATTTTTAAGCCCAATTCAGCGTCTGTGTTTGGCCCTGAGAGCGCTCTTGTTCAGAATAAAAGATCGTTCTTCAGAGTAAACAGAGAGAAACTTTTATTTCCTCCCGTTATTGTCCCCGGCTCTCATCACCCCGCTGTCACTTAGCTCTCTGATCGCTGTAATAAACAATAATCCCAGAAAAGACGGCTGACAAAAGCGAGGAGGAAATGTCAACTGTTCTTGAGAACGAGACGGTGGAGTCTATTTCTGACCTCTGAGGAGATGGGAGATGAACGTTAGCGTCAAAGCGCCGGTGTCTTGACCTGTAATCGTCCAATCTCAGAGCGTCGGGCGGATCAGGCGGGCGAGGGGCGCCGGGCTGCTGGATGTTGTTGTGGGCTGGAGGTCGAATGTGTGAATAATCCAGCGCGGCCCGATGGCTGATATCCAGACGCCTCCAGTAACACACATGCACACCAAGATCTTTCCCTTGTACGTGTTTATGAAGACGAACAGTCAGAAATGAAAATTCTGACCCAAAATATGAAAACAACATAATTTAAAATGGATCTACCAGCACATTATGGAGAATATTTTCTCCTACTCTCTCTCTCATGCTTATTTTTACCATCATAAAGACTGCAGCTGGTATAACAGCCTACATAGACTCACTTTAACTGGTTTATTTTCCTTATTGAAGTTGACCTATTTTAGCTGTTAGTACTTGAAAAAAAAAATGTGCCCATTATTTTTGCATAGTTTCTAATAGGGCTGGACGATTTGAGAAAATAATCTAATTGCGATTTTTTTTCCCCCAATATTGCGATTTACTCATAAGTATAACATAAGCAGTAGATCTTTTTATAGTAAAACCAATATGACATTAATCTAAGGATAAAAGATTTGAGAAAAAGGTGGAGAAGTGAAAAAGAGAAGCAAAATAGGTATGAAGCTGTAAAAACTGGGTAAAAATGGTATGAAAGCGGAAAAAGGTTAATAAATAGGTGCAAAATAGGTATGAAATAGCCAAAAAAAGGGGGAAAAATTGGAAAAAAATCCAAAAGTGGCTTAGGAAAATTGATTATGGCAGCAAAATTGGGAATTAAATTTGAAATTAAATTTCAAAAACCATGTAAAAATTCCCAAAATGGTTCTGACAGTGGCCCAAATAAGATGAATGGGGGCAAAATAGGCATAAAGTTGTAAAAAAATGAGGTTAAAAATGGTCCAACAGGGGGAAAAAGTGTATGAATACAGGCAAAAAAATAGGCATTAAATTGCAAAAAACTACATCACAATGCCAAAATGTTCAACACATTTTGAGCTAAAAATATTGAACCTTCTGCGATTTGAAAATTGCAACAAGCCATAATGGGATTTAATCTAATTTGCAATTAATTGTTCAGCCCTAGTTTCTAAACATCTTTTACTGATTTGTAAAAAGGTAAGTCAGTTGCAGACTCATCCCAAAATGTTTTTAACCCTTTCATGCATGAATTATTAAATCACAAAGGAATTTCATTTTTTTTCAATGTTACATTTTGAGGGAGTTAAGCATCTGTCTTCTATGGTGGACACCATGCATCAGCAGTATAAATAATTATTTATTGAAACTTGATAAAAAATCCACAAACGCACGTCTTTAACATTTATTAAATGTAAACAAAAGAAAAAGCTAAATCGCAACTATTATTATTATTGCTGTTTAATCAAACTATTCACTTCTGATTTAAACCCAAAGTTAAAATAAAACATACAAAATTATGTGAAATCTGAATAAAGGCAGGAAGGGTATAAAATTATTCCATATCCATGTCTGTCAGCTGTAGTAGACACCATGCATGAAAGGGTTAAGAGTCACAAGATCCGTTGTTAGCCGTTAGCTTACACCACCTTAGACTATTATCTTGCATTAACTTATTCCCCACAGATGTATCATTTAACACTTACAGTATGTCCTGCCCTTGGCAGTTGAGAACTATAAAAGGGTTTTTAGCACCTCCTAGTGGTTGTTTTGGTAGAGCAGGAAGTTGCAAGTAGAACAGGAAGTTGTCAGGTAGAAGCAGCCATCTTGCCCTCATGTGCAACTAAGAGCAGACGTGTGTTTCCATCTGCAGCCATCCTTCTGTTTACGGCAGCAGAAGAATCATCTGTAAGTTTTTTATTGTTTGTTTTATATTTTAGCCATATATGATGAGAGTTTTGTTTTAAAATGTGAAAGTCTGATACATTGCATGTGTGAACAGGCTACATTTAAAGTTAAACTTAAAGTGCATTGAGATTGAAGTCATGAACAGGATTAATAGATGCAACATTTAAGTTAGTTTAGGTTAAAATTCATGCGTTAAGAAGCAGTGAGCTGGGGCGCTGGTTTGGCGGAGTGGTTAGCAACCAGGCACCCCATGTACTTGCTTCTGCCGGTCCAGGTTCGAATCCGGCCTGTGACCAGTTTGCAGAGTGTCTTCCCCTACTCTCTCTCTCCCCCTTTCACAAGCCTATCCACTGTCTCTCTCCTATCAATAAAGGCACAAAATGCCCAAAAAATACATTAAAAAAAAAAAAAGAAGCAGTGAGCTAAAGCTACTTTGTCATTAATAAATGTTTGTGTTATTTATGTTTGATGTCTTTATACAGTTCACTCCGGTTTATGAATGCATCATCAAAAGCATCTTATTGAAGGTCAAAACTAAGATGATTTCTGACTCCTCTGCATTTATTAAAAGGAGTTTGGCTGCCTGTTAGTTTGTGTCACCACGCAAAGAGAACAGTACAACTTATATGTGACATGAACCCAGTAGAAGACAATCTGTACCAAGTTTCTGAGGAAAGAATATTTCACCAAGTATCACCGAATCACCATGACAAACACAGACTAACCAGCAGTTTCCCAGCAGTGATCCCCGGTCAGGAAAAGAGCAAAAACATGATTTATCTTAAGAAAAGCTTCAAGTGACATTCATTGTCCTCTTTCAAAGAATGAATTTAGTCAATTTATGGTAAAAAAAAAACAAAAAAAAAAACACAAATATTGTTTTCAGACATGCACTCACTTCCTGTTGGCCTGTTGAGCATTTAGCCGAGTGAAGTCATTGGACAATGGAGGTTAGCAAGACGCACATGCAGAATTTCAGAATCAAGCAGGTCGGTCTGCTCTGGAAGCTCTTTGTCCATCCCCTTTGGAAACACTTGGATCTGAAGGTGCAGAGAGGCTAAACAAGGCTATGATAATGAGCTCTGCTCTGATTGGCTGTCCAAACGATGTCTAATGGTGCATTCACACCGGACGCTACTTGTACTACCTCGGCGATCACTCTCCACTCAAAGTCAATGTACAGCCACGATGGGGCGGGGCTAACCCACCCGCGATGTGACGGCCGCGTACAAGACGATCACTTCACTCGTCTTGCGATGTCAAAGTTAAAAAAAAGTTGATCTATTCAGGCGTTGTCGTGTGTGGCTGTGCAGCATCAGCCAATTAGCGGTGTGTGTACGTGTGACGGTACCCTAGACAAACAGTTATTCATCCGGACTACAGGGCGGATGAGTTCCGTCTAGGCGGAACTAATGTCAGTGAGGACATTAGTTCCGCCTAGACGGACTGCAGTAAACTCACAGATAATGCTGCTGCAGGGCATCAGCTGCAGAGTTTTGTGTTTGATAAGTGAATGAAAAGGTGAGTGAAAAGGATACAGCTGGAATCATGTCCGCTTATACATCCTATTATGTGATATATGATATGATCGCGGTGAAACTCGAACGGACGTGACGTCACCGAGCGACGGCCGACGACCAAAATGAGGTATTTATGGACGCGTGATGCTACATCAGTGGGCGACGCGATTTTGGTAGCTGGGTTCCTTGCAGTGTGAACGCAGCATTAGGAAGGAGAGGGTTGCAGGCTGCAGTGCAGACTTCTATGACAGTGGTAGTAGGTGCAGGCTGCATGTAGGCTGTGGAATAGTTGATGCAATCAGTCTTTGGTGGATTAGTTTGAAGCCGTGCGAGATGCGACCATGAAATCTGGACAAACTACCTTCTTACTGGGATTAATCACAAAGAAAACCCTGAATATTATAGATTATAGATTTTAGAAGAAATCTTAAAACCTATCTTCTTTTTAAAAAGCATTTTGCTAATTTTCTGAAATGGACTCTCCGTTATTTGAAGAATCTATTTGTCTAGACTCTTCTATAAATTGTTTTTAAAAGGGTTTTTAGTTGTTTCTTAACTGTTTTTAATTGTTAATATCTTACTCTGTAGCACTTTGTGAAAATGTAGAGTGAAATACAAATAAAACTTATTATTATTCAAGATACAATATGTCTTTAAAATGCTTCATATAACGTTCAACCTTCATGGATTGAAGAACATGGTTTAAGCATAAGCATGCAGCTCCGGTTTGCTTTTATCCCGGCATTCTGCCATTGTTGAAGGATTAAAAATCCAGCATGTTTGTTTCTCAGATGGTTCTCTGCTCCACAGGCTGCAGCCTCTAGTTAGAATATTTCTTTAACTGTCAGTGAGCAGGGCAGCTGCTGATCTGATGGTTTAGACACTCAGAGGTAAAACAGACAAACATGAGCAGAGTTTTCCTCGCTGTAATCTGTCTTCAGGAGGCCCCAGGTTCATCCCAAAGCCCCAAACACACACGGCTGTGCAGAGCAGACTGACAGGAAACACACACACACATTATCTGCTCCGTGATAGCACAATGAGAAAAATATTCAGCCGAGCAGATCAACCTCTCGCCTCAGCATTTTTCTTTCTTTTAGACGCCAACGTAACGCCATCACTCCCCATTCTCCCCGCCCGCTCTCTGCTTCACTCGCTCCGTGAAAAGGGACCGGAAATCTCTGAAATATTTAACACGCATTACAATGAAAAAAAAAAAAAAGTGCATTTATTTCAGCGTGCGTCTGAGCCAGAAACTAATGAAAAGCTTCCCTGACTTTGGCATTTGTGCGTGAGAAGCCAAAAAGAAAAATGGGAGCTTTCAGCGCTGCTGTTTGTTCGTGGTATCAAAGAGCCGCAGACACTTTTCGCCTTTTCTTTCTCTCTGCTCTCATTTAGCATCATCTAAAACCAGCCTGCTACTTACACATGTAACTATCCACTTTCAATTTTCTGTGAGTTTTTCTAATGCACTGCATACATTAAGGGGCGTATTTGCACATACGCCGAGCCGAGCAGCTTGAAAAGAGAAACTCCTCCAGTCGGGGCTTATTACCCTCACGCCTGGACTCTGGCACGCAGCAATTAATCACATTTTTGCTTTGGGTTAGAATACTGATTCCATCTCTGCTCACAGGAAATGTAATATTTTCAGAGCTGAAATCCATCCAGCTGTACGAGCGGTTTGGCTCCGAGGCGTTCTGCTCCCCGCCGAGCCGACAGCATGGAGTAATGTGAGAGGAGACGGAGAGGAAGAGGCTGCAGCAGGTTCGGACCGTGCAGATGAACTACCTGTCCGAGGATGTGTCCGTCCATCTGTTTGTGCATCTGTCCCTGTTGGTATTTGCTTTGTGAGGATGCTCTGTGATGGCAGCTCAGGTGGCTCTTTCATGAAGAGTGCAGGCGTCCTTGGAAAGGCCAGGTGGATATTCAACGGGTGTTTTGAACATGTTTGCCTATTTTGTGTGTTCGATGTTTTTTTCTGCATTTTTTGGAGCCGGTCAAAGTGAAAAGTTTATTTTCTTGGGGTGATTTCACACCGAACATGTAACTCCTTTTTGATTTTTCTGAACATTTTGTTTGGCTGCTTGAAAGCTCACATGAACTCAGGTGCAAACCAGACCACGATCTGCCTGGATTGCTTATAGGCTGACTAGAGTTTGGTTTCTTCATGGTCTCTTCATTGAAAGTTTTGTGATATACAAAATAAGAAAAGTGTACAGAAAAACATATATACAAACTATAAAAAACATCCATTAACCCACCCACTGGACAGATAATATGCTACATTGATTAAAGTTGTCCTGATCAGATATTGATATCAGATATCAGCCTGCATTTAAATATCTGATATAGGCACTCGGATACAAGTCGTCCATTCTAATTTTGCTTAAAGGAGACATATCATGCTGATGCATGATTTAATACTTACATATAATATAATAAATTTGAAAACAAGACCTTACACCCCCTTAATTTTCAAAAAATGAGATATTGTATTTTTTCTGATATTCTAGAACGAGATTTGATGCCTCTGAAAATAGGTCATTGCGAGATGTCCGCGAGATTTAAATCGTAGTGACGACACGAGGTACATTTCTTTTTATTGGAGTAATCTGATAAAACACTTCCTCCTCTGTGATGTCCGTTAGCCACAAAACCGTCACCGAGGAACACATCCACCAGCAGCAGTATATAGCTCCCTAGCTCACACTCACTCATGACCTGCTCTGGCCTGTAGGGGGACTCAATACGCGGTCGCTGCTTTGAGCCTGCCGGAAAATACAGTAGAAGAAGAAGGACAGGCTGGCTCTACCCCCGATAGAACTGACCAATCAGAGCACAAAGGGCTGTGACGTTGCGAGGTAACTGTAGGTCAGTCTGAGAACCGAGTGTTTCAACGAGAGCTTGATAATGGCCTAAAATGAGGATTTTGAGAACGCTATTGTGGGGCAATGAAGGAACTAAATGACTTGTACTGAGGGCAGAAATGCTTTACAGGCATCCTAGTCTGGCATAGTGAAAAGGAGAAACAAGCATGATATGTCTCCTTTAAGTTAAACACAATGGTTATTTTGCAATTTAAAAAAATATGTTTTAAAAAAAAAATGGATTTCTTGAGGTTACTTTTCAGGGTCTTTGAATGTATTTAATTTTATTTTATTTGGAGTCAGACTCAAGTTTATTTATATAGC
This sequence comes from Scarus forsteni, assembly GCA_036419115.1. Classification (NCBI taxonomy): domain Eukaryota; kingdom Metazoa; phylum Chordata; class Actinopteri; order Labriformes; family Labridae; genus Scarus; species Scarus forsteni. Next base: position 36,954,647 of record JAZDUH010000383.1, read on the forward strand.
ACCTTTCATCCATATATACATGCAGCCCAAAGTGCTTTACATAGCAGCGGATCCTAAACATGACGTCATTCTGTGAGAAGAGTAAAAGTCAACAAAGGTCAAAAAGTTAATGCAACAAAATCAATAAATTTTTAAAAGAACTCTTAAAAGCAAAATAAAAACACTAAAAGCAGTAAAAAAAAAAATAAAGTGTTTTCCTGAAAATACTAAATAAAAAAGATTTTAAAAAAATCAATAACATTTTAAAGGAACACTTATAAGCAAAACAAAATCAATTTAAAAATGTAAATAAAATCCTTAAAATAATAAACAAAATAAAATAGATAAATAAAAACAAAATCAACAACATTGTAAAAGAACACTTAAAAGTAAAATAAAATGCACGAAAAACATAGCAAAAAGATAAGGTGTTTTCCTTAAAATTATTTAAAAATAAAAACAAAATCAATAACATTTTTTAAAGAACACTTATAAGCAAAATATAATCCATTTAAAAACATAGTAAATCAAAAAAACGTTTTCCTTAAAATAATAAATAAAATAAATTAATTAAAACAAAATCAACAACATTTTAAAAGAACACTTATAACACAGTATAAGACGCTTGGCCAACAAAGTACAGAAGGCTAACATGTTATTCTAGAGTTATTTAGATGCACAACCTGTGGTTTGATACCAAATAAGGCAGTGAGAGGGGATGGAGCTACTGGTACTGATAATATTTTGGAAAGAGTATCAAAAATGGATTCCCAAAATGTGCATCAGTGGCCAGTCTAACTTTTGATTAGTGAAGTCTGTGGACAGTTTTAAATTGAACATCAACATATCTTTGGCAGATGAAGGATGTGTAAATTCTCTCTATATTTTTTCCCCAAGCTTCCTCTGAGATGTGCTCAAGACCACACTATCCGAGACCAAGACTTGCCCAGCATGCACCGAGACCACAACAAGACCAAGACTTTTGGGAGTCGAGACCGAGTCGAGACCAAGAGCGAGACAAGACCAAGACTATCAAAATCTATTTTAAAAACAATGACATGGTTAAACAGTTAAGGGGGGAAATAACACATGAATTGAAGCTTTTCGTTGTTTTACCAAGTGTTCCTCCTTGTTAACATTAATGATGTTGAAGAACAGCAGATCAGTGCTGGTCTTGATCGATCTTGAGAGAAAATCCGGCCAGTCCGAGACCGAGACAAGACGGAGTAAAAATGCTCTAGAGTCCGAGACAAGACCAAGACCTTTAAAATGTGGTCTTGAGACCAAGACCGACCGGTCTTGAGTAACACAACAGTAATATTGAGTCTAACAAGGGTGCTGAGGAGTATAGGGGAAATCCATTAAAGTGTGATGTGAGGAACAATTTGACTCTTGTACATATTGTATATAGTTTTTTCTTATGTATTTGAACTATGCTGAATTGCTGTAAAATCATTGCTTAGTGGCGTGCCCTTACATAACCCATACATGACCTTACATAGCCCTCTCCTTGCTAGAGACTGCTGTCCCACACATACACACACACTACATGACCGTACATAGCCCTCTTAGCCCTCTCATTGCCTTTTCTTCCCAGAAACAAGTTATTCCCATGAACTTGCTGAACTTACTGCACCTGTAAGGCCATCTGCCTCACCAAAAACAACCTCATGTGACCACATACAATGCTATAAAAAGGAGAAGACACTGTACTAGTTTTCAGTTCAACTCTCAGACTGCTTTGGCACTCTTTTGTTGTAACTCCTTGTCCGGGCAAGAAGAAGAAGTAAAGCTCCATTTGATTGCATCCAGCTGCTTTTTGTCCTTTTTAATCTACGAACCTGAAGCTGAGCTATCTTAAGACTGTAAAGGGAAAAATCCTGACATGTGAGGCAACAAAGCTCCTTCATAATCTCCTTTTTGTTGAGTTTAAACATCCTGGACATCCTTTCTGTTGTGTTTATAAAAGTCTTGGTGGCCTACAGTCCCCATAACAGGACCTGCAGCTGACAAATCTGCTGCAGCTGTGTGATGCTCTCATGCAGATGTGGACCACAGTGTGCTTATTGAATCTATAACACCAATAAAAAAGGAGCTCTGAAGGTGGAGGAGGTCCAACCTGGTACCATCTAGACCACAAGGTACCCAGGTGGCCCTCCTGTTTGCTGAGCACTGGAATGACTCTTAGACTCAGCATGGCCATGAAATGAAAATAAAGGTGTTTGAGATGCGTCAGAGCTTCTTGTCCGTAAACCTCATAAACCACATGCTCCTTTCTTTGGGACCTTTTCCTGCTTCATGTGGAGGCATCAAGTTTGAGATATGACCATGCCACGGGTTGATTAATGAATCAAATCAGTGGCTCAAAGTTCCTAAATCAGAAGACAGTAATCATGGAGCCGAGTGTAAAAGTTAGTCTGCAGGTCTGTGTGTGCGTCTCCTCCTCACATCCACACTGCTGTTTGTCTTCGACTAAATCCGAGCTGACTTTTTATCTGCTGCTGATTGAGGCGGCTGTTTGAAATGAGGATAACCTTGAAAAGATTTCAGCGAGAATGAATCACCTTTTGATTTTAACTCCTCCCATCATGCCTTTATTAAAATTCCTCTTGTGTGGCATAAATGCTTTCTAGCCATTAGTGGGATGTCAGACACACTTTGAGCGGCGGGGTTATTGTGCGACGTGCCCTTGGTTTTTTCAGCTGCGTGAGTGCTCGCAGAAAAGAACCAGCGCTGCCTCTAAACAGGAAATGAAAACATACAAAAGCAGGTTTTTATTTCCATGTTTATCACCTTGAGTCGGGATCAGCAGCAGATGAAAACATATAAAGCATCAGAGGAGAAAAACAAAACATAAATACAAAAACAGAGGCAGAGCGCTCGCTCGCTCACACCTGCGTCCCTCACTTTTTCAGTCTCCCTCCCCAAAGTGAAGCTTGTTGTTGTTTTGCTGTTGAATCATTTTTTTGACAACCGATCGTTTTTCCTTGTATCACTTCCAAAATACATATCAGAGAAAATAACTGCTGTGTTTCTCCAGAAAAACATCCACAAAGTCTCTCTTTTTCTGCAGATATGAGGCGTTCAAGTTCACTATCAACTTCATTTGTCAGGCTCAATTTTGCACAAAATGCCGTTTTTAAATTGCTTCACACAAACGTTTTAACTGAACAAAAAGGTTTGAAGGAGCAAGTGCAGAAAGTAGAAAATCAAATAAGCAAACACTCTGAGAGTGATATGTAAAAATGTCAGCCAAGAAGGCTCTCAAACTCGAACTGTTCTCTGTTAGAAACTATTGGACAATAGCAGCAAAGCGACACTCCAGAAGCTTCTGACAAAAAGAGCAAAACAGTGTCACAACTACCACCACGACATTTCACCACTTACAGTCAGAGTGATGAGAAATTCTTCTGATATGGGGGTTAACTAATGGCCCTTTTCCACTAGCACACCTTGGCCCTGCTCTGCTCGATTAGCAGCGTGTTTCCACTAGCCTGGTACCTCCTAAAACAAGCTAGTTTTAGTACCTACTCCGCTCTGGTTCCAAGTGAGCTAAGTTGATACTAAAAGATGACATCACTGACTGCCGGCTACTGACTGGTCAGACAGTGTCGTCATCGATGTGTCATGAGCGCGACAACCTAGCACACTAGCGGTAGCTACCATTAGCTTACCCTCATACGTCTTTTCTTTGCAGCTGGATTGCTCTCGTCCTCGGCTTCATTCTGTTGTATAGCTTCCAAAACTCTCCTGTGCTTCTCAAGGGGTATTTCTTCTTACCACCTGCAGCCTTCTTCTGTTTTCCTTTTTTACTCGTTTTGTGACCAAAAGCCACAGATTGTTGTGTCACGCTCAAAATGATGTCACCGCAGTGTTGCTCACCCCATTGGGCAGGCGACTGGGGTTAATGGAAAAGCAGCACAAGGCGAGTAGAAGTAGAGCCGGGTAGAGTCGAGTAGAGTAGAGTAGGGCTAATGGAAAAAGGCCAGAAGAAATAGAGCCAGTGCCCAGACAGTTCATGTACAGTGTTGGGTCAAGAGAATGGGCTGTGGAGATATCAAACAATAGCCATTTATCTCACAGTTTATGTCTTTGAAAGTTTGTGCAATTGTGAAAGATGTGCAAAAAAACACTGCTGTTTGAAATAAAAAAGAAGGGAAAGAGCCAAAAAGTCTAACATTTGAGAAGTTTATCCTGAAGTTAAAGTGAAAGTTTGTGCAAAGTCTGACAGTTCAGTAAAGCATGCTTAAAGGTGTAGTCAGCGATGTAGGCGAAAACGAATGGAGAGGTTGATGATAAACAAACTTAGACCCACCTCTCCCTTCATACCTCACCCCTGGCTCCACCCCCGAAAGCTGATGGACGTGCATCGTCATGCAAACGGACGTAGAAACTGCGTAGCTGAGTACAGTACATTCTGTCAGATTAGACAATAAGATGAATGCCCGACAGCTGTTACTGTTATGTGAAGCACCACAAAGCTAATGTTGCTAACCTATCCAGCAGACAGACGGCAACATCCTCGTCTGTTTTCAGGTCTTGAAATTGGTGGAGTTCCCTCCACCATCGGAAAGCAACACCAATGTTGACCCGGGTCTTCACTCTTTCATGGTCATAGCCCTTCTTTTTCACTTTTCACTCCTCTGACCTTTTTCTTTTGGGCTGTTTTTCAGCCATTGCTGCTGCACCTATTTTATTTCTCTCTTATGCTAACTGTGCACGCTACGCAACCTACTACTCCCCCTTCCCCCTCTGTCTGATCTGCGCATGAGTATGATCGCCCCCTGGATGTGGGGGGGTGTTTTGGTAACTCGGCCGAGCCACAGTATTTACCTGCTGAAATTCAGAGCCAAGGCTGTGTATTGAAACCGGACTTTTTTTTCAACATGCTGTCAGTGGTGACATCTTGTGGATGGAGAGGAGAAATACGGTGAATTTGACAAATAGTGCATTAGATTAGAAGATTAGAAGATCGCTGTCTACACCTTTAAGTAATTACATTCGCAATGGAATGTAATGGACGATCCCATGGCCCTTGAATTTGGCCCTTGCCCTGTTTCCGTCAAAGCTCCACAGTCTTAAAGATAAATCCAAGAGTAAGGTGTTCAGGTGTGTTTGTTCTACCTAAATGGACCTTACTCTTCATCAGACTGAATCAGCAATCAGAGCAGAGACTTATAAAAGCCTCCAGTCCTCCTGCTGACTCTGTGGTGGTTATACTCTAAAGTCAAACCTGATTTATCTGCATATTCACACTCAGAAACATCAAAATAAACATTTTAAATGTTAGAAGAAAAAAAGCCTGAGTCCTCTTTCAGTTTTCAGATCTAAATGTCTTTCTGTTTTCTTCATTACAGAACAAACCTCTGATCAGACCGTCTCTGAGGTTCTCACGTGGCTCTGATTTGATGAGCTCCAGTTCAAAAAAATCTTTTTTTATTTTTAATAAATCACAAACTGATTTCCTCCCCAGAGGAGAGCAGCTCCACTGGTTCATCTCTGCTCCTAACGCTGATTTAATAATTATTTAAATGTGTGAATAAGTGTTTGCTGAGTTTAATCCATGATCTCAGAGGATGCTGCAGAGACTCAACCAACCAGTCAACCTTAACTTAGATTCAAATATTAAGAAATAATGATTTTACAAGTTGTCATGTGACCAAATAAACCAGGAAAGATATTTAAATTTGCAAAGTCTACCCTGGTATCTTCCTCCATCTTCTTAAACTGTCTGTAAGTGAAGCCAAAATACTTCCATAATTGGTTTATCAACCTCTGGATCATTAATAAAACAAACCTTTTGTCTTATCATTGGCTTACTCTGTATAATTTGGCTCTCTGCCCACATAATAGGACAGCAGAAAGTGATGCAGAGCTAACTTCACTTATTGAAAGCAGAAATAGTTTGGGATATTGAAAGGTAAGATCATCTTTAACACAAAAGTTATTTCTTTTATTGTCTTCTTTCCTTTATCTTCTCCTTGCTCCCATAGTAAGTACAAACCCAAATCCAGTGAAGTTGGCACGCTGTGTAAATTGTAAATAAAAACAGAATACAATGATTTGCAAATCCCTTTCAACCTATGTTCAATTGAATACACCGCAAAGACAAGATACTTAATGTTTGAACTGGTAAACTTTGTTATTTTTTGCAAATATTAGCTCAAGCCGCTGGTTGACGTCATCTTTTAGTATTGACTCAGCTCGCTTAGAACCAGAGCGGGGTAGGTACTAAAACTAACTTGTTTTAGGAGGCACCGGGCTGGTGGAAACACGACGCAAACGGGGTAGAGCCGAGCCGAGTAGAGTAGAGTAGGGCTAACGCGTGTTAGTGGAAAAGGGCCATAAATGCCTGAAACGGCTTTCCAGAAAAGATCTACCAGTGTGACATCATACCATTGTTTCATCAGCAGTTTGAGCCCATTGTGGCTGTACTCCTGCAGCAGGAAATCCAAACTGTTGGAGCAATGGAGGAAAGGGTAACATGAAACAAATACTTTAAGATATAATTGACATTAAGATATTAAGAGATCTTTGGCTTGGAAACAGACAAATGCACTCGGGAAGACTTTTATTTTTGTTACACAGGAGCAGTGAAGTAGGTAGGTAGGATTTTTATGCAGTCAGCATACATTGTACAATATCTGTCACAAAAGACATTTTTTTAAATGTATTTTTGGGGCATTTTGTGCCTTTATTGAGGAGAAACAGTGGATAGGCTTGTGAAAGGGGGTGAGAAAGTAGAGAAAGACACTCTGCAAACTGGTTACAGGCTGGATTCGAACTTGGACTGGCAGAAGCACGTACATGGGACGTGCCTGGTTGCTAACCAGCACCCCACAAAATGGACATTTTAAACAAACTAGAGTTCTCATATTAAGTAAAGACTGAAACAAAAAGTAAGCTACCAAGAATCAAAGACAAAGAAATCAAACAACATCATGACATGATCAGCACTTATAATTTTCAAAAATAACTTTGGAGACCTTTTTTTTCTGAAGATATAACATGAATTGCAGGTTTTTAAATTTATATTTGCATCGTTCCATAGTTTAACCCCAACAAAGTGAGCTGTGAGGGTTGTAACTTGTCCTTGAGCAAAAAGAAACAGACTTTATCCAAATGTCGGATTTAAGATTTTCTTTGGACAAGTTTAATGTCAGCTTCGTAACAAAATAATTAACATGCTTTTATTTGAAAGAGTACGCTGCTGTTGTTTATGTAAAAGTTTGAGGCTACCACACAAAGAAACGTTTAACCTCCACTGTTAGATTGATTAGCCTCCGTTTTCTCCTCCAAACACTTCTTGGTGTCTGTTCAGTCTGAGGTTCAGCTGAGTATGAAGGTAAATAAAGTTCCTGTCAGTGTTGGAGCTGCACGGCGCACAGAAACACTGCGATCAGTCATTATCCTGAAAACTCTCCTGCTCCTGCTGTCGCCGCTCTGACACGAGGACACTCTCCCTCCATAATAAAGCTTATCATGGCGGCTAATTGCCCCTCATTACCTCGGCATTTATCTGCCTCCCATCTCTTTAACGGGATAAAAATCAATCAATGGCTGCTCGTCTCTGCTCCTCGGCTGCAGTCTGGGGGAAAATGGCGAGTGGTGGCGGCGGCGGCGGCGGGCTGGGGAGTGGATTACGCCCGGAGCTGCAGTGATGACACCATACAATCCTAATGGGCTTCTTCACGCCACGCTCACCTAATCACCCGTATCAAACCCTCTCAGAGCAGAGCCCAGCCTCTTATTTATTTGATTTCTCTCACATTAAATTATATAGGATTTAGAAAAGGATTAATTTTTTACCCTTGTAAGAAGCCTTGGCCACTTAATTAGGACTGAAAATAATACTGCAAATTCTCCTGCAGAGGCTGAGGAGGAGTTTTCACGGCTTCCAAGTATTACGTTAATTACGATGTTGCACTCGGACTGCTAATTTCCCCTCTCTCAAACTTTTCTGTTGAGCGTTTGTGTTTTTCCGCTCGCTGTTCGGCGGCCATTGTTATGCAGCCCGTTGTTTATCAGCGGCGCTGCTATCAGTAACACGGCTCATCATTCACTGACATATTGTTCACACAAACAATGGATCTGTGTCTGCAGCGTGCAAGACAGAAATCTGATTCACGGATCAATGGCCTCCACACTTTTGTCTTCCACACAATGAGCCGTGATGAGACGCTGACAAGATGAAGGTGGAACAATAGCTGCTCTACCTGCGCGTGTGTGTGTGTGTGTGTGTCATCATTTTGGCCTCATCTGCAGAAATAAAGCCGTTTGTTCTCACTCTGAATGGATCTGCACTTCTTCATTTTTGTTGCAACTCCAAACGTTGATGAAAAGAAACTAAACTGGAGTTACAGGAATCATTTAAGACGCACAACACTCTGGCTTTACATCTGCCATATTTGGTCTTAATCAGTGTTGGGCACGTTACTTTAAAAAATTATAGCTACTTGTTACTTTCCCAAAAAAGTAACTGAATTACTAACAGAATTACTCCTTCATAAATGTAATTAGTTACCAGGTAAAGTAACTGATGTGTTGAACTGTGTGTCTCCGTCTCTGTGTCCTTCCTTGTTGTTACCTGCTGCAGCAGCTCTGACATCATCAGCGGAGTTCTCGCTGTTTTTGGTCTCTAGATTTTAGATTTACTAACAACAGACAAACACTTTGCTTTAGGACATAATGGACACTTCACATGTGTGTTCTTGGCTTTTACTTCTTTTACTTCCATCCTGAAAACTCCAGTTTTAACTCCACAGACGCTCCAGACTCACCGCTGCTGCAGCTAGCTGTGTTGCCAGATTTTGTGATTGAAATAAGCATTTTTAAAGAGAGAAACCTACATGAAGCATGTTGGAATTTTTATCCAAGATACATATCAATTTCAAAGTCATATTTCTTCTTTTTTGTCTCTTAATTTACTTATTTAACATTTTCTTGATACAGAAGTGAAGGGAGGGGCTGCTGTTATTTATAACTCTGTTATTGCTAAACAGTCTAACCTTGATTTTTGTAACCAAACAGACATGTCAGGGTTTTATCTAAGTTTTATCTTAATCCTCTACAGCTTTATTATGGTGAAAACAATAGTAGCTACATTAGAAATCAATTTAATTCTGGCTATACGGATTTATTTTAGGTGGAAACACCTTTTACTGTAATTTTAAATTTGTGTTAGGGTGGGATAAAATAATTTTAATAACTTCTGAATTGGGTTTATATTGATGGTTTGGGGGCACAACAAGTCCAAATGAACAACTGCACTATTGGAACAAGCCCAAAAAACTGCAACCTACAACTCCCAATGCACAAAAAGAAGCCGAAAGTCGCTTATAATAAGCAAACCTGGCAACTCTTGCATCATGTTTTCTCGTCTCTCTGTTAGCGGTGCAGCTCTTGTCTGTGTTTGGCTGAGTGAGGCAGGTCAGATATCAGCTGATTGACATTGGTGCAAAGTAACGCTCCACATTTCACTGTTGGTAACGGTGTTGTAATGCATGAAAAAGTAATTAATTAGATGACCAGTTACTGGGAAAAAACGTTATTTCTAACACCATTACTCCCAACACTGGTCTAAATGTCAAACGTGGTCCTTTGTGCTCCATGTTAACATCCTAAAATTCATCTTAATTATTGAGATGACAAACCTTACACTTTGCATTGTCCCTTAAGGCGACTTGTTTCATTTCCTGCCTATGCTGATGATTAAACTGCATATTATGAAAGAGTTTAACAGCCAGGCTGAAGAAAAAGTGTTATATAAAAGTTACAGTCTGAGCTGAACTTGCCTGTCACTAATCCTTTTCCAGTGCATAAGAAGCTGTCAGACAGTCAGAGTTTATATATTTGGCAGAAAACTTGAATTCAGATGTTTATTTTCTGTTTTTGGAGAAGTTTATCTCAACTATAAGAGCATTTTCCACCGTTAAATCCTGTGATGCCAACTGTTGAAAAGCAGTAAACAGTGACAAACAGACAAACTGTTGATACTCTCGCTGATGTAAAGATGCTCTGCAGGTAAAAAAAACATCTTCCTCTTCTGTCTGTGCAGCCCCCAGACTCTGATGGTGGATGTAAACACCTGTAGACTCTGATGGTGGATGTAAACACCTGCAGGGATTCACACGGAGATCCAGACTCGCTTTATCCTTTTCGAGGCCGAAGGGCGTCGGCACGGAGCTCTGTTTGTTTCCTTATTCCCATGAGCCCCTCTCAGATGTATGGAGAGTTGTTATTGTTTGTGCTGGATACAAAACCAAAGAAGAAGAAGAAGAATATCCCGCCCCCCTCACCTCCAGCTCTGCTTTGATTGACAGCTTTAAAACCAAAAAAAGGAAACAGAGGTAGAAAGAGAAATCCCTGCGGTGCTTCACAGCCCGACAACTTTTCTCTCCTCGCTAACTTTCCCCGATGTTTCCACACAAATGAGATCAATTCAGTGCGTGTTGGTCGTAGGAATGAGGAAGTGAAGCGTCGGTCATCGGTCATGCCTGTCACGCAGCAGCTCAAGCATCGCTCTCCGTCTTGTTTGTCCCGCTGACGCCTGGCACTCAGGAGGCCCGTCGCTCAGGTGAGGAGTTTACTTTGTTAGCCTCGGTTTTTATTTCGACACAATGCGAGGAAGAGATTTGAAGAGGAATGGGGAAGAAGAGCTCCTGTAGACAGAGTGGAAAGAGTTTTGAGGGTCTCTTACAACCAGCATCAAAGAGGCCGATGATAAAAGTGTCAACAGATTAAAAGTGAGAAAGAACCAAATAATTACAAGGAAGCTGATGAGAAAACTTATGCTGCGTTCACACTGCAAGCGACCCAGCTACCAAAATCGCATCGCGCGTCCATAAATACTTCATTTTGGTCACCGTTGCCGTCGGCCGTTGCTCGGTGACAACACGTCTGCTCAAGTTTCACCGTGATCATATCATATATCATATAATAGGATGTATAAGCTGACATTATTCCAGCTGTATCCTTTTCACTCACTTATCAAACACAAAACACTGCAGCTGATGATGCAGCAGCATTTTTTGTGAGTTTCCCGCGGTCCGTCGAGGTGGAACTAATGTCCTCACTGACTGTTTCCCACACGAACATGGATTGTTACTCTGTAGTCGGGATGAAGAACTGTCTGTCTAGGGTACCATCACACGTGCACACACCTGCTGAGTGATCAAGGTTTTTTTTACTTTGACGTCGACAAGCTATGTGGTAGTGTGAAAAGTGGCTGTCGCATCGCGGGAGGGTTAGCCCCACCCCATCGCGGCTGTACATTGACTTTGCATGGAGAGTGATCGGTGTGTATGCAGCTTTAGACATGAGGCGATCAGAAATTAAAGGTGCTATGAGGAGAATCTATTACTGGCGAAATGAAGACTCTGCTACCCATGAGCACGCGCGGCGACTGTTGTAATGCTGCGTTCCAGTAACCTCGGAACTGGGAGTGACATCATCTCTGACTTATCGGCGTTCCAGTTGAAGTCTGAAAAAAACATGCCGATCTACCAGGCTATTGTTAGCTGTTGTTAGCACGCCCTGTGTTGTTGTTCACAAATATCACATGAAGAATGTGATTATCACTATGGCAGCATTTTTGTAAATATAAGTCTAACAATACTATGTATACAGCTGATCTAGAGCGACACACCCCAGTCAGAAGTGCAAATAAATGGATTATTACAGGAGCTAAATAACTGTTCACACTGGGGGCATCCATCTTCCATTGTCAACTCGAGGGTGGCGAGGTTTCACCGAGTTCCCAGTAGGAAATTCAGACTTCGGGGGACGTTCCAGTTGCAGTTTCCTACTCAGAACTTGGAAATTCCTACTTCTGTCTACAACTGAAATGCACCAAAGACGTGACCCAAGCCAAAGCGTGTTTGTTGTGATGCTAATGAATGCAGCTCGGACCTTCCTCAGAACTCTGCATTGCTTTACAACTTCTGTTTTCAACAACTTACAGGATGCAAAGCCACGAGGTAATGTATCTCTGTCTAGTTACGTAGCGGTAGTTTTTGATGTGTGACAACAAGCAATTTTTGGAAAACTTAGAATCGTAGTTGTAGCCGGCTGTATATGGCTACTTACAGCCCGGTGCTCTAAGATGTGTCTGAATAATATAAATTTGCTCTAGTTTAAATTGTCTTGTTCCTGAAGTTGAGTATCCAGGCCAGTCCAGCCCTGTCCGACCCGACCTGAAGCTAAGGAATAGCATTTATAGATAACCTATTTTGATGCTATAAAACTCATCTTAAAGTGTGTATTTCCATCAGGCATATATCTAAAAGGGAGAATTTTTTGGTAATTACTCAGAAACTCCTCACAGTCTCTTTAAGACAAACTAAAGGATGAGAGAGGAGATGAAGATGCTGAGAGATATTCATGAATGAAGGAAAGAAACAAAAACAGAGAGGAGGCAGAGATAAAACAGAAAAACAAAAACATCATGGTCATTAATGATTGAGTGAGTTTTTGTCTGCAGTCCGTGTCATAACTCCACGGCTCACATTCATATTTTAGCTCATATTCCCGTTTTCAGGCCAAAACACTCCGAGCCTGCAAACTGTGATCCACTCCAAAAATAAAGGACTTTCTGGACGGGTTAATGTGACAGGAGGAGTCCTGTTTGATTTGAACAAAGCCTTTGATACTTTAACCACCGTGCACTCACTCAGTTTTAACCTTCTGATCAGCCTCTCAGCGGTAAACTTTTATCTGAGAGGAAATTAGAGCAGGCAGGGCTCTCAGAAAGTCCTTCAGAGTGGGCTTTAATAATGTGCTCAATCAAGTGATGGATGGACAAACAATCAACGAGGACGATCCCTGCAGCCTGGACTGCTGTGTTTGGGACATAAAAAATGTTTCTTTGAAAAAATGAACTCATAAGTCCAAGAATTTGAGCTTTACATTATTTAAAGTACTAGTTAAATCCTCTAAACTCTGGTCCAGAATCTGCCCACTCGGTCTTGATGGTCAAACAGAGTTTTTGTTGGGGTGCTGGTTTGGAGGAGTGGTTAGCAACCATGCACGTCCCATGTACTTGCTTCTGCCGGTCAGGGTTCGAATCCAGCCTGTGACCAGTTTGCAGAGTGTCTTCCCCTACTTCAGGGGTGGGCAAGTGGCAGCCCGGGGGCCAAGTGCAGCCCTCCACATCACTTAATGTGGCCCACCATTCATTCCCAAAAACCAGCAGTTGTAGATATAAAGAAAACTCAGATATCCAGTAGAAATAATTCTGTATAATCTAGACTGATATTTTTATTGGCTTATGTAAGTTGTTTATGACCTTACTTTGCTATAATAGTGTCTCTAAATCTCTTTTATGAAGCCTTTGAACATTATATCAAGTATTACTCAATACTATAGTTAAAAAATGGCAGCAGCAAAATATTTGAGCTTTAAAAATTTGAAAAGCACATAATGCTATTGATTTGAAAAAAGCTTCATTGGCTTTAATTCCATGTATATTGGCTAAATTTGCTTGAATTCTATGTCAAGCTCATTTGATTATGCATAATAACTTGTATTTATGTTGTAATATATGAATATTGTTTTTCTAATTTTATGACAAATTTATATTCTCATACGTTGTTTATCCAACATTCTTTTTCCTCAGTTTTTGTTGTCTTCCGAATTTAAAACTTACAAGCTTCTGCATACTTTGCAAATTGAAGTCGTCATGCTTTTATTTAATGCAGTCAGTAGAGATTACTACAAAGAAGTCAAAACTTCCATCAGAAAGGGAGCAGAGGTGGTCAAATTTGAAGCCTAAAATTTAAAATAAATACACTTACTGTTCAATTTTAACTTCGTCAAAACACCAGCACCTTAAAGAAGAACTGAATATCAGGAGAGTTTGACAAAGTCGGCACAAAAATTCTTACACCTGCAATTTCTCATCAGCTTTACGGACAAAGTGTTCACTAACTTGCTGCCTGGTATGTCCCACCTACTAACAGGTGAATAAAGAAGAGATGATGGTCTGAATGTTCTGGCTGATCAGTGTATTTACTCGATGAATGCAAGTTTCATTTTCCATATTTTACCTTATAAACTAGAGGTGCACATAGACCCTCCAGCAAAGCATTTATCAATGAATCAATCAATCAAACTTTATTTTTATAGCACTGTTCATACTAAAAATGTAGCACAAAGTGCTTTAGAAACAGACAGATGAATTAAATGAAGGATTTATGACCCAAACCCACGCCACCCAGCCCTTGAACCCACCCACACAGCAATCCATACACAGTGTTGATAAAAAGCATCGTAAATAAAAGACAATAATAAATCACACTGCTGTACGGACTGAAGAAACACCATCTTAAAGGTTTAAAAATGAGAAAGGTTAGAGCGAGGTTAGGTTAAAGTGTAAAATTAAATATATCATAAATAAAATAAAAAATAATAAAAAAATGATATAATAAAAAAATTAAAATGAAGTAAAAAATAGAAAAACTAGAAAGTAAAATAAGTAAAGATAGAAAAGATAAAAAATAAAATAAAAATAAAAATTAAATTATAATAAAATAACAATAGAAAAGATAAAAAAAAAAAATAAGATAAAACAATTATAAAAATTAATTAAATAATACAAATAAAAATAGAAAAGATCAAAAATAAAATAAGACAAGATAAAATAAAATAATGATAAAAGTGGGCTGTAATTAGAATAAATAAAAACGCTTAAAGGTAATTCAGGTTAAAGCTCCATGAAAAAGGTATGTTTTGAGTTTTGTTTTCTGGCATCATCAGTTATCAGCGAAAACGTGGAAAACTGCCTGAACCAATGTTAACAAATCTTTGAAAAAATCACAACAATGGATCGAAATCACCCCAAAAATCATATCATTTAACTTTAAAATTTGGAAAAAACTAACAGAAGTTTCGCCTTCACTTTAAATTCAAATTCTGGGTTTGGGTTCTTTATTATCTCCAACTTATTATCTCTGGATACATATGCATATGGTTCTTTTTTGTTTAGCATGGTCTAATTAAACATCATTTTCATAATGGTTAAAAGAAGTGTCCTAAATCATATTTCCAATCAAGCTTTCTCACTAATGACTTTACAACAGCAGCAGAATAAAATCCTTTAAATGCCTCAGGTCTTATGATAGGTTAGTTTGAGGTTGTGTTCTCTACAGGCAGCAGAAGAATGAATCTAAATCTCCTCTCTTGACTTAATGTCTGGAGCCCTCACATCTCCCTCGGCTCTTCGCCGCTCTTGACTCTCCGTGTAGCGGTGAGAAGTGATTTTTAACAGCGTTCCTTTGTTTCACCAGCTGCCAGCAGCTCTGCGAGTTTTTCTCCTCAGAGGCAGAAGAATCACAGAAAAGGTCACGAGCGCCGCGATTGGCAGCTGGTATTTTCGGCGCAGTCAGCCTCCACCAGGCGAACGCCGGGTCGACGTGTTCCTGAGAGCCGCTGCCGTGGCATGAACAAGCGGCGAGTGCTGTACGGAGCGTTCTGCCGCCTGACAGACGACGCTCGGGGTTTGGAGGACTGCGTCGTCTTACATGGAGCACTTCCTCTTTGTCTCGGCGGAGGTTTGAATCTCAGATGAGATCGGCGAGACGAGGAAAGTCTCTTCAATTAGTCAGTGAGCGGTCAATGATCACAGGCTGTCACACTGCATTATGGGAAATGTTTAACTGCTGGTGTTCCTCTTTTTACCTCTCAGGGCTGCTTTGTGTTTCCTTTATGAATGAAACTGTGTTTTTAAAGCCGCACAGGAAGTTTAAATGTGTATATGTGACAGTGAGATCAGTCCCTGTGTCAGGATAGGACTTGTTCTTTTATTTTCTATTTTTCAGGCCTCCTGGTGTTCCCTGTTTTACTTACATGTCCCTGTTTTATCCTCGTTAAGTTACCTGTTTTGTGTCTTGTTTCCCATGTCTCTTGTTTCCTGTTTTATTTTGAAATCCCTTTGCTTCTTGTGGTGTTTTCCTGCCCTCCCTTCTGTGTCTCCCTGATGATGATTCCCTCCACCTGTGTGATTGTTTCCCAGGTGTACTTAGGCCCCATCTACACAAAGACAAAACACTTAACGGTTTAAAAAACAATCGTCATAAAGATGAAGGCGTCTCAGAAAATGTGTGCGTCTACATGAATGCACTCGATACACATGAAAACACATGCCAAACCTCTAGGGCCGCTGTAACGATATGACGGAAACAAGCGGAAACAGATGAAAAAACAGTGGGCATGTGCACTTGCTGTAAAAGTTGTAAACAGAGATTGTGGTAAAGTGATCATAAAGTGCTGTAATGTGTCCTCGATAATTGTTTGTTCAATTCAGTGGTGATTGAGAAGAAGGAGATTTTGCTGCAACAGGGATAGTAGGGTCACTAGCTTCATCAGCACATATGCTACACTGTACGCCATCATTTTTGTTGTCGTTGCCGCGTGTGGCGCATGCGTGTCAATGAAGATATGAAACTATGACGTAAGCGTATCTGAAAAGTTAAGGAGAGCCAGTAATCATGGAGCTGTGTATACGGCATTTCAAAATCTTTCCACTCTGGAACCTGGTTTCAAAAATGATCGTTTACAGACCCCCAAAACGGCGTCTTCGTACGGATGATACACAGATTCGGCAAAAAACGTATGCATTTAGACCTCGGTTTGTCTTTGTGTGGATGGGACCTTAGTCTCATGTTTTCCCCGCTCTCTCTATTGGATCATTCTTCTTCCTCTTCACCAGTGATCCCTCCTGTAATCTCCTGAGTTTGAAGGCATTTTCTGTGTTTGGTTGTTTTTTGGTTGCGACTTTGTTTTTGTATTGTTTGGGGCTTTGATCCATTATTAGTTGATGATAAAGCCTTTTTCGTTTAAATCTCCATTTGAGTCTGCACCTTTGTTTTTTGTTAGTTTTCTTTTGTTTCAACCTGACACTCTGCAAAGGTGCATACACACCGGACGCTACTACCCCGGCGATCACTCTCCATGCAAAAAGTTGATCAATCAGCAGGTGTGTGCACATGTGACGGTACCCTAGACAGACAGTTATTCATCTGGACTACAGAGTGACAATCCATGTCCGTGTGGGAAACATTAGTCAGTGAGGACATTAGTTCCTCCTTGATTGACCGCGGTAAACTGACAGATGATGCTGCTGCAGGGCATCAGCTGCAGTGTTTTGTGTTTGATAGGTGAATGAAAAGTAAACAGTTGGAATAATGCCCGCTTATACATCCTATTATATGATATATGATATGATTGCGGTGAATCTCGAGCGGACGTGACGTTACCGAGCGACGGTCGACGCAACGGTGACCAAAATGAGGTATTTATGGGCGCACGATGCTACGTCAGTGGGTGACGCGATTTTGGTAGCTGGGTCGCTTGCGGTGTGAACGCAGCATAACCCATTCATCCTCCTGCAGTTATGATGGATCGGCTGCTTCTCTCTGTCATGATTTGCATCTTTTGGTTGACTTTACTGAACTCGGATATACGACTGCGGTCATAAGCATAATGTAAAATGTGCAATACTTGTCACTGCCACTGCTGTTGCTGCTACTTAGCACTACCTCGAAACTTATATTTATTTAACAACTCATGTGCAATACAATTATGTGACTCTAACTCATCTGTATATACCGTCCATCATTTGCACTAAAAATTAATACATTTTCTGGAGTGCGTGCAATACATATGGAATCAGATTTGTGCCAATGGAATAAAGCAAAGCTTTCTAGAATAAAGCAAAACTTTCTAGAATAAAGCAAAACTTTCTAGAATAAAGCAAAACTTTCTAAAACTCAAACGAACAAAATGGATTTAATCAAAAATAAAACGTACTCAACCAAAAAAATTCTTGTCAAAAGCAAAAAATATCACTCATTGTGAAAACTGTTTGACTTTTTTTCTG